>BDRX01000013.1:187168-319687 GCA_003203535.1 Raphidocelis subcapitata
GGGGGGGGGGGGGGGGGGGGGGGGGGGGGGGGGGGGGGGGGGGGGGGGGGGGCGCGGGGCGTGCGCGCTTGCGCTTGTGCTGCGCGCAGTGTGCGGGGGGAGGGTGGCCGCTGGTGCGCGTGCACCGCAGCCGCAGCGACGCGCGTGTTTGCTGCTGGGCCGGGCTCAGCAGCAGCATGCCAGAAGCCCGTCCACCGCGGCCGGCTTTGCTCAGTGGGCCGGCCACCCACCCTGCCGCCGCTGCCCGCCCCCTCCCCGCCCCGCCCCCGCCCCCGCAGCTGCCCAACCAGGGCACCAGCATCGTGGTCGACCAGCCCGCGGACGACCGGCCCAAAAAGAGCTCCTGCTGCAGCAGCTGATGCGGACGGCAGCGCGGGCGCAGCGCGCCGCCGAGGCGGCGCGACGGTGGCGGCGGGGCCGCCGCGCCGCGCAGTGCCGGACCCGGTGGGACCCAGCGCAGCCCGCGCCGCGACAACTCTCTCTACGCTTCCCCCCCCCCTCCCCGCGATCCCTTCTAGGCAGCGCGCCGCCAGGGCGGGCGCGCGGCACGCGCGCGTGCGCGTGCGCTGCCGCGCCGCCTGGCGGGCGCGCGTCCCCCTATCGTGTCCCCCCCTTCCCGCCCTCGGGCTTCAACCCTTGCACGTGGTGTGCATCCAGCGGCCGCGGAGGCCGCGCAAGCCCCCCATTTTCGACGCCCTGTAAAACACCCCGGATCGTCTGAACTCGGTCGCGCACCAACACGGAGGCACCGCCGACAGCTTGTTTGACCCCGGCGGCGACGGCGGTGACTGCGCCACCACCTGGCGCCACTCACTCACCGAGCTGCAGGCGCAGTGTAGGGGTGCACTTGATTGCACCAAGGCCCGCAGAACGCAAGTTACCCGGAAGGAATTTCCGGCCGTGGAGGCGCAGAGAAAGCCCCACTCGCCGCCACGGGCTGCTTTAGCTCGCATAAAATCTTCTGATACCCGCAGGAGCGCGCGGCACGCACGATGGCCGCGGCAGGGGGCGCTGCGCCCGCAGCAGCGGCGATCCCGCCGCCGCTCGCAGGCCCCGACAGCGGCAGCGGCGGGGCGCTGTGGACGGCGATCCTGATCACCGTTGTCGCCGCTGCGGGTGAGCAGATGGAAGCGCCGGGCGCGCTCAAGAGGGGGCGAGGCAGCGGCCGCAGCGCGCAGCCACCGCCGCCGGGGCTTGCTGCTGCGCCCCGGAGCGCACACCAGCGCCCGAGCGGTACCGCTCCGGCCCCCGGCCCCCCCTCCCCTCCCACCGCCCTGCTTCTGCCGCCCCGCCGCCGCCGCCGCCGCCGCCGCCAGGCAACAACATCGGCAAGGCGCTGCAGAAGCAGGCCACGCGCCACCTCCCCCGCCTCGCGGCGCGGCGCGAGGTGGTGCAGGCCTACCTGGCCAGCCGCACCTGGCTGCTGGGCATGGCCGCAGACCTGGGGGGCGCGCTGCTGATGATCGCCGCGTTCGCGCGCGCGCCCGTCTCGGTGGTGCAGCCGGTGTCGTCGGTCGGGCTCGTCTTCCTGATGGTGTTTGCCCACTGCTACCTGCAGGTGGGGGGGCGGGCGGCCGCCACCCCCCTGCATGCGCGGGGGCCTGCAGCGGCCGCTGCCCGTCGGCTGCTGCGCTGCGCAGGGGGTGTGCTGGCTTGAGGAGCGGCGACTGCCTGCCTGTCTGCCTGCCTGCCTGCGCGGCCGGGGAGGTGAGGGCCTGAGGGCGCGCATGCGTGCGCTACGCCAAACAATCGCGGCCCGCAGGAGCAGCTGCAGCCGCGCGAATGGGTGGCCGCCGCGACCGCCGGCGTGGGCGTGCTGCTGCTGGGTGCGAGCAGCGAGCCCGAACCGCCACCCGGCACGGCGGCGGGCGCGGCGGCGGGCGCGGCAGCGGGGACGACGGGCGCGGCAGGAGGAGCGGCCGCCGCCGCCGCCGCTGCAGCAGCCGCGGCGCCCTCGCCGGCGCGCGTGGTGGTGGCGTTTGCTGCGCTGCTCGCCGCGCTGGCCGCCGAGGTCGTCTGGCGGCAGCGGCGCCTCGCGCACCGCCGCCGTCGCGCCGCGGGCCACGCGCACGCGCCGCGCGTCGGCGACGACGCGGCCGACGCGGCGGCGTGCGGGCTCGAGGCGGGCGCGTGCTTCGGCTTTTCCGCCGCGGCGTGCCGCACGGGGTTCCAGCTGGCGCCCAGCTTGGGCTGGGTGCTCGTGCCGCTGGGCCTCGCCGCGAGCGTGGGGCTGACCAGCAGCGGGTTTGTCCTGCAGGTGCGGCGCTGCGCGCTGCCCGCTGCGCGCTGCCCACCCAACCAACCCCTGCAGCCCCCAAGGCTGGCCCGCCCCCGCATCGCCCCGCCCCCTGCGGGCGTCAGCGCACGCCCCACCGACCCTCACCCCCCTCGCCGCCGCCCCGCCCCACAGACGCGGGGCCTGAAGCAGGGCAAGGCGGTGATTGTGTGCACCCTGGCGGCGGCTGCGTCCATGGTCTCTGGCGTGCTGGTGGGACTGCTGGCGCTCGGCGAAAGCCTGCCGCGCAGCGGCGCGCGCCGGGCGGCGCGGCTGCTGAGCTGGGCGCTGATCCTTGGGGGGGTCACGGGCCTCGCCGGCGGCGGCGGCGGCAGCGGCGGCGGCGAGGGGGAGGGCGGCGGCGGCGGGGGGCTGGGGCTGCTGCGGCGGCTGGAGGAACGAGTCCGCGCCACGCCGCAGCTGCCGCACGGCCTGCGCATGTGGCTGCTGGCTGCGCTGCGCGCTCTGCAGGGCGGCAAGGGCGGCGGCAAGGGCGGGCGCGGCGGCAGTGGCGGCGGTGGAGGGCTGCTGAGCAATGGGCACGACCACGACGGCCCCGGGCTGCCTGTTGCCGTGCCATCAGCCGCGGCAGCGGCGCCCCCAGGCGGAATCAGCTGAACCCGGCTTGCATTACACCCCATTCCTTTGCAATTTTGTAACTAATGATTGCGTTGCGACTGTTGACCGCTCGTTGACCGCGGCCCCCCAGGTGTCCAGCAGGCTGGCCGCCGCAGCTGCAGAAGTCGCGTGCTGCGGCCTCAACTCAGGAGCCTCGCACCTCAGCCTGGGGAGGGGGTGGGGAGGGTGGGTGTGGGCGCCGCGCGGTGGGGCATCGCCGGCTGTTTGCAAAGTGCGCGGCGCGCTCTTCGGGCCGTGCGGGCGCGGCACGATGTCGCCTCCGTTTCATACCCCGCCCCCCGTGGGGAGTGGGGGGCCAGGGTTCAGAGCGGGGCCCTTTGGTGGGGACGCGGCAAGCAGAGCAGAGCGTGCACGGCGCGGCGCGGCGCGCGCGGGAGTCGGCCAGCGCACCTGCAGCCACCCACCCGCGGTGGTCGGCTGGCTAGCTCGCCGGCGGACCCGCGGCCGCCGCCATGCGGCCCATCCAGGCCCGCGCCACAGCAGCGTCGCCCTCGCCGCAGGCGTAGCGCAGGCTGCGGTAGTCAACCGCCAAAAACCGCCGCGCGGCATCAGCAGCCGCGGTCAGCTGCAGCATGCCGCGGCCCACGGCATCAAGCAGCGCGGGCCGCAGGCGGAGGGCCTCCGCAGCGCGCCCCGCCTCGGCCATTGCGGCGCAGGCGGCATTTGACAGTGCGCCGTCGTCAGCCGGCAGGCTGATGGCAGGCAGAGCCAGCGCCTGGAGCAAAGCGCCTGCCGGCTGCTGCTGCTGCTGCGGTGGCTGCTGCTGCTGCTGAGTCGGCTGCGGCGGCGCAGGGGTTGCCGGCTGCGGTGTCGGGGTTGGCAGCTGCGCCGCAGCGCGCTTCTTGGCTCCGCTCCCGCTGCCCACAACGCGCACCCTGCGGGCCCGCGCCGCGCCGGGCCGCGGCTGCGCAGCCTCGTCCTCGGAGCTCGTGCCATCCTCACTGCTCTCCCCCTCCTCCTCCTCCTCCTCCTCCTCCTCCTCCTCCTCCTCCTCCTCGCTGCTCCCGCTGCTCGACGTCTCCTCCCCGCCGTCATCGCTCTCCCAGTCGCGCTGCCGCCGCTTGCCCGCGTCCGGCCGCGCGGCGCCACTGAGCCTGGCGCGCGGCGCCGCTGCACCAGTGGCAGCGCTGCTGCCTGCTGCGCCTGCCGTGGAGGCGTGCACCTCAATGCTGCTGGGGCCCAGGCGGCGGAAGAAGGGGATGGGGCTGCCGGGCGCCAGCGGCAGGGCCCCCCGAAAAGCCAGCACATAATGCGTGTACTGTGCATGGCCGTACAGCCGCAGCTGGGCTGGCACAGGCTGGCCGTGCGCTGCGCCGTCCACCACAAAGCTGGCTGTGAGGTCCAGCGGCAGCGCTGCGTCCGGCCACCAGGCGCGCACCATCCCAGCGCTGATGCGCAGTCTGCGCTTTGAGCATAGTGTTGCAGTGGCGTGCAGCCCCTGGCGGTGACGAGGGAGGGTTTCAATTTGGAGCGATGAGATGGGGCAATGGAGAGCAACAGGCTGGTGTGCGCACTGCTCTGCATAGACCAGCGGGAAACACTGCAGCCACTCCGCGCAACTGAGCGCCACCCCCTGCTTGTTGCTCACCCTTGTCCACCACTCGTCGGGCACAGGCCTCTCAGCCTCCAGACTGGCCAGCAGCAGCGTCAGCGCGGGTGGCCCGCCAGAGGCAGCTTCGCGCCGAAGCCCGACTGTGCGGCAGCCGTGCAGCTCTAGGAACCTGGACAGGCCAGCGCTGAGACTGCAGGCTGGGGTAATGCGGCTGGCGAAGCGCTCCCCCCAGGGGTGGCCGTCCACCTCAAGGCTCAGCTGCAGATCCAGGGGCAGGTCAGCGCCGGGAAACCAGGCGCGCATCATGTTGGGGGGCATGGAAAGGCTTGGGCCGGCCAAAGGACCGCGCGGTGCAAAGTTCTGGTCCTGTTGGTGGGGTGAGGCAGCCGGAAGAGGGGGGCGGTGTCAAGCAAAGGTTGGCGTGTGCATGTGCTTGCGCAAGGGCACGGATGCAACCAAACAGCAAAGGCATGCACTCCCAATGCCGTTGAGCTGCGATGCCACTACTCAAACAGCAAGCCAAGGCAGGCCAAAGCAAGAGCGAACCTACCGTGGGCCAGATGTCATCGACGCCGCCAGCCCCCGCCGCTGTTGCCGCTGCGGGCGCCTCGCTGCGCGCCTCGCCGCCCTGCTGAGCCGGCATCTGTTCCTGCTCACTGCCCCCTGCCGCGCCGCCCTGAGCCGCAGGCATCTGCTGCTGCTGCTGCTGCTGCTGCTGCTGCTGCTGCTCCTGTGGTGGCAGGGGCGCTGCGTTGCCCATTTCTGCGGACTCCAACGCAGCCTGCTGCGCGCCCGGCTGCTGCTGCGGCGGGCCCAGCGCGGTCGCCGACCTCGCCCCCAGAGCCTCCAGCTCCTCGCTGTCGCTATCGTCGTCGCTCAGGCCCCTGGCCGCGACGGGCGTTGCCTTGACGCGCATAATGGCGGGGAGGCGGTCGATCTGGCGCGGGGGTATTTCGGTTCTCGCTCGCGACAGGATTTAGGATTTCAGGTCGGCATTAGCGTGAGTGAATTGCGAAGGGGTCGATGGGACTGCGGTCGCACGCGGCTGTGCTGCCCCTGTGCGAGTGCGGCAGCGTGCGGCAGCAGCGTGTGCGCGCGCGCGTGCGCGCCGCGCAGTCCGGCCCGTCGACTCGCCCCGCAGCTCCGCCAGCCGTCCTTTGCTTGGCCAGCTTGGGCGTTGCGCCGAAGCCCTCTAAGTTCCGCCGCATGGGCTTCACGCAGCGGTGCGCAGCAGCAGCGGCGGCCGCAACTTGGCTGCGCGAGCGCCCAGCAGCAGAGTGCTTCCGGGCCGCTGCCTGCGGATTGCGGGCAAGAAACGAATCCGCGTAGCAACCCCTGTCGCACACATCCTTCCTCCGGCCTTCCCCCTTTGCTGCTCAAGCAGCCCGCCTCTGCGCCTCCGCCCCCGTGCCTGTGCGCTGCGCGCCGCATGCACTGTCCGCCCAGCACCCGCCGCTGAGGTGCTGACACCAATGCTTGGAGTCCAAAGCCCCACCTGCAAGGACCGGCCTCAGCTCGAAGACTGTCCCTGCTGGCAGATCTGCAGCTAATCCTTCATGCAGATGCAGCTTTGCAACGCAACGCATGGTCTGTAGAACTTGAAAGGGGCATGCTGCAAGGTGTGGCATGCAACGCCGGATAGCTAAGGCAGCTTCCCCTTCACCGCCCCGACCCCCAACCCCCCAACCAACACTGCCATCGCAAGTGTCCCAGGCCGGGCCAGCATTCAATTCGCACTTGCTCCGCGCATTACAACCGCAGGGCACGGCGCTCCCTCCCTCTGCCACAACTAAGCTACAGCAGCCAGCACGCCGTGCAAGCATCCCAAACCCTCACACAACCACGCCTACGCCACTGCTGGTACCGCCAGCGCCGCCGCCAGCGTGCTCCGCCATGCGCTCCATCCAGGCCCGGGCCACATCAGCGTCGCCCTCGCTGCAGGCGTAGCGCAGGCTGCGGTAGTCAACCGCCAAAAACAGCCGCGCGCCATCAGCAGTCGCGGCTTGCCGCCGCATGCCGCGGCCCACGGCATCAAGCAGCGCGGGTCGCAGGTGGAGGGCCTCTGCAGCGCGCCCCGCCTCGGCCATTGCCGCGCAGGCGGCCTTTGGCAGCGCGCTGTCGTCAGCCGGCAGGCTGATGGTGGGCAGAGCCAGCGCTTGGAGCAAAGCGCCCGCTGGCTGCTGCTGCTGCTGCTGCTGCTGCTGCTGCTGCTGCTGCTGCTGCTGCTGCTGGCGCGGCTGCTGCTGGCGGCGCGGCTGCTGCTGAGGCGGCGGCTGCGGCGGCGCAGGGGGTGCCGGCTGCGGTGTCGGGGTTGGCAGCCGCGCCCCAGCGCGCTTCTTGGCTCTGCTCCCGCTGCCCACAACGCAGGTCGTGCGGGCCCGCGCCGCGGCGGGCCGCGGCTGCGCAGCCTCCTCCTCGGAGCTCGTGCCATCCTCACTGCTCTCCCCCTCCTCTGCCGCCTCACCGCTGCTGCTCTCCCCCTCCTCCTCCTCCTCCCCCTCCTCCTCCTCGCTGCTCCCGCGGCCCGACGTCTCCTCCCCGCCGTCATCGCTCGCCCAGTCGCGCTGCCGCCGCTTGCCCGCGCCCGGCCGCGCGGCGCCACTGAGCCTGGCGCGCGGCGCCGCTGCACCAGTGGCAGCGCCGCTGCCTGCTGCGCCTGCCGTGGAGGCGTGCACCTCAATGCTGCTGGGGCCCAGGCGGCGGAAGAAGGGGATGCGACTGCCGGGCGCCAGCGGCACGGCCCCCCCAAAGGACAGCACATAATAATGCGCGTTATGTGCTTTGCCGTGCCGCCGCAGCTGGGCTGGCACAGGCTGGCCGTGCGCTGCGCCGTCCACCACAAAGCTGGCTGTGAGTTCCAGCGGCAGCGCTGCGTCCGGCCACCAGGCGCGCACCATCCCAATGCTAACGCGCAGTCTGCGCTGAGAGCAGTGTGCTGCAATGACGTGCAGCCCCTGGCAGTGACGAGGGCGGGTTTGTTCAAAATCAGGTGAGATGGGGCATGGCGCAAAATGATCTGGAAGGCTGGTGTGCGCACCAGGTCTGTGCAAAGCAGCAGGAAACACTGTAGCACTCCGTGCAACTGCGCACCACGCACTGCTGCTCACCCTCGTCCGCCACTCGTCGGGCACGGGCCTCTCATCCTCCAGACTGGACAGCAGCACCGTCAGCGCGGGCGACCCGCCGGAGGCAGCTTCGCGCCGAAGCCCAACTATGCGGCAGCCGTACAGCTCTGCAAACCTGAACAGGCCAGCGTTGACACTGCAGGCTGAGGTAATGCGGCTGGCGAAGCGCTCCCCCCAGGGGTGGCCGTCCACCTCGAGGCTCAGCTGAAGATCCAGGGGCAGGTCAGCACCGGCAAACCAGGCGCGCATCATGTTTGCGGGCATGAAAAGGCTTGAACCGGCCAAAGGACCGCGCGGTGCAAAGTTCTGGTCCTTTTGGTGGGGTGGGGCAGCCGGAAGATGGCGGGGGGGCGGTGTCAAGCAAAGGTTGGCGTGTGCCTGTGCTGGCGGAGTGGCGGGCGCCACGGCACGGGCGCAACTAAACATAAGAGGCAAGCACTTCCCAATGCCGTTCATTTGTTAGGCTGCAGAAAAAGCGCTACTTGCCAACAGCAAGCCCAAGGCCAGATCAACCCACCATGGGCCAGACGTCGCCGACACCGCCAGCCGCTGCGGCTGCCACTGCCGCTGCGGGCGCCTCGGTGCGCGCCTCGCCGCCCTGCTGAGCCGGCATCTGTTCCTGCTCAGTGCCCCCTGCCGCGCTGCCCTGAGCCGCAGGCATCTGCTGCTGTGGCGGGGGCGCTGCGTTGCCAGCTGCGGGCTCCAACGCAGCCTGCTGCGCACCCGGCTGCTGCTGCAGCGGGCCCAGCGCGGTCGCCGACCGCGGCCCCAGAGCCTCCAGCTCCTCGCTGTCGCTATCGTCGTCACTCAGGCCCCTGGCCGCGACGGGCGTTCCCTTCACGCGCATAATGGCGGGGAGGCGGTCGATCTGGCGCGGGGGGTCTTTCGGCTCTCGGCTCTCGCGACAGGATTTAGGATTTCAGATCGGCTCGAGCGTGAGTGAATTGCGAAGGGGTCGATGGGATTGAGGTCGCACGCTGCCGTGCTGCCCCTGTGCGAGTGCGGCAGCGTGCGGCAGCAGCGCGTGCGCGCGCGCGTGCGCGCCGCGCAGTCCGCCCCGTCGACTCGGCCCGCAGCTCCACCAGGTTTCCTTCTTGCTGTACCAGCTTGGGTGTTTTTCAGCCGACCTTGAAAAACCCTCCGCGATCCGCCGCATGGGCTTCACGCAGCGGTGCGCAGCAGCAGCGCCGGCCCCAACTTGCCTGCACGGCACCCAGCAGAGAGCGCTTTCAGGCCACTGCCTGCGGCTGCATGGCCCTGACGACTCGTGCCGTTTGCTCACAGCATGGCAATAGAAGCCGCACATGGGCGCGCCAGCTCAATAGTTTGTCGCCATACGAGCGCCGGTCTCTTTCCCAGGGGACCCCGCGCAGCCGAGTCCGCCGTTTGTACAGGCGCGTGCGTCGCCGCAACCCCAGTCAACTTGGTGTGGGCCAGGAGCAGGGGGCAGCTCCTGGCACCGGGCGCTGCGGAACCCCAGGCGTTGGCGGACGTCGCGCAGCGCTTCCGCGCTTTGAAACCGCGATCTGACCGGCGCCGGGTGTGTCGGTGCCGGCGCGCGCCCCGCCACCCCAAAACGCACGAGACGCGCGCACCTCCTCGACTTTCGCCAAGTTATCGCCTACCCAGCGCTGCTGACCACCCGCTGAAAGGGAACCTCCGACAGCAAGCATGCTGCTGCAGCGCGCCGCGCGCCTGCAGCCGCGAGGCCTGCGCGTATTCGCCGAGCGCAGGGAAGACCCGGCCCGCTCGCGCAAGGGCAAGAGCTTCGAAAACTCCAACAGGCGGCGAGGGCGTCCCGCGTGGTGCGCGCTTTGGGTTTTCGCCGCGTTGTTCGGGCTCCAGCGCCTGCAGAGCGGCTGCGAATTGCTTAATATCGCCACTCAGGGGCGATCTGGGCGCTGAGGCGCGTGGCTGGCGCGTCGGCGCCAAACGCGCTCCGCCGCCAGCATGCGTGCATGTGGCCGCGGCCTGCGCGTGCCAGCCGCTCCGGCGCTGGCGCCTCGCACGCACGCACCCATCCCAACCCCCGTCCCCCCTCCCCCTCTCGCAGGAAGCGCTCGCCATACGACTCGTGAGTGCGGCCTGCGCGGCCGCGGGCTCGCCCGGCTGCGGCGCTGCGCGGTGCTGCCGCCCCCCGCCCAGGGCCTGGAGCATGAGCAGCGCCACGCTCCGCAAGCGGTTGTGGGAGCCGATCCACAGACCAGACCCCTTGCCGCCCCCAGCACCGACAGCCGCGCCCCGCCGCGCCTCGGCCGCAGACCCGCCCCTCCCCCCGCGCCCGCGCCCGCAACCTCCCACCCGCCAGGCCGCTGCGCGACGGGAACCGCGACCGCCTGATCGGTCTGCTGACGGAGCGCGCCGCCAAGACGCTGATGGTCTATCTGATGGAGGTGCGCGGACCGGGCCGCGCCAGGTCCCGCGCGGCCGCGGCGCGGCGGGGGACGCGGCGCGCGGTCGCGTGGGAGGGGGGTGCGCGTGCAGCAGCAGCGTCACACGCACGCCGCTCGCGCGCGGCCCCGGAAACCACGCACCCCCGAGGGCAGCTCCAAACGCGCTCCCCCTCCCCCCGAAACGTCCCCCGTGCGCGCGCAGCTGAACCCCATCCACTACTCCTGGCTGGTTGAGTTCTACAAAGAGAACCCCATCCCCAAGGTGAGGGCGGGCGGGCGGCAAAAGCGTGCAACAGCGCGCGCGCACTGGCTTGCGCAAGCCCCGTGTCGTTTCGCAGGCCTGGCACATGCCGCAGCGCACGCCTGTGGCGTGTACCCGCACGGCAGGTGCTTTACCCCCAACCAACCCAAATCCCCAACCCAACGCGCAGGTGGGCTCCTGGGACGACGTGAGCGGGGAGGCCTTCCTGCGCAAGCTGCTGTCCATGCCCATCGAGGAGGCCTCCTTCCGCACCGGCACCGAGGCGCTCTTCAGCAACTCCAGGGTCATGGGCGTGGACCCGCGCAAGTGAGCTTTTAGGGGCATGGGGGGGGGGGGGGGGCCTTGCTTCGTCGCAAGCCGGCGGACAGGGGCACGTGCTCGCGCGGCCGAGCAGCGCGGGTCTGTGCCGTGTGCAGCTGCCCACCGTGCCGTGCAGCCGGGCTGGGTGGCGCCAGTCACTGCAATAAGCGGCATAGCAACTGCTGCGGCCGCCGATCCCAACGCGCCCCTCGTCCAGCGCTGACGACCCCGCCCCCCTTGCCCTCCCCACCCCCGCAGCCTGGCCATGCGCATCCTGGACATCCGCAGCCAGCTGGCGGGCGAGTTCGTTTCCGACCTGGAGGAGATAGCAGAGGAGAACAACAGCCTGCTGCGGGAGACGCTCAACAGCTCCCTCGGCAAAAAGACGCTGGAGGGGCGCGCGCCAGGCGAGAGCGACGCGAGCGCCGCGGCCGAGGCGGCGGCGGCCGCGGGGGTGCCGCTGCACCCAGAGATGGCCGAGGCCGTGGCGGCCGAGGCGGCAGCTGCCGAGGCGGCGGCGGCAGAGACCGTGGCAGCCGAGGCGGCGGCGGCCGAGGCGGCAGCTGCCGAGGCGGCGGCGGCCGAGGCGGCAGCTGCCGAGGCGACGGCAGCTGAGGCAGCTGCCGTCGAGATGGCCGCCGCGGCTGAGGCCGCGCAAGCAGAGGCTGCAGCAGCAATGGCAGCCGCGGCAGAGGCTTGGGCAGCAGAGGACGCGGCGGCGGCCGCCGCGGCGGCAGCGCAGGCGGCAGCCGCGGAGGCGGAGGCCGCCCCCCAATACAGCGAGGAGCCCCAGCTCGAGGTGGCCGCGGCGGCAGATGACAAGGGGGCGGGAGGGGACGCAGGCGCTGCGCTCGATGCGCCGTCTCAGCAGCACGCAGACCCGTTTGTGGTGGCAGCAGGCTCCGAGGGCCCGGCTGCTGTTATTCAGGCGGCCGACCCTGAGCAGCCGCAGCTGCAGGAGGAGGAAGAGGAGGAGCCAGCACCCTCTGTGGCAGCGACCGATGCCGCCATTGCGCCCGGTTGGGCCGAGGCGCTGCCCGCTGACGACGCAGCGGCCGGCGCAGCGGCAGCCGAGGAGGCGCCGCAGCCCGTCTGGGCCTCGGCGGACGCCGGGCTTGCCGCCGCCCCCGCGGCGGACGAGCCGCAGTGGGCGCCGACCGCCGAAGAAGACGGCGAGGAGGACGGGGCCCCAGAGCTGCTGCAGCCCGAGGCTGTGGGGGACGCTGACGCTGCACCGCCGCTGGACGGCGCCCTGCCGGACGGGCCCGAGGCGGGCGGCGCTCGCGAGCTGGTCGAGGCCTCCGCCGACGCTGCCGCCGCTGTCGGCGTTATATCGGCCGCGGACGCCGAGCGCGCGCTCGCGGAGCAGGAGCCGCTCCCGGAGCCGGCCCCCGCGCGCGCCGAGGTCGAGGAGCTGTCCGCGGACTGCGCCGTGTCTGCAGTCGTCGACGGCGGCCGCGGCGGCGGCGCCGCAGCCGACGACACCCCCTGCGACGTCAGCGGCGCGGGCGGGCCTCGCGACAAGGCCGCGCTGGTGGCCGCGCTGGTGGCGGCCTTCCACGCCAAGCTGCCCGAGCACCCCTCCAACGCGGCGCACCCAGAGCTTCAGGGCCTGCGCCCCGACGAGCGCGCAAACTGATCTGGGGCGGCGAGATCTCGCGGATTCAGCTGCGGCCGCCGCGCCGCGCCGCGCGTGGTGCCGGGAGCCCCTTTGGCGCCGGCAACCCTGGGTGGGCGCGCCGCCCCCGCCCCCCGCCAAACTAAGTGCACAGCCGTGTTGTGAACGGGCCTGCAGGCTCTGGCGCAATCCAACCCGCACGCATGCCTGGCTGTTTCCAATTCCAGCAAAGCAGCATCCGGTTTCCCCCCGCTGTTCGCCCCGTCACTGCCCGTGCACATTCCGCCGCGCAGCGCGAAGCTGCGCCCCTGCCAGTGCTTCCACCTGTTTCGTTCCAACGGCGGCGCCGCCTGCTGTTGCGGTACGCAGCGTCGCCGTGCTGCCGGGCCCTGCAGCAAGCCACCGTCGGCATTTGCATCTGCACCAATCCGCACCCACAGCGCCGCATGCCACCCCTGCCCCGCGCTGAACGCATCGATCCAATGCATCCCCATCCCCCCCATCCCCAAGCCCTATACGCCGAGGGAAGATTGCCATACGGTAGCCAACCACACCGCACCCCCGTGCAGCGTGGAAGGCGGGACAGCACACAGCGGGCCGCCGCGCAGGCAGCTGCGCTCCCCGACCCACCCGGCGCACCCCGAGCCCCCAACTGCCACCTACCTCCATCCGGTGTTGTTGCCCCGCATTAGAGGAGAGCCTCTCGCGCTGCCCCGGCTCCGCAGCCGGAAGCGCTTGCTTCGGGCCGAGCGCGTTCGCCGCCCGCCAGCAAGCGCGTGTGTACAACACAGCCACCCCACAGCCAAAGCGGCGCCCCCATAGAGCTGGCCCCCGCCGGCCAGGTTTGGCGCCCCCACGCCCCCCGTGTACAACAGCATAACAAAGGGGTAAACTGGCGATCTGTCTTGCTGCAGGCGGCTGGTGCCAGGGGCGCCCTGGCCCCTGGGGTGCGTGGGAAGCAAGGCAGTTGACCGTGCGGCGCTGCAGGGAGTGAAGGAAGGGCAGCTGCCGGCTGAACATGCGCCTCCATCCACATTCTTGTCTGAACGCGCCATTTGAAAGAGTACCAACTTGCTGAGCAAACAGCGCGCCCCTTGCGAAAAGGCGCCGCAGTTCCAAGGAGCGTGCGCACGCCCCTCCGCCGCAATGGCGCGCTGCCTGGCGGCTTCCCTGCTCGCCCTCTGCCTCTGGGCGTCCGTTTCCGGCCCCGTGGACGCAACAAGGCCCGCGACGAGGTGATTGCGGGGCCGGAGGGCCGCGCCCACGAATTCAACGCATGCATTCCGCGACCGTCCCAGGCTTGCGGAGCCTTTTGACCGCGGAAGCAGCTTTGGAAGGGCTCTGCCGACGCTTTGCACCCCTCTCCCATGCTCTCACAGCCGCCGCCTCCTCTGGGCCAAGGGCCCGGCGGCCGCGCCCGTTATTGTGCTGGTCCCCCAGCAACCCGTCGTCGCGGCGCAGCCGGTGTTGGCATCGCAGCCGGTGGTGGCGTCGCAGCCCGTGATTGCCGCCCAGCCGTATGCCGCGGGGCAGGCCTACGCCGCGGCGCGGCCCGTCGTGGCATCGCAGCCGCTGGTGGCTTCACAGCCCGTGATTGCCGCACAGCCGTACGCCGCGGGGCAGGCATACGCTGCGGCGCAGCCCGTCGTGGCGTCGCAGCCGCTGGTGGCCTCGCAGCCGTATGCCGCGGGGCAGCCGGTTGCTGCGGCAGCCCCGGTCAACGTGCAGACGAGTGTGAAGCAGGTGCGAAAGGGGGGCCGCATGCCCTGGCGTCGGGTCAGGTTGAAAGCTGTTGCCTGCAGCCGCCGGCCAAAACTGTGCCTCACAGGGCAAGCTGCCAACAGCCCGCCGCACCCGTTCACCTTCCCAACCGCGGCACGCGCCCTCCCCCTTGCGCAGGTCAACCTTCAGGGCCCTGGCGGCTTGCTCGGCCGCTGATCGCCCCACCCCGCACAAAGCCCTGCTTTGGCTGGCTTGGCTGGACCACCGGCGGCTGCGCTGTCCCTTCTGTGCAGCAGCGCGGGAGCTCAAGGAGTTGCTTAGGGGGGCCTTGCGGGGGCGCGCGCGCACAATCGCAACCGGTAAACCACTTTCCGCAGTCGGCGGGGGTTACAGTTGTGCGTTGGTGGCATGTGGGGAGCGGCGCAACGTTTGCAGCGCCTCGGGTTGCTGGGTGAGGGGGGAGGCGGGGCAGTCAAACCTGCGGCACGCGCACCGTGGAAAGGCAGGAACCGCTGTGCGAGCGGCAATGAGGCCGGCGGGGGCGCGGGGGGGGGGGGCTGTACAGGTGTGATTGACAGACAAGGGCCAGCCAGCAGCAAGCAAACTGCTGAGGGCGTGGGGCCCGCAAGCCCAAAACAAGGCGGCGGGTGCAGCGCGGCCGCACGCGCCGCGGTGCGCGCATGACAGCGCGCGGCGCGGCGGTGGCTGCTGCAGCGAGGCCAAGCGCGCGCGCGTCACGCCGCCTCGGCGCGGTTGGCGGCCAGCCGCGCGTCCACGAGCCGCACCGTCTCGCGCACGTGCTCGTTGGACAGCCCCAGCTGGCCCGCGATCGCGTCCACCAGCTTGTCGACGCGCTCTATGCTGCGCGCGCCCGAAAATAGGGACCGCGCCGCCGAGGAGGGCTTCTTCAGCGACGCGGCCGCCGCAGCGTACTTTTCAAACGGCACAAGGTCCCCGGGCGCCGCGCCGAGGCGGATGCAGACGTCGGACACCCAGCCGTAGATGGCGCGCGACAGCTCGAGGTCTCCGTGCACCGCCTGCTCTATCGGCACCGCCCCGTCTGCGGTCACGCAGCGGTAGTTGCCGGTCAGCAGCATCGGCCACTTTGCCAGCGGCACAAACGCCGACTCGTGCACCCGCAGCTTGACGGGGATCTCCAGGGGCTCGCCGGCGACGGCGAAGCGCGCGGCGTCGATGTCGGCCTCGAGCTCGCGCAGCAGCGCGGTGGGGCCGTCGCCCTCGAAGCGCGCGGCCTTGAAGTTGGTGGGCAGCCCGACCTGCAGCACGGTCTTGGGCTCGTCCGGGGGCCGGAAGGCCTGGGGGTCGGGGCTGGCGAGGCTGAGGTGCTGCGGGTCGAAGGACGCCCAGACGGAGGGGTCGGTGTAGCAGCCGGCGAGCCCGTCGGCGCGCAGCCCGGGGATGCGGCGCAGGTAGGTGAGCGGCGGCATGTTCATGATCGCCAGGCACGGCACGCGCGACGCGCCGATGCGCTCCATGAGCTGGCGCACGCCCTCCTCTCCGTACTGCGACTCCTGCATGCCCAGCACCGCGAGGTCGAAGGCGCCGGGGTCGGGCACGGCGTCTGGCGCGGCGGCGCGCAGCTCGCCGGGCAGGTCGGCGGACGCGATCGAGACGAGGCCCTCGCGGCCGCGGATCGGGAACTTGACGACGGTGCCGTCGCGGTTGATCAGCTCCGCGGTGGGGGCCGTGCAGACCAGGCACACGCGGTGGCCCGCCATGAGCAGCTTGGTCGCCAGCAGCGAGCCGTAGGAGGCCCCCAGGATGAGGACATCCTTAGGTGACGCGGTCATGGTCCCAATGGGGGACGGCAGGGGCCCGGGGAGCGGCGGGAGCGCCGGGCGGGTCGATCAATGAGGAGAGGGCGTGGGCAGGGGCGGTTCGCGGCACGTGGCGCGGCTGTATCCAGCCAGGACGCAGCCAACAGGACAGCAGGCGATGTTCCGAATCGAATTGAGCCGGGCGGGGTGGTCGACGCCCGCTGTTTTGGGGCGGGGCGGCATGTGGGCGGGCGGTGCGCGCGCGCGCGCGCGCTGCACTTGCTGCATGCATCCCCGCATGCGCCGCCACCGCTCCTGGCATGCGCAGGCAATTGCCATTGCACTGCCTGCGCGCGCTGGTGCCGTGATGGTAGCTGGGCGCCAGGAGCACCGAGCAGGTGCCTGCAGGTGCTACGGTTGACTTTCCCAGTTGCGACACGACCCAGCCGTGCGGGCGGGCACACACACCTGTGGGCCCCTCTATTGCGACTCCTGGCCAGCACGGGGGCTCCTGGCAGCAGCAGCGGGCATCGCAGAGGGCCAGCATTGCATTGCGGGCCCTCCTGCCGATCTCGCGCGGTCAAGCAGGATTTTGACGGGCGCGCAGATCGCCCTGGGCCTTTACTCCGGGCGCGAGGCGGTCCAGAGTCACTTTTCCAGCTCCACAAGGCCGCCGCGGGCCAGCGCGTCTCTGCCTCGCGCGGCGAGATGCACTGTCAGGCCGCGCGGAGAGGGTCCCCGGGCGCCCAGCGCGCCGTGGGAAACCCGCCGAGCATTATGCGTCGCGCCGCGCTGGCCGCAGGCGGGGCTCCAGCGGGGGCTCGCGCCGCGCCGCCGCCCGCGCCGCGCCGCCGCTGCGGGGCACTCGGCGCCGGCGCCTCCGAGGGCTACCTGCTGCGCAAAGCCGAGGCCGAGGACTTCTGGCCGCTTGCGGTGAGCGCGCTGGCAGGGGCTGTGCGGGCGAGGGGCGCGCCAGGCCCGCCACGCGCCGCCGTAGCGGGTGGTGCAGCCTGCAGAGTCGGCCTCCCCCAGCCCAGACCACCAGTCTCACCACCCCCCGCGCCTGGCGTCTGCAGGACCTCCACACGGAGGTGTTTTACCCGAGCCTGCCCCCCGAGGGCTGGAAGGCGGGCCTCACGCGCATCGACCGGCTGCTGGCGCTGCAGATGAACAGGGCACTCGAGAACCGCAAGGCGGGGCGGTGAGGGGGGGCGCGGCCGCCGCACGGCCACTCTCGCGCGCCGCGCAAACAGCGGCCGGGCCCGCGGCAGCGTGTGAAGGTGCCGCATGCAGCACTGCACCCCGTTCGTGGCCTGGCGCAGCTGCGGCCCCCCGGCCAACCCCTGGGCTGCTGCTCAACGCCAAACGCCGCGCCCGCTTTTCCCCAGGGCTGTTTGCATCATGGCGGTCGACCCGGGCTTTGGAGGGGCCGAAGGCATGGCCAGCTACCCGCTGGACAGCCTTGAAAGCAGCAGCAGCAGCAGCAGCAGCAGCAGCAGCAGCAGCAGCAGCAGCAGCAGCTTCAGCAGCAGTTTCAGCAGCAACGGCAGCGGCAGCAGCGCTAGGCGAGTGGGTGCAAGCGGCAGCAACCGCGGCCCGCCCGCCGCCGACGCCCTCCCCTGGCGCGGCCCGCAGCCGCTGCTGGCGGTCGCGCGGTGGGCGGCGCAGCCCGAGGCGCAGCGTGCGCTGGGCGCGGCGTACGCCTCGCGCGGCGTGCTGGCGGTCGCGCAGCTGGACAGCTTTGGGGACGTGGTGCCGCCAAAGGCGCTCAGCGCGGCGCGGGACGGGGCCATCGGCTGGATCCGCCGGGAGGGTGGGTTTGGGGGGCGGGTTGTCTCGGGGAGGGGTTTGGCCGCCGTCTGGCGGATGCTGCTGCTGGGGGTGCGGCGCGCAGGGTGGGGCAGATGTGCGTTGAGGCCTCGGCTTGGACGGCCCAGAAACGCGCCGATCCTAACGCGCAAACACACGCCCAAACCCCTGCAACACATGACACGGCCCGCCCCCCAACAACCCCGCCCCCCCCCAAGGCATCGCCTACCTCAGCAACGTCGCCGTCTCCCCATCGGCGCGCCGCCGCGGCATCGCGCGCCGCCTGATGGCCGAGGCCGAGGCGACCGCCGCAGATTGGGGCTTCCGCTGCGTCTCGCTGCACTGCGACCCGAAAAACTCGGCCGCGTGGGAGCTGTACAGGCGCCTCGGCTACCGGCGCGTCGCGCTCGAGGCGCCGTGGGCGCCCTACCTGAACGGCCGCGCCCCCAACCGCTGCTACCTGATGATCAAGCGCCTGCCCGCGTCGCTGGCCGAGGCGGCCGCCGCGCGCCGCGAGGCGCGGGAGGCGGCGGCGAAGCGGGGGGACGCGGGGGGCGGGGCGGCGGCGGGGCGGGGCGGGCGGGGCGGCGCGCGGGAGGGGGAGGAGGCGTTTGCGCCGTGACCAGCCCTGCGCCAGCTTGTGGCTGTTGAGTTCTTGCAGTTGTGCTCATACGCCGTTGCCTGCGCAGCATTTGTTGGGGCGCGTGCTTGCCCTGCTGCAGCCTGTACACATTTCAAATCATCGTTCAAAGTGCGGGCCACATTCACAGCTCGGCCGCCTTTTCAATTCCGCGTCCCAACCATCGACGCCGGCGCTTGTAAACACACGCCTCCGCCCGAGATACACCCCCTCGACAAAGCCAGTCAAACTGCACATGCTTTACAGCCGGTCAAACGCGGTCAAAACGGCAGCGCGTCGCCGCCCGCAAAGATGTCGGGCATGTCCTGCGGCGCCCAGAGCTTAACGGTCCGGTCGTACCCGGCGCTGCCGATCAGGTGGCCCAGGTCCGCTTTGCCGTTGGCGCCCTCGCCGTCGGCGTCGCCGTCGGCGTCCCGCATCTCCTCGTCGTCGCCGCCGCAGCCGCCGCCGCGCGCTGCCGCCGCCAGCGCCGCGCGCCGCGTGGCGCTGTCCAGGGGTTGGGGCGCGACGTCGGCGGCCATGACCTTGCCCTCGTGGCCGGCCAGCACCTTCAGCAGCGTCCAGTCGCGCGTGGACCACACCTGGCGGCGCGTTTGGGGGTTGAGGGGGGAGATGGGGGTTGGTTGCGTGTGATGGGCCCTGCCTGTGGCTGCGGCGCCCGCCGCGCATGCTGCACACGCACACGCCGGCTGGCCGCACTCCCAGCGCGCGTCCGCACGCATGTCCCCCCCCCCAACCCGTCCCGCCCGCCCTTCGCACCTTGATGGTTGCGTCGTAGCTGGAGCTGATTAGGTAATGCCCGTCCCCCGGCTGCCACCGCACCGCGCTGACCAGCGAGCGGTGCGCCGGCACCACGTATGCGCAGGCCTTCTTGCGAAGGTCCCAAACGCGCACGCTGTGGTCGTCGCTGCCGGTGGCCACCTGCAGGCGGGGCGGGGTTGGATTGGATTGGGAAGGGGTGATGAGCGGCCGGGCCGGATTGCGTGCGCTGCCTCAGCCAAGCGGTAGTGTCGGGGAGGCGTGTGCTTCGGGGGCAGGCCCGGGCGCGGTTGAGGCGGCCCGGCCCCTTCAGCTGTAGACGGCGGTACGGTAGGTTGGATGGCGCGCCGTTGCAAAGCAAAGGCGCACAAAGGCTGCGCAAGCAATCTTTTGACCGCGTTTGACCAGGGGCCCCCTCGCACCATGTATCCGTTGGGGCTGAAGTCGATGCACAGGATCTGCTTCACGTGGCCCTCCAGCACGTGCACGCTGCGGCCGGTGCGGCAGTCCCAAATGCGGCCTGGAGTGGGGCGCGGTTGGGGCGCGGCGGGCGCGGGCCGGGGCAGGTGAGGTGGGGAGGGGGGGGCTGCCGCTGCCGCTTCGGCTTTCAAGATGTTGAAGACATGGCGCCAAAAGCAGGCGCACCCGGGTGCAACCACAGCTGCTGGCGCGCCCCCTGCCATGCGGCCTCGGCGGCCTGTCCCAGGGTGTGCGGGTGACCCACCGATGGCGTCGAGCCCCACCGACCCCGCCAGCGCGCCGTCCCCCTGGAACGCCACCGCGTAGACGCCGCGGCTGTGGCCCTCCTGCTCCAGCAGGCACGCCCCCGTCTCCGCGTCCCACAGCCGCCAGGTCATGTCGAAACTGGAGGTGGCCTGGGAGAAGGGGGGGATGGGGGGGGTGATGCGGCGTGGGCCGAGGGGTGGCAGCGCATGGCGCAAGCAGCTTGTGCAGGTGCGCCAACTGAGCGCGCCCGTCGCGCCTGAGAGCCACCCCCCCCCAAACGCCGCTGCCACGACCGCCACCGAAAGCCCGGCGGGGCGCCGGTCCTGGCGCGCAGCCCTCGAGGGGCGCCCCGCCCAACCCCGCCTCCAGCTCACCACGTGCTGCCCCATGGGGTGCCACGCGACGCGCCCCAGCCGCTCCGTGTGCCCCTCCAGCTTCTGCAGCTGCTGCCCGTCCAAAGCAAACAGCGCCGCGCTGCCGTCCGCGCAGCCCGTCAGGATGTTGGCCGCGCCCTCGGGCTGTGACACCGTCGCCTGCGGGTGCCAGGCGATGCCGGTCGCGCGCTCCGGGTGCGCGCGGAAGCCGCGGACGCGCGCCACGTTGGCGCTGTCCGTCGCGCGCCAAAGGTTGACGGCGCCCCCCCAGCCGCAGGCCGCGAGCAGGCTGCCGTCGGGGCTGAACGCGCAGCCGCCGATGGGGCGCTCGTCCCCGATCTCGGAGCTCTGCTGAGCCAGCTGCCGCGCGGCGCGCTCCGAGGCGTCGCGCGCCGCCTTGATGGCCTGCCGTGTCGGGTGGCGGGTGCGGGAGCGGGGCGCGTCTGCATAGGCACAAAGCATGGCTGAAGCGTGCACCACACACTTGCCAGGGCCCTGAGCAGGCCTGCTGAGGGCCCGCAGCAAACAACACAACAAGCAGGGCGCACGAACCGCACGCAAGTGCACTCGAAGGCCAGCCGCCCGCACCCGAAGGCCCTCCACGTCCCCCTGCAGCTGCTTGGCCGCCCGCACGCGCGCCGCCGCCCGCGGGATGGACCAGCCGGCGATTTCCAGGCGCGCTGCAGGCGCAGGGGAGGGGGGAGGGGGGAGGGGGGAGGCCGCAGGGGCGTGAATACACAGGCGCGGCGCGTGCAGAGAGGTTGAAGCTGCCGCCCGCGCGCGCCGCGGGTGGGGGGATCTGGTCCTGCACAACCACAACCACAATCACCGGAGCAGTCGCGAGCGCCAACATGCGCATGCGAGCGGAGAGGCGTGCGCACTGCGCACCCTGCTGCAGCGCCGGCGCGCCCTCTGTGTAAAACACCTCCTTCTGCACCACCACCCGCTCCTCCAGCACGAGCTCCCCGGTGATGGGCGCGCCGTCCAGCCCGCCCACGTCGCGCTCCGCGACGATGCGCTTCAGGCGGTCGTGGCGCTCCATCTGCGGCGCGGAGGGGGGGGCGTCGGCGCGGCATGCTTGCGCTGCGGAGCAACACGCCCAGCTGCACACAAATGCCGATGCACAGCAAAGACACGCAAAAAAACACACGCACACACACAAACAAACAAAACACACACACGTAAACAATGCCTCCCCCCCTCTCAAATAACCGCGCGCACCTCCCGCTCTCCGAAGAGCGTGACGGGCTCCCCCAGCTGCCGCAGCATCTCGCGCACTTTGCCATCCTCCGTAGGCACCAGCGTGGCGCGGATCTTGCGGCGCAGCTCAAACTCGGCGAGCAGCTTCTCCTGCTCCTCCTTGTCCCGCCGCGCCGACTGCGGGAGGGGCGGCGGAGGCAGCGGCGGCGCTGTGCGGCAGCAGCAGCAGCAGCGGCGGCAGCGAGGGCGGCGCAGCGCGCGCGGCGTGGCGCGCCGGCCCCCGGAGGGCGCCCCGGCGCCCCAGCATGCACCAATGGCTCCCGGATGCTGTCACCCTTGCATCACTGCAAACGCAGCCTCCAAAGGCCGCCTCCCCCCGCACCTCTGTCAGCTCGAAGGTCGACGCCATCCTGCCCCGCCCGCCGCAAGACGCGGACCCCTCAGCCCCGCCTCCAAAACTTTTCTAGCTCCTCTGCAGCCTCACTGATCCCGCAGCCAGCCCTAGCGCACTGCAATAGGCGCGGCCAGTGATCTGGATCGCAGCGCGGGGGCCGGCAAAGAGCAAACGGGATTGGAAAGGAGCTTTGTTGAACGCCCAATAAAAACTGAGGCTGGCGGGGGAGGCGAAGCCTTGAAGGCGCCAGCGCGGCGCGCACTCGGGGGCGGCGCAGCAGCGCGCGCCCCGCAAAAGTCAACCGCGCGCCGCCAGTCAAGCCGCGGGCGTGCGCGGCCGCCGGCGGCGCCGGCGCGGGCGGCGGCCTGACCGCGCACGCCGGCGTGCGATGGACACCCCGCTCGGCCCGCTGTACGTGGCCGGCGTGCTCAGCTGCAGCGCCTGCAGCGCGCTGCTGTCCGGCCTGACGCTGGGCCTGCTGCAGCTCGACCCGCTGCAGCTGCAGGCCCAGCAGCGCAGCGGCGACGTAAAACAGGCGGCGCGCGCGGCGCGGCTGCTGCCGCTCACCGCGCGCACGCACCAGGCGCTCTGCGCGATCGTGCTGTGCAACGCGGCGGTGTCCGCGGCGCTGCCGCTGTGCCTGGACAGGCTGCTCAACCCCCTGGCGGCGATTCTCATCAGCTCGACCGCGGTGGTCGTGTTTTCGGAAATCATCCCGCAGGTGCGGGGGGAGTGGCACGCAGCCGGCGGGGGCATGCCTCGTCTGTCCCATGTTGAGCGAGCCTGCTGGAAGCCAACCAGGAGCAGTCCACGCACTCAATTGACCTCAGCGGATGAACCCCGCAAACCCCCCCACCCCCCCCCCCGCAACGCCCCAGGCAATATTTTCGAGGTTTGCCATCCAGGTGATGGCATTCTTTGCCCCCCTGCTTCACGTCATCCTCTGGCTGTTCTCCCCAGCCGCCTTCCCCCTGGCCCTGCTGCTCGACGCCGCGCTGGGGCCGCCAGGCAGCGACACCCTCTTCGAGCGAGGGGAGCTGCGCGCCGTCATCGCGCTGCACGCGCAGGAGGGTGCGCCGGCGGGGCCGCCGGCCGCGCAGCGGAAAGACAGTCAACCGCCGGCCGCCGTCGCCCCGCTGTTTCGCCTGCTGCCAGCGGCGGGCCCCGCTCGCGCCACGTGCTTGCGCACCAGCCTCCCCGGCCCGCTGGGCAAAACCACCGACCTCGCCCCCTCGCCCCCGCGGCCCGCCCGCAGGCGATGACGCGCCGCTGTCCCTCCACGAGATGGCCATAATCAGCGGCGCCATGGAGCTGTCCGCCACGCCCGCGTCCGAGGCGATGGCGCCCCTGTCCGAGGCGCCAGCGCTCGACGTGGCCGCGCCCCTGGACCTGGAACTCGTGGCGCGCGCGCTGGCGAGCGGGGCGCAGCACCTGCTCGTCTGCCGGGGCGGGCCGGAGGGCGGCGGCGGCGGCGGCGGGGGCGACGGCGACGGCGGCGGCGGCCGGGGCGGGCCGGCGGCGGCGAGCGTGGTGGGCGCCGTCGCCGCCCGTGACGTGCTGGCGCTCTGGGCGGCGTCGCAGCGCGCGCCGTCGGCGCCGGCGAGCGGCGAGGGCGAGGCGCTGCTGGCGGCGGCGGCGGCCGTGGCAGCGGCCACCCATGCACCCTGCGTGGGGGACCTGCCGTTGCTGCAGCTGCCGCGCATTGCCGCCTCGACGCCGCTGCAAAAAGTGCTGGAGCTCTTCAAAGAGGTGGGTGCATGGGAGACATGCAAGCGCATGCAATTGGCCGGATTGGTTTGATCGTTTGTTTGTGTTGTTTGCTTGTGCCTGTTGGGGCCCAAGGTCTGACGATGCCCCATTATTGTCCCCAACCCGGCCCGGCGCCACAGCACCCGGATGGTCTGCAGGCAGCGCTGGTGGTGGCGGGCCCACCCCAGCCGGTCGACGGCTCGCCCTGCGGCGACGACGCCAGCCGCCGCTCTCGGCTGGCAGCAGCGGCAGAGGCCTGCAGCCCGGAGGCCGTTGCGCTGGACCTTCCCAAGGATCAGCGCGCGGCCAGCGGACTGCCATCGCCGCGTTCTGCTGCGGCGGCGGCCGAGGCAGCCGCCGGGGGTTGCTGGCGGCTTCGGCGGCGGCGGGCCTACAAAGCGAGCGGCGTTGCCAACGGCAGCGGCGCGGCAGCAGCGGCGGAGCGCATGCAACAGCAGGACGGCGGCGCTGCCGGTTCCGACGGCAGCGCAGCCGCGCCCAGCACCTGCACCGTCTGGTCGGCGCGGTCGCTCAACGGCGGCGGCACGCCGCGCGCACTGGCCTCCTTCACCACACTGGGAGGTTCCTTCAGCGCTGATCATAGCCGCGATCATAACGCAGCGGCGGCGGCAGCCGCCCACCAGCAGCAGCCAGCCACCCTGTTCCTCAACCCGCTCTTCAGTGCCTCGGGCCGCTCCTGGCGCTCCGTCGCGTCGGCCGCCTCGAGCCGCGCGCCCTCAGCCGCCACCACACCTCACGGCAGCCGCACAGGCGGCGGTGGCGGTGGCGGGGCGCGCGCGAGCCTCGAATGGCCGGCGCCGAGCCTTGCAGCGGCCTGGCCGCGGCAAGTCCGCCCGCCGTCGCCGCCGCCACTGCCAGGGACGGACGGCGGCGCCGGCCGCGGGCCCGTGCCGCTCCCACCTCGGACGTCGCTGGTGGGGTGGGCTGACCGTATCAGCGAGGCGCAGCAGGAGCAGGAGGAGGAGTCGGCGGCGCCATCGCCCGCAAAGCAGCAGCAGCAGGGGCAGCAGCAGGGGTGTGCGTCACCAGCCGTTGAAGGGGAGGTGGTAGGCGTGATCACGTTGCAAGGTGGGCAGGGACAGGATACGCGCAGGAGGGGCTGCAGCACCGCCCACAGTGCCAGCCGCCTAATACCCAAGTCCCTTTATAAGCCAGCGCATCCCCCCAATCCCCCAATCCTCTGCTCCCTCCACCAGACGTGCTCACGGCGCTTGTGGGGTTCGAGGTACAGCGCGAGCCGCCCAAATCCGTCACCGGGCTGCTGAGTGCAGCGGCATCGCCGACGCCGGCCGCGCGCGCCCCCGCGCCGCCGGCGCCCGCAGCGGCGCCGGCGCCGCGCCCGCCGTCTGCGCCTGGCCGCCCGCCGCTCCTGCACCTGCCGTCGCGTGGCGGCCTCTCGGATTTGGGCAGCGCGCCGCCCAGCCCCGGTCTGGGCGCCCCTGTTGTCGCCATCAGTGGCAGCGCCGGCGGCGGCGGCGGCATCGCGCTCGGCGGCATCAGCAGCCTCGGCGGCGCGGCGGCGGCGGTGCAGCGGCACCTGCACCGCGCCGCCTCGCGGCGCGCGCCGTCCCTGGACCTGCCTTCGCCCCGCCTGCTGTCCCGCGGCCTCGCCACGCCGCGCCGCGCCGCGCTGACGCACGGCGGCGAGGCGGCGCCGCGGGTGCAGCTGCTGTCTGCGCTCGCGCGGCCGGGTTCCGAGGCGGCTATGGCTGCGGGGGACGAGGTCGTGGTCCAGGTGGCGCTGCGCGCGTCGAGCGCTACGTCGGCGGCGGTCCACCACGCTGGCGGCGGGGCCGGTGGCGCGGGAGGCTGGCCGGTGACGCCAAAAGGCGGCGGGGCGGGAGGAGGAGGAAGGGGGCCATTGTAGCAGTAGAGCGCTGCGAGTTGACCGCATTCAGGCAGGGCAGGGCCTGCATGGGCTGCAGGGGATCAAATGCGATTGAGCGACAGCGGCGGCGGCGTCACCAGCCACGGCCGCAGTGCGTCCGCCGCGTCCGTTAAGCCGGCAACACCCAGGCCGCGTTCGATCGCGGCTTCAGACTTTTTGTCACTGGTTGCGGATCCCCGGAATGGCTGCGGTGTGAGCGCAAAGCGGTGGGCTCCCAGCGATGGGGATCCGGCTGGCCGCCTGCTCGGTCCTTATCTTTATCCTAAAGCCGCTGTACATCGCAGCCTTGGAAACCCCCGACCTCGAACCGCCGCGTGCTGGGCCGCCGCTGCAAGCCGACGCGGCCGCCGACCCGCTGGCTTTCGCGCGGCGCGTGCTGCAGCGCGCCGACGCGACTGCCAAGCTCGACGCGCAGCAGGCGGCCGCGCTGCTGCAGAACGTGCTGCGCCTTGGGGACAGCCTGAGCGGCGGCGCGGCGGCCGAGCGGTGGCGCGCGCTGCAGGCGCGCCGGGCGGCACGGCTGCGGGACTTGGCGGCAGCAGGGGCGGGCGGGCAGCGGCAGGAGTGCGCTTGGCAGCCGGAACGGGAGCACCAACAACATCAGCAGCAGCAAAAGAAGGATCAGCAACAGCGGCAGCAGGATCAGCAGCAGCAGAATCAGGAGTGCGCCTCTGTGGCGCCCGAAGACAAGCCCCTGCCCCCAGCAGCCTCGGCCGCGGCCGCCGGCGCCGGCGCCGCCGACGGCGTGTTGGTCGTAGCGGGCGGCGCCAACGGCCTCTCCAATGCCTACGTCCTCGCGCGCGCGCTGCGCGCCGTCGGCTGCGCGCTGCCGGTTGAGGTCGTTTACTACGGAGCAAGGGAGCACCACGCGGGCTCCGCCGAGCTGCTGCGCTCGCTCGACGGCGCCCCCGTCGCGCCCGCCGGCGCCGGCGCCGCCGCCGGCGCCGCCGCGCCGACCGTGGCTGCGCGGCTGCGGCTGGTCGACGGCGCCGCGGCCGCGCCGGCGCGGCCCGAGCCGCACCGCGCGCCGCTCGGCGGCGGCGTGCAGGGGTTTGCGGCCAAGGTGCATGCGTTGACTTTTGTCACCTCGTTTGACCGCGTGCTGATGCTGGACGCCGACAACACGCCGGTGCAGGTGGGGGTTGGTTGGGCTCTGATGCACTGCGACTTTTGCCGCCCACCTGAGGCAGTGTAGCGGGTGGTGCTGCCGCAAGGCGCTGCGCGGCGGCTGCGGCATGCGCCGCATGCCATGCGGCAGCCCGGCCAGCCCCTGGGTCACTGCAGCTGGTGCGCCGCTGCGCCTCCCCACCGCCGCCGCCGCCCGCAGGACCCCACGCCGCTTTTTGACAACCCGGCGTTCCTGCGCCACGGCAGTCTGTTCTGGCCGGACTTTTGGACCGACATGTGCGCATTTTCCTCTTTGTTTGCTCGGACTTGTTGCGCAGCCTCCGGGTCGCATGCTCTGGCTGGTGGGCTGTCTGCGGCGCTTGCCGCCGCCGCCGCAGGGCCTCAGGAGCGCGTGCCTCCACTGAAGCCGCGCCCGCGCGCAACCGCAGGTGGGTCAACACCGCGGTATACCGGCTGCTCAACATGCCGGTCCCCTGGGAGGCGGACCCCTCAGAGCTCGCCGCAGAGGCTGGCCAGGTGGGGGGCAAACTGAAAGGGGGGGAGGCGATGCGCAGGCAAAGAGCATTGGCTACCCCTGCAGATTGGCAATGGCGCGGGCCAGGCGGCCGGCTGGGTGAGGCCGGCGGCCCGGCGCCACTGCCGCAATTGTTCACGACTGCCTCGGCGTGCCGCACGCCAAGCCCCCCCCCACCAACGGGAGGCGACTTGTAACCCCCCCAAAGGTGTTGGTTGACCGCGTGCGCCACTACGACGCCCTCGAGTACGCGTGGCTGCTCATGAACGAAGAGGTGCGCTTGTTTTTGTTGTTTTACGGCTCGAGACGCCCACTTTGTGGCATGGGCTCGAACAACGCAGCGCCAGTGTCCACTGGGCCTCCAATGACTCACCGCCAATATGGTGTAAAGCCCCCCCCCCAAAAAAAACCTTGTGCGCCCAGACCGTCAAAGCCTGCCTGTGGGGCGACAAGGACGTTTACCGCATTGCCTTCCACCTGGCCGGCAAGGGGGGCGACTACTCTCCCGTGGCGGCGGCGCCGCGGCAGCTGCTGGGCGGCGCGCCGGGCGGGGTGCTGTTCCACCTCGGGATGGTGGGTGAAGGGAAGGGTGCCGCCGCTGCTGGGCTGCCGCCGCTGCTGGCCTGCTGCCGCTGTTGGAACATTGTGCGCGTTTGCTGGCTGGGCATTTCCAAGCACTCGCATGCTCACCCCGTGTTCCTAAAACCCGACAAACCAACGCAGGCGCAGCTGGCCCCTGACGGCGCGAGCGTCATGTTCTGCCATAGGTAGCTTTTTGGGGTGGTTGGGATCCACAACAGTCTCGCCAGCTGACAAGGGCTTGCATTGGCAACAGCCCGTGTCTTGAGGAGGGCATCCCCCGCACCCACAGCCAACGCGGCCCCCAGCGCCCGCCTGGCGCCCGCGCAAGCAGCCCCCGCTGCGCCCCGCCCTGCCCCGTGCCGCGCAGGACGGCCGCCGGCAAACTCTTCCCCGACTGCATCACCCGCAGAGGCGCCGGGTGTGAGCGGCGGGTGGGGTGGGGGCCGCGCCCGGTTAGGCGGCTCCTACCTACGTCCACTGCGGGGGATTGTCCCCCGGTGCTTGGGGGCCTGCGCAGCCGCCGCCACGGCCTCCTTGTCGCGGCACGGCCGCCGACCAGCCGCACGCGCTTTGACTCACACCTCCCCCTCGCCGCAATCGATTCAATCGGCAGGGTCCTGCGTCCCGAGCTTCATAAGCCTCGAGCTGGACCAGGCGCAGCTGCTGGCGTCCGTAAGGGACCCCACCTTCATGGAGTTCGCCCCCTCAGCGGTCGACACCGCATGGCACGAGGCGCACTGCCGCGCCCCGCCCGAGGCGGCGGCGCGCGCGCCCGGCCCGCCGCGCCTCGGCGACCCCGCGGCCGCGGCGCTGCCGCGCTGCGAGGACGGCTGGCAGGGGCGGCGGCCGGTCCCGCTGCTGCCGATTCGGCGCGTGCACGGCGTCGAGGCGCTGCTGCGGTGGGTGCATTCGGAGGCCTTTGCGGCGGCCCTGGAGCACCACGCGCGCGCGGCGGCCCAGGCCTGATGGCTCGCACCCGCGCCGGCAGCTGCGATTGCCAATGGATGGGCCACGAGTGGAATGGAACCCGCTGCACTAACACATATACTTTTATTCACCCTGCTTGCCCTCCCTATGCCTGCCCGTGGTTGTCGCTTTCCCACCAGCTGTTGTATCACCTCGCGTGGGTGTTTGTTTACCGAGACGCGGCGCCCCGAGCGGGGGCGCGCGCCATGCGCTGAATAAACGTAAAGTGCAAAGAGCAAAAGAGAGGGGGAAACGCAGCAGCAGCGGGGGGCCTTGCGGCCCGCGGCGGGCGCGCGGCGCCCCCAGATCACCCGGTCTGGGGCGCGCGCGACGTGGTGCTCCGGTGATCTGGTGTGATCTGACTTAGGGCGCCTCGTCCTCGCCCTCCATGTCCTCGTCCTCGATCTTGGGGGCGAGGTAGAAGCGGAGGTGGCCCATGTCCTGGATGGCATACTCAACCTGGGGAGTGGAAGATTTGGGGGCAGGGTTTGGGATGCGTTGGTCGGGCGCGGCAGCTTGGGTGGCGGCGAGGGGGGGAAGGGCGTCCGCAAGGGGAGGCCTGCTTGCGAGCGCTTGGGAGTTGTTGGGGCGGTGAGAACGCGCGCGCTGCCTGCCGCGACCTGTCCCTTGCCAACCGTGCAGCCGCTTCCCCCCAAAGCGGCCTCCCTCCAAAAGCCCTGCACTGCAAACAAAGGCCCACCATGACGGGCAGCTCCCGCGTCATGCTGAGGGTGACGTGGGTCGCCAGCGGCGTGGCCTTGGCAAAGCTGGTGAGGTAGCGCAGCGCAAAGGTCAGCGCCACGGGCTCCTTCAGGTCGATGATGGTCTGGTCCTCCTTCTGCGAGGGGTTCAGATGTTTTTTTTGGGGGGGGGGGGGGGGTTTAGATGCTTGTCAGGTGGGAGGCGAGCGTGTTGGGGGGGTTTCATGGTGATGGTGCGGTTTGAACAGCAAGCCGCCTCAAAGCTCAAACAAGGCTCATGTGCGCCACCGTGCACCAATGCCACTGTGCACCCCAGCAGAGCACCCCCAACCCGGACCCCCCCACGCACCTTGTCCGCGGTGGTGTTTTGCCGCACGGTGACGTTGGCGGTGCCCACGTCGCCGCTGGTGGTGAACTTAACGCCGTCCTTCGTGGCGCTGATCACGACTGATGGGGTTGAGGGTTGATTGGGCGACGGCGGGGGCCAACGGTGACTTGCAGTGGCGGGGGATGCTCGAGGGGCCGCGCTTGCAGGGGCGCTGCGGGCACGAATTTCCACTCGCGCCGACGCCCAACACACGAGAAAGCAGGGTGCACGCACACGGGGCAACTCCCAGCCCAAAGCCTCCCCCCTATCCCGGCCCCAACCGCCCCGCGCACCGGTGTCGCCGATGCTGCTGAGGTCCTTGCAGATGCGCGCGTACTCGCCGGCCGGCATGGTGACGGTGGCGCAGTAGTCGGTGTCGGGGATGCCCAGGTGCTCGCTGTCAATGTCCATCAGCTTGAGCTCAAAGTCGGACACGCGGTCCTCCTCTGGGGGGTTGGGGGATGGGCGGGCGGGGGTTGGTTGGGGTTGAGGGTGGGGAGGGAGGTTGCAAGGTGCGCCCTCCTGCGAGGCGCATGCGGCACGTGACAGCAGATTAGGCATCAGCAGGGAGTGCACGGAAGGGGAATCAGCGCATGCGCCGCGCCGCCTCGCCGCAGGGCAAAGCGCCGCAAGCAGTTCAAACCCGGAAGACGCACTGGGGCTCTCGAACATGAAGGTCACGGTGTCGCCGTCGTCGTTGGCCTTGAGCGTCACAATGTCGTCGCTGCCGGCGCACTTGAGCACCTTGGCCAGGTTGGCCAGGCTCATGCCTAGGGAGGGGGGTAGGAGGAGGGGTTTGGCCGGCCGTGAGGGCGGTGGTGCGCAGGCGCGCGCGCGCGCGTTTGAGCGCGCAGCGCACCCAGCACGACACGTGCCCTCAGCACTGTGTGTGCGCCGCTGGTGCAGGCCGAGCCACCTCCCACCGCCCGCAACAACACAGTAAGAGCAGTGGCGGGGGGCCCCGCGCCTGCGGGCCACGGGATTTTGAATTCGTGCTTCCCGCGCGCGCAGATCGATACCGCCTCCCCGCCCTGCTGCAGGCTTTCCCCCGCCCTCAGCCCCTGCCCAAACGATGGCGAGGAACTCACCCATGCTCATGGGACGGTCGCAGCGGAAGTGCTCGAAGGCGTCCGCGCGCAGGTGCATGGCGATCAGCGACACATGGCTGGTGTCCATGGCCTGCAGGGAGAAGCCGCTGCTGCTCACGTCGATGTTGGCATCGCTCACGAGGTCCTTCACGGCGTCCACCACCTTGCGCAGCATGCTGCCCTGAACGAGCCGCGCCTCGAGCATTTTGGCGGGCTGCTGCTGCTGCTGCCCGTGGGGCAAGGGGGGGAAAGGGGAGAGGATTGGAAGAGGGACGCGATCTTGGCGCGGGAACTGAGGCAATGGGGGCGCGGGGAGGGTTCTAGTTTTCAGGCGGGCATGGGCAGCTGCTGCCTGTAGTCAGGGGCAGCAGGGCTTGAACAGGGTGCGCGCCTTCGCGAGGCGCGCTTGTACGCGTTGTTTCAGTTTCATTGCGCTCAATGAGGTCCTAGGGCGCTCGTTTCTCGTCCTCTGCGGCGATCTGGAGCGCGCGCAGGGGCAGCCTCGTGGCCTGCCGCGCGTTCAGAGGGTGCAAACTGCTGATATGGATGTGGAAGTCCCCAAAAGCCGCGCGGGCACCTCGGCCGGCGGCTCTGGCAGCCGTCCCGGGCCTGGTGCGGTGCTGGCCGGGCCAATCCAGGCCGCTGCGCAGGCGGCGCACGCGGGAGCGGCTGCGAGACCTCGTGGACGGTCTGTCGGAGCGCGCTCAGGTGCGGTGGACGCGGCCGGAGCCGGCGGCGCTGCGCGCGGTGTGCCGCGCGCTGCGTGCTGCGTGCTGCGCGCGCTTGCCCCAGTTTGCCAATCTCCCAGACGGCAGACCCCCACACGCATGGTGCGCTCCCATTCACGCAGCAGGCGGTGGGGCCGCCGCCCTGGATGCGGCCGGTCTCGTGGCGCGGTACGAGGCGCTGCGGCGGCAGCACGCCGAGGAGCAGTCCGCCGAGGCGCCCGCCATAATCGCCGCAAACCGGGTGCGCCCCGCGCGCGCTTGCGCTGCCCGCCGCGCGCGCGGGGCTATGCAGGCGTGAGCAGGGCCCTGCCGCCCAACGGCGCGTTGCATGTCCGGTGTCGAGCCTGCCCCTGACCCGCAGCGCACGCGCCTGTGCCCCTACTTAACCCGCAGGCCCAGCTGCTGGAGTGGGCGGAGCGGATGCGCGCCGACCTGGCCAGCCGCAGCAGCGGCGGCCCGCCGCTGCCGCGCACCGCCACGGGCACGGGCGGGTGCGCCGCGTCGGGCGCGGGCGCGCCGGCGCGGCCGGGCGGCTCGGCGCTGCAGTCCGGTGCCGCCGCCAGCGGCGCAGCGGGCGCCGCCGCCGATGGGGGCTCTGTCTCCGAAGGCGGCGAGGATTCGTACAGCAGCGCGGGCAGCGGCGGCCCCCGCAAGCGGCGCGCCGTGTCGCAGCCGGCCGCCAGCGCTGCGCCGTCGGGCCCGGCCGCCGCGCCCTCCCGGCGGCCGCCGCCGCCGGCGCAGCACGCGGATGGGGGGCCCGCGTGGCAGCTGCCGACGCGCGGCGGGGTGGTGATAACGGCCTCTGGCGCGAGGATGGGGCGGTACAAGACGCACGTGCTGCCGGCGACAGACAAGGTGCGCGCGCGCCGGCGGCCCGATTGACGCGATGGTTGCCTGTGCGGTAGGGCCCTGGATGCATCGATGGTGCTGTGCGGTGCTGCACAGCCGCCCCCGGCCCGCACCGCCGGCGCGCTCGCATGCCTTTGGCCCATCACATCCCAACCGGCCAGCCAGCCCCCGTCACCCAGCCCCCGCCCCACCGCACCACCCGCCGCCGCGCCGCGCCCCGCCCAGCTGCCCCGCTACTGCTCCTGGGAGTTCCTCCCCCGCAACGAGCTGGCGCGGGACGCGGGGCGGCGCATGTTTTACGCAGACGCGTCCGGGGAGACGGTGCCCGCCAGCGACGAGGAGGAGGATGAGTCGGTGGGGATTAGTCATTGGTCGCCCCCCCCCTCCCGCTCTCTGATGTGCTTGTACTTGTGCTTGTGCTCATGCCTGGGGAGGGTGGGGCCCGCTTGCCGGCCTGGGAGTTGCAGGCCTGCGGCCGCTGCTCTCGCTTGCATGGGCCCGCACCGAAGCGTTCGGCCCCCCGCCGCGCCGCGCCGCGCCGCCCGCAGCTGCGGCTGCCTTGGAACGGCACCGAGGGCCCCTCCCACGATTACGCCCTGGGGCAGCTGCTGGCCGAGGCGGGGGAGGCGCAGCAGGTGGGGCCTCGGCAGATGGCGGCGCCGCGGCACAGGCCGCGCCAGGCGGCGGGGTGTGTGGGGATGCTTGCGGCGTGCTGTGCTGCGGGGTGCTGGCATCCCTGGGACCTTGGGTGCGCGGCGAAGCGTGCAACGGTGCACAACCTCAAACCCAAACCCCGCACCCCCAAACCCCTGCCAACCCCGAAACCCTGCACCCCCAAACCCCGCACCCCAAAGCAGGAGCAGCTGCTGTCTGTGCTGGCGGACCACCTTGAAGTGGCGATGGCGGAGCTGGCAGAGCACACAGAGGGGCTCAGGCCCGCGCCGCCGCGCCGCGAGGACACATTGTGGGTGTGATCGGGGGTTGGGGTGGGGTTTGACGCTTTGACTACGCAGTCGCTGCGCCCGCTTGCACCACTGAACGCCTGCAAGCCCGCATTCAATAGCTTTTGAACCCACTGAAATTCAAAATGGGCCAAACAGGTTTGAAGGCTACGCCAGGCAGGCGTCCACGATCGACGACGCCTTCTGCCGCCGCTGCTTCATTTACAACTGCTCCCAGCACGCAGGCCCGCACGTCAAGCCCGCGCTGCGGCCGGCGCCGCCGCCGCCGCCGGGCGCGGACGCGCCGCCCTGCTCCCCTGCTTGCTGGCGCGCGTGCGGCGGCAACGGCGCCGCTGCGGCCGCGGCGGCGGCGGCCGTTCAAGGCAGCCCCCAAGCAGCCGCCGCGGCGGGAGGGTCGGGCGCAGCAGCGGCGGCAGCGACGGCGGCGGCGGGCGCGGCCGAGGCGGCAGCTGCCGCGCGGTCGGAGTGGACGCGGTACGATCTCGAGCTGTTGCAGCAGGCGGTACGACTCATGGGCTGGGACCCGTGCCAGGCGGTACTGGCGCTGGACCCATACCGCTTCACATGCGCGGATGTCCACGCCCGCATGGAGTCCATGCGACGGGAGGAGGGCGGCGCCGCGGCCGCGGCCGCGGCGGCGGCGCGCCGTAGGGGCGACGGCGGAGGGCGGTGGGGGAAGCGGCGGGGGCAGAACGACAAGGCGCGGATCAAGGTGGGCGGTTGGGGGGTGGACTTGAACGCCGTGCGGGTGTTTCCGTCATCATCCTCCTTTGCGCCTTGCCGGCCTGGGAATGGGAGGATTGCCTCCCAAAAAGGAGGACCCAAACCTCCAAAACCACGCTTTCTGTTTGACTTGCGGCAAGTCAAGCACCGAAACAGCCCGGCCGATCCAATCACCCCGACCCCCAAAACCGCCCCCAAACAGGCGATCGAGCAGCACGGCAAGGCGGCGTGGAGGGCCGTCGTGTCCCGCCGCTTCCACGACAGCACGGAGCGGGGGTGGCCGGCGTACGCGCCCTGCGCCTGCGCGGGCCCCTGCCGCGTGGGCTCATGCTCCTGCATCGCCAGCGGCAACTTTTGCGAAAAGTTCTGCGGGTGCGTCGGCTGCGCGGAGGCCAAGTGCAGGTGGGCGCGGGCGCATGCGAGCGGCGCGCATGCGCGTGCATGTGCATGTGCGCGCGCGCGCAGGTGCGTACGCGCACATGCGTGCGCGTAAGCCTGTTCACGCGGCCGCGCCTGCACTGCATCTGTGGCTGCGCCTGCGCCTGTGAGGGCGCGCCCGCGACTGGGCGCAGGGCACGCGTGCGCATGCACCAAACCCCAAGCGCCCCCCAACCCCGGCCCCGACCAGGTTTTCCGGCTGCAAGTGCACGGCCGGCTGCCGCACCAACCACTGCCCCTGCCTGCTCGCCAACCGCGAGTGCGACCCCGACGTCTGCCGCGGCTGCGCGGCGACGGCGGACGGGGAGGCGGCGGGGGGCGCGGAGTGCTGCAACATGAGCATACGGCTGGGGCGGCGCAAGCGGCTCGCGATGGGCCTTTCGGCGACGCACGGTGCGGGGCCGGCCCCTTGCATGCTGGCACGCCGCCGCGGCGGCAGCGGGGCTGTGCTGGGGCGCTCGACCAGCTGAGCTCTGCGCTGGCTGCTCTGTGCAAGCCCTGGCCGTGCGCGCCGCAAACAGACACCGTCCGAAACAAGCGCAAAGCATGCACCCAACACCCTAAAGCAACAAGCCCCAACCGACGCCGCCCAATCCCACCCCTCCCCAGGCTGGGGCGCCTTTATAGCCGAGCCGGTCGCCAAGGGGGGCTTCATTTGCGAGTACACCGGAGACCTGCTCAGCCAGGAGGAGGCCGACAGGCGCGGCCGCGTCTACGACAGGTGGGCGTTTGGCGCGCGCGCTTTGTGCGCGCAGCCCAGCAGCTGTGACTAAACCCAGATCCATCCCAAATCCGCCCCAAATCCGCCCAAATCTGCCCCAAGTCCGCCCAAAATCCGCCCCAAATCCGCCCCCCCCAGGATTGACAACTCCTACCTGTTCAACGTGAACCAGGAGTGGGTGCTGGACGCGCGCCGCCGCGGCAACAAGCTGCGCTTCGCCAACCACAGCACTCGCCCCAACAGCGTGACGCGCGTTGTGCAGGTGCGGTGCGGGCTGGGGCCGCTGCGCCTGCTTGCCCGCACCGCGTGCCGTCGGCGGGCGTGGTTGGCACCGGGGTCGTGCCACCCGCTCCAGCTCAACACGCAGGGGCGAGCCAGAGCACACATGCACACGCACACATGATAAACAAACACGCTGGCACGCACAAATACACGCTGCAACCACGCATCCACCCACTACTCCGCTGCCCCCTCCCCCCAAACTCAACAAAACCCAAAACCCAAGGTGGACGGCGACCACCGCGTCGCCCTCTACGCGGCGAGGGACATCAAGCCGGGGGACGAGCTGACCTACAACTACAGGTGGGGGTTTGACCGGCTGCGGTTTGACCGGCTGCGGTTTGACTTGGAGGTCTGGCTTTGGTGGGTCTGCTTGCTGTGGGCTCGGATTGAACGTGGCCCGCCGCGTCGCAAACCCCTCCGCCCCTGTCGACCTGCCCCACCCCTTTGCCCCGCAGGTACGACCTCTCAAACGCGCCCGACTGGGCTCTCTGAGAGGCCGAGGCAGTCCGGGGCAGCAGCATCTGGACTGGCGCAGTGTAAAGCGCAGGAGTGAGACTCGAACAGGGGGTGCGGCGCGTGGTTTACAGGGGGGGCACGAGGCACGACAGGGCGCGCCGCCGCCGCGCGCGCAGCAGGCAGGCAGGTAGGCAGGCAGGCACGCAGAGAGCATCGTGAGGCTGCCGCACCCACTCAAGTGTGGGCCAAAAACCCTTGCATAGTGAGCGGGGTCACGCGCAAAGACAGGGCGCGCAGGCAAGCCGAGGCGCGCGCGCGCCGCCGCAGGGGGCGGGGCGCGCGGCAAGGGGCGCGCGCTTGAGGGGCGCACCAACTTGTATGGGGGATGTTTGCGTTCGAGATCAATGCAGGCGTGGCCTCGCGGCTGTTTTCCCCGCCTCCCAGAGCGCGCGCGCTGATACCCAACCATGCGCGGCGCCAAGGATAGTGAAACAGGGGGCCGAGTGGCCAGGCCAAAAAGGGGAAAGGCACCGGCGGGCGCGTCAGCCCTGTTCGGGCTGCGCGCCGGCGCTCGGGCGCTGCATGCGTGAGTGGCGTGGCGTGGCGTGGCGAGGGCCCGGGGGGCCGCACCGCCGCCGCACAAGGGGCGGGGGCGCATTGTGGCGCGTTGCTGAGGTTTCTCTTTGAGTGGCGATGGCAGCGCGGCCGAGGATGCCCTACCCTCCCGCGCGCGCAAGTGCATGCAGCATCAAGTGGCGGCGACCCTGCCCCAGGCACGCACAGCCGCGGCCCGGCCCCCGCGCCCCGCCAACACAGCGCGGATCTTCGGGCTGCGGGGGGCGCGGCGCGGGCACGGGCCGGCGGCGGCAGCGGGGGGCCCGCGCGCCGGGCAAACAAAAGCGGTTTGGTCGGGCGCACACGCGTTGTGAGAGGGGCTTTGAGATAGTGGCGGTCGAGTCTTCAACAAAAATGCTCCTGCCCCGTGAAAGGGGGGCTGCAAATGCGGCAGGGTGCGAGGGCGGGGCAGGCGACCACCGCGTCACCCTCTACGCGGCGAGGGACATCAAGCCGGGCGGCGAGCTGACTTAGCAACCACCGGTGGGGGTTTGACCGGCTGTGGTTTGACCGGCTGCGGTTTGACCGGGGGTTTGACTTGGCTGTTTGGCTTGGGTGGGTCTGCTCGCTGTGGGCTCGGATTGAACGTGGCCTGCCGCAATGCAAACCCCTCCGCCCCTGTCGACCCGTCCCACCCCTTTGCCCCGCAGGTACGACCTCTCAAACGCGCCGGACTGGGCTCTCTGAGCGGCCGTGGCAGTCCGGGGCAGCAGCATCTGGACTGCCGCAGTGTAAAGCGCAGGAGTGAGACTCGAACAGGGGGTGCGGCGCGTGGTTTACAGGGGGGGCACGAGGCACGACAGGGCGCGCCGCCGCCGCGCGCGCAGCAGGCAGGCAGGTAGGCAGGCAGGCACGCAGAGAGCATCGTGAGGCTGCCGCACCCACTCAAGTGTGGGCCAAAAACCCTTGCATAGTGAGCGGGGTCACGCGCAAAGACAGGGCGCGCAGGCAAGCCGAGGCGCGCGCGCGCCGCCGCAGGGGGCGGGGCGCGCGGCAAGGGGCGCGCGCTTGAGGGGCGCACCAACTTGTATGGGGGATGTTTGCGTTCGAGATCAATGCAGGCGTGGCCTCGCGGCTGTTTTCCCCGCCTCCCAGAGCGCGCGCGCTGATACCCAACCATGCGCGGCGCCAAGGATAGTGAAACAGGGGGCCGAGTGGCCAGGCCAAAAAGGGGAAAGGCACCGGCGGGCGCGTCAGCCCTGTTCGGGCTGCGCGCCGGCGCTCGGGCGCTGCATGCGTGAGTGGCGTGGCGTGGCGAGGGCCCGGGGGGCCGCACCGCCGCCGCACAAGGGGCGGGGGCGCATTGTGGCGCGTTGCTGAGGTTTCTCTTTGAGTGGCGATGGCAGCGCGGCCGAGGATGCCCTACCCTCCCGCGCGCGCAAGTGCATGCAGCATCAAGTGGCGGCGACCCTGCCCCAGGCACGCACAGCCGCGGCCCGGCCCCCGCGCCCCGCCAACACAGCGCGGATCTTCGGGCTGCGGGGGGCGCGGCGCGGGCACGGGCCGGCGGCGGCAGCGGGGGGCCCGCGCGCCGGGCAAACAAAAGCGGTTTGGTCGGGCGCACACGCGTTGTGAGAGGGGCTTTGAGATAGTGGCGGTCGAGTCTTCAACAAAAATGCTCCTGCCCCGTCAAAGGGGGCTGCAAATGCGGCAGGGTCGGATGGGCTCTAATGTATGGATGGGCGGCTGTTTCATAGTGTACAGACCAGGGCGGGGCAGGCAGCCGCGACCCGCCCCGCACGGCGCTCGCTTGCAGGATCACTCGCACAACCTCGGGCCATGCGGCGGCCCGGGCTCGCTCGCACGCGAGCGCGGGCGCAGGTAGGTGGGGGGCTGGCAAAGCGCGCCAGAAGGGCGCGAGGTAGGGTGGTGGTGGTGGTGGGGGGGGGGGTGCGGCGGGGCCAGCCGCTTTTTTAGGCACGGATCAAGGGGGGGGCCAACCGCGCGGGCGGTCGGTCGCAGCGACGAGGCGGGCGGCGGTGCCCGCCTCGGCTGCACTGCAGCAAATGCAGACGCACGCGCGCTCGCGCCCGGAAAAGTGCTCTCTCAATGGTGCGCTCTCTCCGCTCTCCCCTCAACTCCTTTCAATGTTCGTAAAGGCAACGGCCCTGGGGGCCGCAGCGCCGCGCCTGGTGGGCGGGCGCGGCACCGGGGTACAGCCACGGGCGTCGCCGCAACGCGCAACTCGCAGGGAGGGGAGAGGGCGGGCGCGGTACAAGGCGGCCCAGGCGATGGGGCCTGGGGGGCGTGGCAGCCGATAAGGGCTCTTGGGATCTGCTAGCCGCGGCGGTCACCCCGCGCCAGGGCCGGCGTCATCGGCGGCTCAAGCCACCGGGCACACCTCGGGCAGCGCCACCGGCGCGGCCAGCGCCGTCGCGGCGGCCGCCGCCGCCGCCGCCGCCGCCACCGCCGCGCCGCGGCCGTCGCGCAGCGCCGCGAGCGCTTCGTCGCCGATGGCGGGGCACGACGCCACGGACAGCGCCGAGAGGTTGGACAGCCGCGCGAGCGCCATCAGGCCGTCGCGCGTGAGCGAGTACCCGCTGCGCAGCGACAGCTCCCTCAGGCTGGTCTGGCTGCTGACGGTGCGCATGACCCGGTCAGTCACGGTGTCGATGCCCGACGCGTGCAGCGAGCGCAGGCGCGGCAGCGGGAACAGCAGGTCGAGGCCCTTGTTGGCAAAGCCCCCGCCGAAGCGGAGGCGCTCGAGGCTCGCGCCAAAGCCGGGCGGCGGGGCGCGGGTCAGGTTGAAGGAGCCGACGGCGAGGCAGGCCAGGGAGGAGCAGGCTGCGCGCGGGAAGGGGGGAGGGGGCGAGGGGTTCAGCTCGGCGCCCCGGCTGCTGGCTTTTGGTGGCCGCCTGGCTGTTGGCGGCGCCACGTACCGCGCTGCGGCGCCAAAGCTGCGCCGCTGGGGCCCCCAAGCCCAGCACGGACAGAGAGCCGGCGGCCGCGCAGGCAGCGGGCCAAACCCCGCGCTGGCACGACCGTCCGCGAGCGCGTCTGCAAGCGCGGGGTACGCACCCGCGAGGCTCTCGAGCCCGTCGTTGTTGAGCTCAAACCTGGAGCCCAGGTCCAGCTGCGCCAGCCGCCCCAGGCTGCGCAGGTGCGCCAGCCCCTCCGCGTGCACCTCGGTGTTGCGCAGCGCGAGCGTATCCAGCCCGGTCGCGGCGCCGAGGTGCGCCAGCGCGGCGTCGTCGACGCGGCGGCAGTCCGAAATGTCGAGGCGCGCGAGGCGCGGGAGGGAGGCGAGCTCCGCCAGGCCGGCGGCGCCGACGTCGGTGGAGGCGAGGGTCAGGTCCTCCAGCCCCGTGATCTGGCGGGGATCAAGGGGCGAGGGGTGGGGGGCGCGGGTTTGGGAGGGTTCAGGGTGGAAAGGGAGGGCCTTCCCAGGGGCGTGCGTGGAGCAAGGCCGTTGGGGGCAGTGTTGGCGCTTGGCAGGCGGGACAGCGGCGCAGGCGCACGAGCCCCCACCCCGTGCGCCCCACCCCCGCAGCTCGCACCTGCGCCAGCGTGCGGCAGCCCGCGTCCCCGATCCACCGGCAGCGCCCCAGCCCCAGCACGCGCAGGCGCGGCAGGGTGCGCAGCGGCAGCAGGCCGGCGTCGTCCAGGGCATCGCTCTCTGACAGGTCCAGGTCCGTCAGGCTGTTGGGGGTTGGCGGGCGATTGTGGGGTTGACTGGTTGGTTGGTGGTTTGTTGAATGGGTACGTTTGCGGGGGTAGTGGGCTGCGCGCCTTTGCTGTTTACAATAGTTTCCTGGCGCCCTCCCCCCTCAGCCCTTCAAAGGCAGGGGCCCCCCGGCCGCGAAGCAGGCAGCAGGGTTTGCGCGGCCTCCCGCGCAAAACCCACCCCTCGAGGCGCGCGATGGCGTGCAGCGTGACGTTGTCGGTCCAGCGGCTGGCGGACAGCCGCGCCAGCGCGGGGCAGCGGGCGCGCAGCCAGTGCAGCAGCGCGCGGCCGACGTAGTTGCAGCGCTTCACGTTGACCTCCGTGATCTGGGACAGGATCTGGGGGCGGGCGCGCGCGCAGGAGGCCAAAGGCGGTCGGGGCGGGCGGGTGGGTGGGGTGCCGAACGCTGAGCACGGGGGGAGCCAAGGACAGCGCGGCGAGCACGGCGCCGTGCGCAGCCTCGAGCGCAGATCGCGCAGCCGTGCGGGCGGGCGCACCTCGTCCCCGCAGCTGTCCAGAAAGTCGGTGAGCGCCTCATCCGTCACAGGCGCGTCGGCGCAGTCAAACGCCTCGACGGCCGCCAGCCCCGGGAAGCGGCGGCCGAGGCGCGGCGCCGCGGCGCCAGGCGCGTCGGGCGGCAGCAGGTCGCCGGCGGCGATGCGGACGCGCGAGACCGCGGCGTTGACCAGCTCTCGCGCATGCGAGCAGGTGGCCCTGTCGGTTGCGGCGCGGTGCGGTTCGTGTTGCGCGGTCGTCCGGCCGGCGCGGTCGCCGGCCCGGCTCGCCTCGCGGAGCAGGGGTTGGCGGGGCACACCTGCAGGCAGCCGCCCCGCCCCGGCCCGCCCCGCCGCGCCGCCTCACCTCAGCGCGCGCTTGTCGGAGGGGTCGAGCCTCGGCAGCAGGTGCAGCTGCACGATGCTGTCCGGCAGGGCGTCCAGAAACTCCGCGCAGGGCGCCGGCGGCAGCGGCGGCGGCGGCGCGTCGGGCCAGCCGGCGCCGTCGGCGCCGCTGACGCGGCGGCACGAGGCCCACGCGCCGTCGAGGCTGGTGCGCCCGGCTTTGGAGGGTATGCCCATCAAACGGGGGCGGCTCCTGCGGGCGGGGGCGCGGGCCGGCGCGGCGCGGGTGAGCGGGCAGCGCGGCGCGCCCAGCGCGCTGCCGCGGGCCGCGCGCGGCGGCGCCGCGGCGCGCCCGTCCGCAGCGCGTATTGTGTGCCAAATACATCGGGCTTCGAATCAGGCGTGCGCGCGGGGGGCAATGCCGCGCTCAGAGGCGCCGGGCGGCGTGGGAGTGGGGGACGCCCCGCGACCGCCCCCGTGCACCCGCCCACAGACCCCGCCGTAGCCCGCGCGCGCGGCACGGACACGCGGGCGACTCCCAACCTTGATTAATTGGGGTTCGCTCGGTCAGCGACGGCCTGGCTCGGGGGCTTTCAGCAAGGGGCGCCCCAGGTCGCTGTGACGCAAAAGTCGCTGGATCGCCGCTGTTGGAGGCAAAAGAGATTAAGATTTTCGCCGCAGAGGTGCCGGGGGAAGAGCGGCGGCGGCACTCGCGGCGCTCACCCGGCGCCCACCCGCCCGGCGCCCGGCCCCGTTCGCCTCCGTCCGGCCTCCGCCCTGGCTGGCCGCCGCTGGAACCTGCTGCTGCTGCAGCAAAGCTGCAGAGAGCGCTTCACCGGCCTACTTGCACGCCCGCTCGACACGCGCCGCCGGCGGTCAGCACGAGCAACCCCAAACCACGCGGCGCAAAATCCCGCGACAGCAGCCGGCGAGGCGGACTGAGGCGGAGCACGAGAGGCTCAGTGCAGGGGGCTTCCAGCTTTGGTGCTGGACAGCGGGCGGCGCGGGCGCCTGGACGGCCGTGGAAGGGGTTTTCGGCCGGGTCAACGCCGATTTTGACCGGGGAAAGGCCTCCTTTCGCTTCAGGCGCGGCCGGTACCGGAGCTGCCAGGGGGTCGTGATGAAGAATCCACCTGGGGCTCGCCGCTGCAGCCCCGCGGAACCAGTTGGGGAGGCAGCTGCCCAGGCGGGTGCGCGGCAGCTGGGCGCGCGGGCAGGTAGTTGCGCCGCGCGCGCACGCGGCGCCCCCCAGTTCAGTACACCCTGCGGCGATTCAATCGCTCCAAGCTCTTGCAACCCTCCCGAATCCCCTCCTCACCCTACCGGCCCTCTCGGGACTTTGCGGGAGCGACCTTCCCGGGAGCAGGGCGCTCCGCCGTGCCTCTGCGGCCTGTGCACGCCCCTCGGCGCCTCCTGCGCCCCTAAATCGCAACCATGGACGCGTTCGACGCGTTTTGCTGGTTAGTGGCGACCTACTGGTGGCTCCTCACCCTGCCCGTGCGGCTCTGGTGCAAGGCCGCGTCCCGGCGTCCGCGACGGCCTCCTGGGTGAGCTGGGGCCGCTGTGGGGAGCGCGAAAGGTGCTGGCCTGGCCGCATGAGGCCTTCGGGGCCGGCCAGACCGGCGGCAGGCAGCCGGCCGCCGCGCCACCGCGGCAGATGCGGTTGCGCCGCCCTCGCCGTGGCGCGCAGGTCTGACCGCGTTGACCCTCCCTCCCCCGCACGCAATTGTAGGGCTGGGCGCTTACCTGCGACCTCCTGGGACTGCCCAAGCCCCGCCGCTCGGGCCGGCGCAGCCGCAGCGCCGGCCGCGGCCGCGCGCAGGCGCGGCGGCCGCCGTCGCCGCCCCCTCGGTCGCCCCCGTCGTCGACGGCGACGCCAACCGCTGCGTCGCCGCCGCCCCTGCATGAGCAGCTCTCTGAGGCCGCCTGCCAGGCAGGGGCCCCCGCTGCACGGCGCGCCGCCGATGTGGGCGCGCAGGCCTGCCCCGCGCCGGCTCCAACAGCACCGCGCCCCGTGCACCGCGCAACGTCGACCGAGCCGCCCGCCCCGCCGCCCAAGCCCGTCACCGCGGCATCCCAGACGGCCGCCCCCCCGCCGGCTCCCACCAAGGCCAACGCTGCAGCCCAGGCGGCGCCCGCGACAGCCTGCGCCGCGTCGCAGGCGGCCGCGCCAGCGGCGGCCGCCGCGGCGGCGCAGACCGACGCCCCGGCGCCCCCCGCCGCCGTGCCCGCGCCCGAGGGTGCGCTGCGGCCCCTCCGCCAGCAGCCCCCCGCGCCCGCCACCACCGTCGCACCCGAGGGCCCCGCCAGCGCGTCGCCCGCCAAGCCGCCGTCCCGCCTGGGGGAGCCGCCGCGGTCGCGCATCCCCGTCACCTTTTGCAGCGGCTGCGACCGGGTGAGGGCGCGCTACCAGGAGCACACCCACGCGCTCGTCGTCGCCGCCTTTGAGGACGGGCAGCGCAGGGTGGATGAGGTGACGGCGCAGGCCGTCGCCGCCGCGGAGCGCTACAAGGCGCGCACCCTGGCCGCGGAGCGCGACGCCGCGGCGGCCCGCAGCGAGGCCGACGCGGCGCGGCGCGACGCCGAGGCGGCGCGGCGCGACACCGAGGCCGCCCGCCACGCGCTGGCCGAGACCCGCTGCGCGCTGGAGGAGGCGCGCACCGCGCTCAAGGACGCCAGAGCCTGCTCCGTGGCCGAGGCTGTGCAGCGGGGCGGCGGCGTGGACAGCGCGGCGCTGCTGGACACTGTGGTGTCGCTGCTCACCGGCAACCGGGCCAACAGCGTGGAGGAGCTGTTCCCCCTCACCACCTTCCCGCCGGACGACGACCCCGCCGCCGCCGTCATGCGGGAGTACGTGCACAGGCAGGGCCTCGAGCTGGGCCTCGAAGTGCTGCGGCGCATGGAAAGCTGGACCAGCCTGCTCCGCATGCTCGCCAAGGGGGCCGGCGCGATCTCCCCGCGGCCCTCGGAGGCGCTCCGCCCCGACGACCCGCGGCTGGCCGGCATCTTCGGCCGCCCCTCCGACTCTGCCGCCGCCCCGCCGCCGGCCGCCGCCCCCGCCACCGACACCGACATCGTGATGCGCACCCCCACCCCGGCGACGAGCTGCGGCGGCAACGGCGACGGTGAGGGGGCAAAGCTCGCGGCAGCAGGGGCGTCGGACGAGCCGGGCAGCGAGTCTGCAGTCGACGCGGGCAGCGCCGGCGGCAGCGGCAGCGGCAACGGCAGCGGTGGCCCCGTGTCTGCGGCGGCGCGCAGCCGCTCGCCCAGCGGCGTCGCCGAGCTGGCCTCCCCGGCGCCCGAGGCGGGTGAGCAGCGCGGCTCGCCGGCGCGCGCCGCCTCGGGCACCGGCGGCGTGCTGCAGCGCGCTGTCTCGGGCGCGTTTGAGCTGGCCACGGGCGGCAGCATCGCCGCAGCCCTTAGCATGGCGGCGGCGTGGGGTGTCGTCAGCCGCGCGGGCAGCGTAGGCTACGCGACGCCGCGCGTCTCGGAGGTCGATGGCGTGGGCGCCTGAGGGGTGCGCGCGGGCGGCGCATGCCCGTGCCCGCTTTTGTGGCGCGAGGGTTACGCCGTGCGCTTTACAAACTGTGATATCCACTCCTTAGCATGTGTCTGCCAATGCCTGCACCCGCACGCACAGTGCAGCTGAATGCCTTTCTGGCCCTGCAACAATTGCAGACCCTGCACCGATCCCTGCCCTCAAAATAAACCAAGCCCCCCCTTCTGGGCTTTGCCCCCTGACTGTTTCCCTCCACTCTGACCCGGAGACTTGTTGAGAGTTGCACTCGCATGCACAAGCATGGTTGTAAGCAAAGCGCAAACGCACACAGATGGCGTGCATGGGGGAAAGCAAGGTGAGGGAATGTGGGCCTGCAGCATGGCCAAAACATCGGCAATTTGGCAGAGGAGGAAATGGGATCAGCGGAACGCTCCTGCAAAATGCACAGACAGTGAGGAACGAATGGGGGGCAAGAAAAGCAGAAAAACAAACGCCCGAGGCAGCAGGCTCAGCCCTGCTTGCGGGTCCAGCCCACTGCAGCGCGGCCACTGGTTGGCAACCGCACGCTTGCGCCGGCGCCCGACCTCAGTCGGCCCACAGGAAGAAACCGCAGGGCCCCCGCCCGCCGCGGCCGCCGCGGCCGCCGCGCCCGCGGCCGCTGCTGCCGAGGATGCGCCAGTTCCCGCAGGAGAAGAAGGCGCGGCCGTTGTTGGGGCCGGGCTTGTTGGTGACGCGCCGCGCAGCCTGCACGCCGCACTCGCAAATTCCGCGCCACGCGCCCGCGGCGTCGTGCGTCGCCGCGGGTTTGTGCGGCCGCAGCGGCGCAAGCAGCACCCGCCGCTGCGCCTTGCCGCCGCCCGCGCCGCTCCCTGCCGCCCCCGCCGCGCCCGCACCGCCGCCGCCGCCTGCGGTGACAGCGTCCCGTCCCGCCGCCACGGCCGCCCCTGACCCCGCCGCTGCCCCCGCCGCGCCCTCCGTCGGCCGCGCGTGCGGCGCGTCGGCGCCGAAGCTGCCGTCCACCCTCAGCTTCACCCCCCGCTCCATCAGCCGCCGCGCGAGGGCCGTCTCGTTGCGAGCGTCGGCGAGGCCCGAGTGCGGCCGCCCCGACCACCGCAGCCCCGCGGCCGCGACGCAGACGCGGAGGTTGGTCGAGGGGCGGGATGGCCCCTCCCTTTTTATTTTGAAGGTCTCGAGGGTGTGGCGTTTGAGGTCGACCCAGGAGCACAGCACGGGGTGCACCTTGAGGCCCCGCCACTTGCACTCTGTCGGGATGGCGATCTGCCGGTGGTTGTTTGAGGGCGGGGGCGGCGCTCAGTTTTGAGGCGCGCGTCGCCACTGCCACTTGTGTGCCGGGGGTGGCCTCAACTGTCCTTGGGCTTGTTTTACCCAGCCCAGCCCAGCGGCAGTCCGGCCCCAGTCCGCCCCACCTGCAGGTCCCAGCTGGTCCAGGTGGCCGCCATCACAGCGGCCCCCTCGGGCAGTCCAAGCCCCGCCAGCCAGGCCTCAAACGCCGCCAGCGCGTCCGCCAGCGGCGGAGCCGCGTCCACCTGTGCCTGGCTGATGCCGCAGAGCTGGATGCAAAAGGGGTCGAGGGCGGGGTGTTCGGTGGGGCGCACCTGCGCGCGATTGAAAGGGGGACAGTGGGGGCGGGCGTCGGTGCCGATGCCAGCTGCGTGCTTGGCCTCTCTTCTCTCTCCTCTCCAGCCGCCACGCCCCTCCCCTGCCACACAAACTCCGCCCCCCGCGCACTGGGGCCCAACTGCCGTCGCTCCACCACCCCACAACCCCACGGCCCCACGCACGTAGGTCTGAAACTCCCCGACGGCGCTGCCCCCCGCCGTCTCCAGCGCGACGCACGCAAACTCGATTATCTCCGGGGGGCGCAGCGTCTTGGCCTCGTTGCAGGTGGCCTGGACCGCGGGCGGCCGCGCGGCGGTGGCGGCGGCGGGGCGCGGGGGCTTGGGGTTTGGTGGCCATGCTGATCACGCACTGATCGCGTGCACGCGGGCTCAATTGACATGGCTTAATTTGTGCGACCACGGCATGGTTGCGTAAGCTCCCCACCTCCAGATCGATGACGAGGAGGTGGCTCCACTGCTGCCGCTGCAGCCGCGGCGGGCCCATCAGAGCGTTGCGAAAGGCACGCGCCTCGGCGGCGCGCTCGGCCTCCGTCTTCTGCTGCGGCTGCTGCTGCGGCGGCGGCTGCTGCTGCTGCTGCTGCTGCTGCTGCTCTTGCTGCTGCAGCGGCTGCTCAACAGCCTCGCCAGGCCCTGCAGCTGGGCTGGCCTCGCGCAGCGCGGGGCGAGTGGCAGCGGCGGCGAGCGGCGGCGGCGGCGCCGCCGCGCGCTTCGCCGGGCCCGACGCCGCGGCGGCGCTGCCGGTCGCCTTGCGCTTTGGCGGGGGCTTGGGATTCGCCTTGCGTTTCGCACCCTGCATTAGCACGTCGAAAGCGCTGCGCTGCGACCTCTGCTGCTCCTCCGCCATCTCTCTCTGCGCCGCGTGTGTCACATCTGACGGCTGTGATGGTTGTATCGCGCTCCAAGCAATAGCCCAGCCGCGGCAGCGATCGCGTGGTGGCCCCGCCGCCGCGCAGCGCCTGCGTCTCTGCCGCGCCGCGCGGCGCGCAACCTTGGGCCGGCCTCGACGCCCCATGCTCCCCGCGCCGCAGCCCATGGCTTTGTTTTTTTGCAGCGTTGCATCTGCATCATCCCGGACTTCAGGCCTCCCCCAAGCTCCGCACCAGCCGCACCGAAGCATGGCCCGCGCCCCACGTCGAGGCGGCAGCCGGCCCGCGCTGCAGCTGGCAACCTCGCTGGCAGCCGCCCTCCTCCTCGCCGCCGCAGCGGGGCCGCGCGCGCTGGCCACGCCGCCGCCGGGCGACAGGGAGGAGACCCTGGTCGCTCAGGGCGGCGCGCTGAGGGCGGCGGACTGGGAATCTTACGCCGTCCAGGTGATGAGGCTGGCTGCGGGGGCTGGCGCCCCGCGCTGACTGTTCAGCGTTCGCGGCTGTTGCCTTGGGGCTGTCCGCCCCGAGCGGTGCAGCCAGTTGCGAGCAGCGAAACACACCCAACCACAACAACGCCCTCCCGGCCCCGGCCAGGTGCCCGCCGACGCCGACGCGCCGCCCGGCGGCGGCGCCTACTGCCGCCGCATCGACGCCGGCGGAGCGATCGTGCTGCGCGCCGCGCGCGCGAGGCCCGCGGCGGGCGCGTCCCTGCGCCTCTCGCTCGCCGCGGCGCCGGCGGAGCTGCTGCCGCGGCTGACGCTGGCGGCCGCGGACGGCGGGGGCGGGAAGGGCGGCGGGGCGGGCGCGGGCGTGCCGCTGTCCAAGCTCCTCGGCGGCGGCGGCGGCGGGGAGGCGGCGGTCGAAGCGCGTGTTGCGGATTTGGCCGGGGGTTTGACCAAGTTTGACCGCGTCGTGCTGTCCCGGCCGGACGACGGCGGGGAGGGCATCCTGGTGGCATGCGTCCGCGCGCTGACAATCGCTTACGGTGGATGAGTGATGATGGCGATTGCTTACTTGTAAACAAACAAAGCGCGCCGACGCAAGAACAGCGCGCGGCGGAATGGGGAGGGGGTTGGCAGAGCAGGCGCGGCTCCAGGCCGTGGCCGTCACTCAAACACAAAGGGGTAGGTGACCCGCGTGTCCCCCCCGGCGCACGCCGGGAACCGCGCCGCCGCCAGCCCGTCCCGCACCGCGTGCTGCACCGCCGCGCGCGCGGCGCTGTCCGGCAGCGGCTCCCCCTCGTCGTCGGTTATGACCTGCCCTGGCCGCACCACCAGAGTGTCTGCCAGAAACGCGACGCCGTCGACGCCGCCGTCGGCGCCGCGGACGTCGATGCGCACCGTCAGCGTGCCCAGCACGGCGGGGAGCGCCTGGTGGACGCGGCGGTGGTGGTTTTGTTGGGGGGGTTCAAAGGGGTGGCTCAACAAACCGAGGCGGGAACGAGCGGCCAGTGCCCTGCGGCACTCAGCCACCCCTCCCCCACCCACCCAAACTCCCGCTTTGGCGCACAGGAAAAAGTGCGTGCGCCCGCAAGCGTCGCCAAAGCGTGGCCGCGGCCCACCTCGAACTCCTCGAAGATGGCGTCCAGTGCCTCGTTCAGCGCCTCAACGGCCGCCTCGGGCTCCAGCCCGCCCTCAATAAAGGGCGACGGCTCGGTGAACCAGCCTGGCAAGTGAGGGGGGGGGCGCGCGCGCCGTTGACGACAGGCGCGTGCGCGCTGCTGAAACAGCCACGGAGCGCGCCGCCGGGGCGCCGCCGCGCAGCGCTCCATGCGCCTCAGCGCGGCAAGCCGGCCGCGCCCGGTCAAACGCACCGTGCAGCACGAGGCGGCTCTTCATCGGGTCGCGCGTTCCGTGCACCGGCCGCACGCCGTGCGGCAGCCGGGGGTCGAAGAGCTGCGCGGGAGGGGGGGGGGTAGCGACATAGCAGGCAGGGGGCAGCCATTGAGGGCCGGCTGAAAGCGCATGCACTGTGGTGGCAAACAGCATGCGGCTCGCCAGCGTGCAGGATGCTCAGAGGGCTTGACCCCGAGGGATTCGACCACCCTTGACCAGGGGTTGACCGGCGGGGCGCGCGAAAGCAAAGCTGAAAGGGTCCCCACCGTCAGTTGGTTGAAGCGCGGCGGCACCAGCTCCACCAAATCCCCCAGCTCCAGGCCCCTCCCCGGCTGGAATCCGCTCCAAAAATCGAGGGTGGCCGGCTTGAGGATCATCGTCTCCCCGCCTGCCCGGTTTCGGCGGGCGCGAAGCGGCCAGTGGGCGGGCGGCCCCGCTTCGTCTCGCGCCCGAGGCGCGCGCACTCGCGCGCGGCCAAAGGCGTGCATTCCCCGCTTCAGCAGCAGCGGCACGGACGCTCGCGCCTGCCTTGCAAGTCAAAGCAGCCCAGCGGCAAGCGCGCCGTCACGAAACGCGGGCGCGTGCGCCCCCCACCCGTGAACGCCCGCTCCTCCCAGTGCGTCAGCGACAGCACGAACGCAAAGGGCCCGTGGAACGAGTCGCAGTGCAGCTCCTGCGCGCAGCCGTCGACGTAATAGGACATCCAAACCGGCGTTATGGCGCGGCAGCCGAGGACGCGCTCGCCGTAGGCGATGAGGTCTGACTCGAGGCGCTTGTAAAGGGCCTTTGGAAAGTAGGCGGCGGCCTGGCGCGCGGCGGGGGGTTTGTTGTTCGGCGCTTTGGCGGCTGCTCGAGAGTCGAGGGCGGCGGCGGTGCGTGCTCGCGGGGCTCGACCGCCGAGTGCTATGGAGGAGCGGCTGAGAGCTTTTTCGGGCGCAGGCTCGACGGCTCGACTAAACCCTGCCACTGGCGCGCGCAGCAGCAGTGCACATCCCGCAGCGGCGGGCGGCGCGTCGTGGGAAAAGCTGAGCTTTCGCACCTGTGTCCTGTGCAACGTGTACTGGTTCTCCACGTACCAGTAGTGCCACAAAAAGTGCTCCCGCAGGGGCTTTCGGGGGTCTCCGAAGCGCTCGTCAAACACGGCGCGCAGGTCCGAGGCGGCGTCCGAAAAGCCCGGCTGGACGATGATGTGCCGCGCCTCGGACAGCTCCGGCAGCGGCCCCTCAAATTCCGCCTCGGACTCGCCGCCCTCCGCCTCGCCGGCGTCCTCCGCGCCGTCGCCGTCCGCCTGCCGGCCCGCTGCCGCCGGGGCCGGGCGCGTCGGTCGCGGGCGGCGGGCTTCGCTGGCTGCGGAGGCAAGGGCCGTGCGTTCCGCAGCGGCGCGCCACAGCATTGTGGCTGGCGGCGGCTTGGCAGCGGCTGCGGGCGGCGGCGGGCCGCGGCGCCGTCGGCCGCCGGTGGCGCCGGCGGCGGCGCCGAGCGGGCCGCCGCCGCCGCCGAGCGAGCGCATCGCTCGCGCCGACCGCTCAGAGCCGGCTTAAAACGGTCCCTACAGTCTGCAAAATCGCTGCGGGAGGGCGAACGGCAGCTGCTCCTCGACAGCTGCTGAACGACACCCGATCTGGCGCCCTGTTTTTGCTTCGCTGGTCGCTGTACAGGCAATGTGCAATCCGCAGTGACGAAATACAGCTACGAAACACAGCTGCCCGCGTTTGACGCCCGCACTCGAGCGGCGTCGAGCCCCTTCACCCCCCGCGAGGACCAGGGCGCCCTCCAGCAGCGGCGGCGGGTCGCTGGAGGAACCCTTTGCACGCCGCGAACAGCGCGCCTGCTCCGCGCCTCCGTCCCCGCACCCGCGCCGCCCGCGGCGGCGGCCGCCGCCGGCGCCCGCAGCGGCCCGCGCGATTCGCGGCCCGCGCCGCCGCACCGCGCTGCGACAGGCGCCATGGACGCGGACGATGGGTTCCAGCTCAACCTGAACTTTGAATCGGGGCCCCAGCAGCACCGCAAGCTGGGCTGGAAGGAGCGCAAGACGCTGCAGGCTGCCCGTCGCAGCAAGGGCGGGAAGCGGCCGCTCGGCGGCGGCGCGCGGCCGTTTGGGGGCGGCGCGCCGGGGGGGACGGCGGGCGGGCCCCACGCGGGGCAGCAGCAGCGGCCGGCGGCTGTCGCGCCCGCGGAGGGCGGCGTGCCGGCCGTCGCCCGGCCCCAGCAGGACGGCGAGCCGCAGCGGCAGCAGCCCCAGCCGCGCGCACAGCAAAACCAGCAGCAGCAGCAGCAGCAGCAGCAGCAGCAGCAGCAGCAGCAGCAGCATCCGGCCAAGAAGCGGCCAGACCACCAGCAGCAGCAGGCCCCCGGCAGCGGCGATAAGCGCCCCAAGCGGGACGAGAGCCCTGGTGAGCTCCGGGCGACGGCCGGCGCATCGCGCCGCAGCTGTGCAGCCCCTGTTGCCCTGCCCAATCCCGCTTGCCGCCGTCCCTGACGCACCCCGCCCTGCCCCCTGCCCTTGTATCCAAGACTGGGCCAGGGATGCCAGGGAGGAAGGCGACCTGGCGGACCTGGTGGCCCTCGCCATGCGCAAGGAGGCGGCGATCGCGCAGGAGCTCGGCCCGGCAGCTGCCGGCGGCGGCGACGGCGACGGGGTCGTGGAGTTTGGGGATGCGGACGACGAGCCGGACTGGGAGCGCATGGCGCGCCGCGACGGCAAGCGCAAGCAGCAGCAGCAGCATGCCGGCGGCGGCGGCGGCAAGCGCGCCGGCGGCGGCGGCAAGGGCGCGCACGCCGCGCGGCAGCCGGGCGAGGTCGCGCACCGCACCGGCGAGATGGCGCGCGCGGGGGCGCCGGTGCCCGACGACCAGCGGGGCTTCATCTTTGGGGACGCCGCCGACGTCGACTCGGCCCCCGCGGATTGGGAGGGCCTGGGGCTGTGCCCCACGCTCTCGGACCACCTCGTGGCGCTCAACTTTTCAGAGCCCACGCGGGTGCAGCGCGGCGCGCTGCCGGCGCTGCTGGCGGGGCGGGATGCGATGGTGCGCGCGCCAACGGGCAGCGGCAAGACGCTCGCCTACCTCGCGCCGATTGTGCAGGCCCTGCAGGTGGGGGGGGGGTGCATGGGAGGGGGGCCTAGTGATGAGCGCCCTGCATGCTGTGCTGCATCGTGCAGTTTGTGCGCGCATGCATGTGCCTGCATGCGTCCGTGGGACACCCGGTCACCTTGCCAGCGTACTGCGCCCCATTTTGCCCGCTCGACCCCCGCCCCCCAGGCCGCCGACCCGCGCATATCGCGGTCGGAGGGGACGTACGCGTTGGTGCTCAGCCCCACGCGCGAGCTGGCGGTGCAGATCTCCGACGTGCTGGTGGCCCTCTGCAGGTGCGCCGCAGCCGCCGCCGCCGCCGCCGCCGCCGCCGCCGCCGCGCATGTGCAGAGGCACGCATGCGCAGGTCGCCTACCGGACTGCTGCTTGCTGTTGAGGCTCTCGCCTGTGGGGGCAGCGCATATGGGCATGAACTGCAAACACGCTGGGCTGCCCACCCCCTCGCAGGCGTTTCAACTGGCTTGTGCCGGGCATGCTGATCGGCGGGGAGCACCGGGGCCACGAAAAGGCGCGCCTGCGCAAGGGGGTGACCGTGCTGGTGGCGACGCCGGGGCGGCTGCTGGACCACCTGCAGGTCGGTTCGTGTGGCCGGCCTGCTTTGTCTTTGCAGCGTGCCATGCGGCTTTGTTTCAAGGCTGCATGAGGGGAAGGCTGCTGCATGCGGGCCCCGGCAGGCCAGGGGATTGGAGCGCACCCCGCAAAGGCCATTCCCCTTCCGCCGCCGCCCCCGCTCGCGCGCAGAACACCTCGGCCTTCCGAACCGACACGCTTGCCTGGCTGGTGCTGGACGAGGCGGACCGGCTGCTGGATCTGGGGTTTGAATCCAAGATCCGGGAGATCGTGTCGAACCTCGACGCGCGCGGCGAGAGCCTGGAGGACCAGGAGGGCGGGCGCGGCAGCGGCAGCCGGCCGGGCGCGGCCGGCTACGGCGGGGGCGCGCGGCAGACGGTGCTGCTGTCCGCCACGCTGCCGCCGGCGTTGGGCGCGTTTGCGCGGCAGCTGATGCGGCCGGGCGCGGCGGCCGTGGGCTTCACCGCGGAGCAGCTGAACGAGCAGCCCGCAGAGGACGGCGAGGGCGGCGGCGGCGCAGATGGCGACGCGGAGGCAGGAGGCGCCGCCGCAGCCGAGCCCGAGCAGTTCGAGGTGCCGTCCCAGCTGCGCCAGGCGTTCGTCGAGGTCCCCGCCAAGCTGCGGCTGGTGGCGCTGGTCGCGGCGCTGCGCGCGCGCCTGCGGCCGCGCGGCGGCGGCGGCGGCGCGGCGGCCGCGGCGGCGGCCAAGATCGTGGTGTTCTTTTCCAACTGTGACAGCGTTGAGTACCACCACGCCCTCCTGTCACGCTGCAGCGGGCCGGCCGGCGGCGGCGGCGGCGGCGGCGGCAGCGACGACGACGGGGATGGGGAGGGCGGCGGCGTGGCGGGGCTGCTGCCCGTCGCGCCGCTGAAGCTGCACGGCGACCTGCCGCAGGCGGAGCGGACGAGCAACATGCTGCGGTTCGCCAAGGTGCGCGCGCGCACGCGCAGGCTGGCATGCGGCTTGCATGCGCGCCTCCCGTTGATGCATGCAGTTGCTCGTGCGGCGTGCGCTGCTCGCAACGGGACGCCGGCGGCGCAGCCGAGAACGCCCCGTCCAAACCCCCCGCCTCCCCCCGCGCAGGCTGCCACCGGCGTCCTGCTCTGCACCGACGTCGCGGCGCGCGGCCTGGACTTCCCCGCTGTCACTGCCATCCTGCAGTACGACCCCGCTGGCGAGCCCTCCGAGTACGTGCACCGAGTGGGCCGCACCGCGCGGCTGGGGCAGGCCGGCGAGGCGCTGATGCTGCTGCTGCCCAGCGAGAGGGGCTACGTGGAGCTCATGGCGGCGCGGGGGGTGGCGCTCAAGGTGCGGGGAGGGGGGGGGGGCGGGGCGCGGGCCGGCGGTGTTCTGGGGGGCGTGAGGCCGGGCCCCGACTTGAGGCGCGACGCATTTGCGCAGGAAGCGCTTGTGTGGCGCGCATCAAAGCGCACCGCCGCGGCCCGCCCGCCTTCCGCCCCCGCAGGAGGACTCCCTGCCGTCGCTGCTGCGCGCGCTGCCCGCCCCGCCCGCCGCGATGGGCGCCAAGCAGTGGCGCAAGGCGCAGCGCGGCGGCGAGGGCGGGGAGGCGTCGCTGGAGGCGCAGCTGCTGTCGCGGCGGCTCGTGGGGGCGGTCGCGGCAGACGCCCAGCTCAAGAGCCTCGCTTCAGACGCTTTCAGGTGCGGACGCGAGCAGTGCGCGCACAGGCTCAAGCATTTCTTCCCAGGCGTCTGTCTCCACGGCGGCGTTGCAGCGCAATGAAAACCCGCCACCCGCCCCCCAAAACGCAGGTCCTTCCTGCGCGCCTACGCCGTGCACCCCAAGCACCTGAAGCCCATATTCCAGGTGAAGGGCCTGCACCTGGGCCACATAGCCGCGAGCTTCGGCCTGCAGGAGCAGCCCAGCGCGCTCGGCGGCAGCGGCGCGGCCAAGGAGCGCAAGCGGCGCAAGGCCGAGGCGCGGCACGAGGAGGTGGTGCGGAAGAAGAAGAAGATGCGCAGCAGCGCGCGGGCCGCGGCTGCAGGCGCGAGGTGACCTTGGCAGGTGTAATATCTCAAGGGGCTCGCAGCTTGATGAGCGGTGCGGACTGCCGCCGCCCGCCGACGCGCCGCCCAGGCACCCAGGCCCCAGCAGCACCAGCAGCAGCCCATACTTGGCTCAGGCTCAAGGTAGCCGGTCCCTGTAGCCCGTTGGACTGGGGGGCTGCAGGAAAGCGCGGGAAACCGGGGAGAGCAGCTTCCGAAGGCGCCGCAGCCCGCCTTCAGCACCATAGCCCCTTCCACGACTTGAGAAATCCGACGCGAGTATTTCAAACGCGATGGCGGGTCATCAACCCCCATCTTCGGCGATCGGCGCGCGCCTGGCGCTTTGAACAGCCTTGCAGGGCCCGTCAGCCCAGGTGAGGGAATGCCAGCGCCGTGTACGAAGCAGTGTGATCCGGCGTATGTGCGTATGAGGCCAGCCGCCGCCGTGTATCGCCGCGCGCCGCTCGACTGCGGCGCGCTGCGCCGCCGCTCGGCCCTGGCGCAGCGCACGGCCGCTCCGCCCCCTCGAACGCCCGGTCCCCCTTGGCGCTCCGCAGAGATGCAGCCGCTGACGCCGGCAGTGCGGCGGCGCGTGCAGCTCGACTGCGAGCGCGCCCTGGAGGACGTCGGCGGTGCCGACGACAACGAGGCGGCGCCGGCGCGGCGCGTTGACCAGCGGCGCTTGAACCGCAGGGGCGCCACCCACGACGCCGGCGTTGGCGGCAGCAGCGGCGGCAGCAAGATCCCAGCGCTGCGGCGATGGATCGGGCTGCTGAGCCTGACCGACGAGGCGGCCAACGCTGCGCCGCCTGCAGCGGGGTCGCGGGCGCCGGCTTTGCCGCAGACCGAATCCCTGCAGCCGCTGACACAGCCTGAGCAGGCAGACCCGGGTGGGTCGTCGCCGCCGCCGCGGCCGTCATGCCCCCGCCCCCTCCCCCGGTGGCAGCGGCGGTACCGGGAGCACGGCGGCGCGTGCGGCGGCGCGGGGCGCGGGGAGGAGCAGGCGCCGCCGCTGTCGCCCCCGCCGGGCGCGGGCCGCTGGCGGCTGGGGGACCCAGTGCTGGATGCATGGGACCAGTATGAGCGGCTCAAGGCGCGCGCGGCGCTGACGCATTGGTCCCTCGTCGCGCCGCCGCCCGAGTGGCTCGCGCGCTTCGGCTTCGTGCTGAGCAGCAGCGGCGGCAGCAGCAGCTGCGGCGCCAGCAGCGGCGGCAGCGAGGGCGGCTGGGAGACGGCGGGGTCGCCGGTGCTGGAGTCGCCGCCGCGCGCGGCGGCTGCGCAGCTGCCAACCTGGGCCGCCAGCGGAAGCCCTGACCTGCAGATGCGCACAAGCCGCAACGCCCCTGGTGCAGCGGCGGCTGCTGCACGGAGCTGGGCCCCGCCCAGCTGCGCTGCGAGCCCAGGCGGCGCCGCCAGCGATGCCGGCAGCAGCAGTGGGGCCGAGCGTGCGGCAGAGCCTCTTGAGGTGACCCCCTGGCTTGCACAGCAGCTGCGGGACAGCTATGCGCAGGCCCCCAGCGGCGCGACTCCAGTCAGCAGCAGTGGCCGCGCGGGAGGTGCGGAAGAGGGCAGCAGCAGCACTCCCGGTGTGTCTGCCAGCCGCGGCATGGCCAGGGGCAGCAGCAGCAGCAGCAGCAGCGGCGACGGCGGCAGCGGTGCCGACGACAGCGTTGCGGGCAGCACTGCCGGCGGCGCGCGCGCAGGCAGGGCCGCAGGGGAGGTCAGCAGCAGCTTGACGCGTGCGCTTGCGGGCGGCGCGCCCACGCATGCTGAAGGCGCATTTGAGCAGCAGCCCAAGCCTGCGGCAGCGCCGGTGCAGCCACAGCCGCAGCAGCTGGAATCGCTGCCGCGGCAGAGGCGACTGTCGCAGACGCAGCCGGAGCCGCAGCAGCTGCGATCGCCGCAGCCGCAGCAGCATGGACAGGCGGACGTGGATTCACGCCCGCTTCCGCCCGCAGCTCTCCCAGCACCAGTGCAGCAGCAGCGGCCCGCACAGCAGTATGTGGCACAGGCGGAGGTTGTGGACTATCAGGGGGCAGCCGTTTCATCGGTGCAGGAGCAGGCACAGCAGCAGCAGGCACAGCAACAGCAGGCACAGCAGCAGCAGCAGCAGCAGCAGCAGGCACAGCAGGAGCAGCAGGAACAGCAGCTGCAGCAGGAGCAGCGGCAGCAGCAGGCAGCGGCAGAGCAGCACCAGGCCGCACCACAGCTCGTCCAAGTCCAGGATCCCTGGCAGCAGCCACAGGGGAATGAGGAGCAGCGGTGGCCGTTGCAGCAGCAGCAGCCGCCACAGCAGCAGGAGCAGGAGCAGCAGCGGGCATCCCCCACCGGCAGCCAAGCGGCGCCCGCGCCCGCAGCCAGCCCGCCACCCGCGCGCCCGCAGCCGCTGCTGGCGCCTGCCGCAGGCGCCCCGCCGCAGCGGGCGGCGGACCAGACGGCTGGGGATTTTACGGCGTCGGCGGGCGAAGCGGATTGGTCCCCGGGATCCTCTTGGGGCACCGGCTCTGTCGGCTCCGTCGCGCCGCGCCGCACGCCGCTGCGGCTCGCCGCGCCGCCGCCGGCCGCGGCGGCCCCGGCGGCGGCTGCCTTTCCCGCCTCGCCGGCGGCGGGGCCGTGCAGCGCAGTGGCGCCGGCAGCCGCGTCGCCAGAGGCAGAGGACCGCCCACTGGTGGGCTCGCCGCCCTCGGCATTTGCAGCCGCCGCCAGTCCCGCCACTGTCCCCGCGCTTTTGCGGGCAGATGCCGGCGCGGCCAGCGGCGCCAGCAGCGCCACCAGCAGCACGCGCCGCAGCGGCGCCGATGCGGCGGCGGGCGGGGGCGCAGGTCAGCCGCCAAGCCCACCAGCCGCTCCGATCACGGCGGGCCCTGCAGCGGCGGCGGCTTCGGAGCTGCCAGCCCTGACAGACGCCGCGCCTGAGCCTAGCGCAGTCCTTGCCGCGGGCCTGGATGGGGCGGCGCCCCTTCAGCCGCCCGACACCGAGCGGCTGCTCGCCGTTCCAGCCCCCGAGTCGCCCGCGTTTGGCGGCGCCACCACGATGCTGGGCGCGTGGATCGGCAGCCCTGCAGCAAACAGCATCGGCGGCGCCGCACCTGCCGCGGCCCCCGCCCCGCCCCGCCCGACCGCGGCGAGCGCCGCCGCGCTGCTGGCCGGCATGCTGGCCGCCGAGGTCGCGGGCGACGACGACAGGCGCGCAGACACGCGGCCGCCGCTTGCGCTGGGGCCGCTGTCGCCGATGCGGCTGTTCCCTGGGCTGTCGCACCTCGAGCAGCTCTTTGCTGCGCCGCCGCCGCAGCCGCCGCCGCCGCCGCCGGAGCAGCAGCTGCCGCCGCCGCCTGTGGCACACCCGACCCTGCAGCTGCAGGCCCGCGGGTCAAGCACTGGCAGGGAAGGTGGCGGGGCTGGTGAGGCAGCGGAAAAGCCAGAAATGGGGGAGGAGCAGCCGCAGCAGCAGCAGCAGCAGCAGCAGCAGCAGCAGCAGCAGCAGCTTTCTATGAATTCGCTCTTGAACAGGCAGCCGAGCGGCGCTGACCTCCCTGCTGCGGCGTCCAGCCCCTCTGTGGGGGCCAGACGCACCAGCAATGGTGGCGTAGCAGCGGCGCCTGAGCCCACAGCCAGCACCGCCCCAGCGGCTGCGCTTGACGCGGCCTTTGCGTCAGAGGCGGCTGCTGCATCCGAGGCGGCCGCTGCGTCCGAGGGGGCTGCTGCATCCGAGGCGGCCGCTGCGACCGAGGCGGACGCTGCATCCGAGGCGGCCGCTGCGTCCGAGGCGCCGTCGGCGTCCGAGGCGGGCTATGAAAGCGACAGCGAGCCCTCCGAGGCGACGCAGCGCGTCGAGCCGGTGGGCCCTTCGGTCCTCAGGGGAGCCGAACGCGGCTCCCCTGAACCGGCTGCGCCTGGGACGCAAGCAGAGGTGGCGTCAACAGCAGCGGTGCAGGCAGAGGCAAGCCCGGCAGCGCTGGCGGGAGAGGCAGAGGCGCGGCAGGAGCCGATCGATGCCGCGTCGCCGCCACCTGCGGCACGAGCACCGGATGTACCAGCCGTGGCCTTCCAGCCGCAGACCGAGCCACCGAGTGCGGTTTCCGCTCGCCAGCGCTGGGGCACGCACTGGCTGACCAGCAGCAGCAGCAGCGACGACGGCAGCGGAGGAGGCAGCAGCCGCCGGGGCAGTGCGGTGGGCAGTGGGCCGGCCAGCCCCTCTGGCGGCAGTGCAAGGCAGCAGCCCAATGGCGCACCAGGCAGCGGCGCAGACAATGTGTCTGCGGCTGCCAGCAGCACCAGCCGTGGCGCGGGCAGCCTGGCGGATACGATCCCGTTGGGCAGCCTGCCACACGGCGTTGACAGCCTGAGCGGCGGCGGCAGCGAGGCCTCGATCTCGCAGCCCCACAGCCGCGCCAGCAGCGAGGGTGGCGACGGCGAGGGCGAGGGCGAGGGCAAGAGCCAGGGCGATGGCTTTGGCGGCGCGCTGCGGCGCAGTGGGGTGGCTGGCTGGCCGTGGGTGGGCGCTGACCTGGCCGACTCCTCGGCCCGCAGCAGCGGTGGCACGGCAGCCGCCGCAGCAGCTGCTGCTGCGGCGATGGAGCCGGGAGCGCGGCTGCGGCGCCCGCGCCTGGTCAGCACGAATCCGCTGTACACGCCACAGGCCAGCGACGGCAGCGGCGGCAGCCCCCCGCAGCGCTCGCCGGACAGCCGGCACCAGGGCACGCCGCTCGTGAGGAACCCCCTGTATCGCGGGGACGGCGGCCGCGGCAGCGGCGCCGGCAGCGCGCAGAGCAGCGAGCCGCCGTCGCCGCACGCCGCGGCGGCGGCGCCGCGCTCCAGCTTTGCCCTGCGGCTGATGCTGGCGGCGGATTCAGACCTCGCCTCGCCGCCGCCGCAGCCGCCGTTCCATGCGCGCGCGACGGGCCGCGGCGTGCAGCCAGAGGAGGCGGCGGCGGCGGGCGCAGGGGCCTCGCCGCAGCGCTCGCCGGCGCGGGCGCTGGCGGCGCTGCAGAGCCTCGTGGGGCGGCCGCCGCTGCGGTCGTCGAGCCTTTCTGAAGAGTCGTATGAAAGCAGGAGCAGCGGGTCAGAGGTGAGGGGGGTTTTCGAGCCTGGTGAAGGCCAAATTGGGGCCCTGCATCACCTCCCGACTATTGATTGAGATCACCGCTAGTGATCGGTGAGTGTGGACACTGCATGCACACCCCTGCTGGAACCCCAGACCGCAGTCTCACTTTCCCCCGTCGGACCTTTCCAACGCAAACGCAGCTAGAGGAGGCCGCAGCCGCTGCTGCTGCGGCGGCGACGGCCGCGGCCGCCGCGTCGCCGGCGGCTGCGCAGCTGCTGGATCTGTACCTGCAGCAGCAGGCGGCATCGGCGCCGGTGTCCGCGCCGGCGTCCTCGCCCCCTCGGGGGCCGGCATCGCCCCCTGGCGATGCGGCAGCAACGGCAGGCGAGGCGGCAGCAGCGGCGGGCGAGACAGCAACCGTGGAGGGGGCTGTGCCAGGGTCTGCGGCCTCCCCGGCTGCGCGCTCCCTGCAGCGCCAGGCCTCGCCGCAACCATCGCCGCAAGCGCTGCAGCAAGAGCAGCTGCGGCCAGCAGGCCAGGCGGGCGCCCAGCTCGCAGGCGACGAGAGCCTGCCGCCGCCCAGCGTCCACAGCAGCGGCGGGGGCTGGCGCTGGGACGAGCGCCGCACGGGCAGCCCTGGCGGCAGCACCCCTGGCGCCCGCTCTGCGCATTCAGAGCCGCTGCCGCTTTCGCTCGAGCCAGAGGCGCCTTCACACATGCACGGCGCGCAGCCGTGGCCCTCGCTGCCGCCGTCGCAAGCGGCAGAGCAGGCGCTTCGAACAGCGTCGCCGCCGCCTCCCAAGCCCCCTGTGCAGCTGGCCGTTGCTGGGGAGAAGGCGAGGCCTGGCCCGATGGCAGCGCAGCCCTCGCCCCAGGCAGCGCTGGCAGCAGCTGAAGCAGCGGCCGACGCAGCCCCCGCAGCACCGGCGGCGGCTCCAGCCCCCGCCGCTGCCGCGGCCGCAACTGCGGCGGCCGCGTCGCCGCCGCCGGCGCTGCCAGCCGACTCGCCGCAGCGAGCCGGCGCCCGCGCCGCTGCGCGCGCCGCGGCGCCGTCGTGGCTCCTGATGTCTTTGCAGGCCTGGCCGGCGGGTGGGCCCGAGGCGGAAGGAGGCGAGCTGCTGGACGCCCTTGACCTCGAAGACTTCTTTAGGGGTGGGCACGTGCTGGCCGAGGCGCCCGAGGCGGCAGCTGCAGTGCCACCGGTCGCCGCGCCCGACGGCGCGGCAGCAGTGCCGCCAGAGGCAGCGCCTGAAGCGGCAGCTGGAGCAGGACCCGAGGCAGCACCTGCAGTGGCGCCTGCAGCAGTGCCCGAGGCAGCTTGCGGGGTGGCGCCCGCAGCAATGCCCGAGGCGGCAGGCGCTTCCCTGGATATGTCAGCCCCTCTGGCTACGGCAGCAGACAGCGCAGCCGTGGCTGCGTTTAACGGCCAGCAGGAGCAGCGGACGGAGCAGCAGCAGGCGCCAGAGCAATGGGCTGAGCAGCAGCAAGCCACAGAGCAGCCGCGGCAGCAGCAGCTGCCCGTGGGAGCGGCAGGGGATGAGACGGCGCTGGACTGCCAGCAGCAGGGGCCCCAGCCGCCTGCGGAGGAGCAGCTGCCAGCCGGCGCTACCGGGGACGGCGCAGCGCTGGAAGAGGCGCTCAGCTTGGCCCTCGACCTCCGCGCCGCCGCCCGCAACGCGCGCCAGCTCAGCGCGTCGCGCCGCCGCAGCGCCGCGGCCGCGGCCGCGGCCCGCGCGCCCGAGCCGCCGGCTCCTGGCCGCGCCGCGGTGGCGGCGGACGGCGGCGCCGAGCCCGCGCCGGCGGAACAGGCACCGTGCGGATCGCCGGCGCCGGCCCCAGCATCGGCAGCTGCCGCTGCCTCGTACACCGCTGCTTCCTACAGCTCCCTGACCAGTCCGGAGCCGGGCGCGTACGAGGCGCGCGGCGCGAGTGCCGCCAGCAGCGCGCCGAGCCCGCCGGGCCTGTTCGAGCCGCTGCCGGCATGGCCGCTCGGCGACTGGGGGCGCGGCCACATGGCGTGGCGGGGCGGCGACGAGGGGGTCGATGAGGGGGCGGACGACGGCGCCGGCAGCGGCGGCACGCGCGGCGGGCCGGTGCGGCGCTGCTGGCCCGACCAGAGCGGCCCCAGCCCCGCGGCCGTGCCCGGTGGCGCCGCGTCGGCGCCCGCGTCGCCACGCGAGGGCAAGCGCCGCCGCGCGCGCCTCGCGGACCGCGCCGCGGCCGCCGCCGCCGCGGCGCGGGGCGCGCCGGGCGCGTCCCCCTCCACGCCCCAGCAGCTGCTCAAGCGCCAGCGCAACGGCGGCACCACGCCGGGCGGCGGCGAGGTGGCGGTCGCGCTGGCGGGCGCCATTGGCAGTGCGGGGCGGCTGCAGGCGCAGCTGGAGGGCGCCATCGCTGCAGTGGACGGCCTGCTGCTGCGCTACCCCCTGGCCGAGTGCGCGCTGCGCGCCCTTGCCGAGGGCTGCTGCGATGACGAGGAGGAGGAGGACGCCGGCGGCGGCGGCGGTGGCGGCGCGCCCTGAAGCGCTTGGACTGCCTTTCATGTTTGCACCTCGACAGCCTGACAGGACCCGAGGACACAGACCAAACCTGCCGCAGGCCTGCAAAAACACCGTACAGCCGTGTACTGCTGAGAATGTATTTTGTTTTGTTCTCCTCCAAGTAACCGGATGAACTGTTTAATGAGCAGTGGGCGTGGCATCTGTTTTACAGGAGGGCTGCGGGGACGGGGCCGGCCCGGGGCCGCATGCAACGGGCTGGGCAAGCAACGTGCGCAGCCGAGCGGCGCGGCGCGGCGCGGCTTGTGTGGGCGTGCCCCGGTCCCCACGCGGTGCAGCGCGCACCGTGAAATGATCTAAAAGCCTAAGCGGGTTGGGGGGTTGTGGCGGGGACGTGGGTGCGGCAGGTGCGGGACGAGGGGCTTGCGGTGGCGCGCGCACGGCGGCAGCGGCGGCCGGGGCGGCTGCAGCCGCGGCGCGCGGCGCGCGGCTGCGGCCGTGGGGAGTGTGTCGGGAGGGCGTCTAACAGCAGGCGCCCCTGCGTGCGGCGCGCGTTTCGCAGCGGACCGCCCGCACGGGGAGGGAAGGCAAAAGGCAGGCGAGTGTCGGGTCGGGTTGGGCCGAGGAAGCGCGCCGGCGCACGGCGGTCAGCGGGGAGGTGCGGAGGGGGCGGTGCGTGGAAGCGGCAGGCCGGCCTGTGCGCGCGCGCGAAAGCAATGCGCGGGCCGCAAATGGTGGTAAGACACATGCGAGGTTGGGGGTTGTTCTTTGTCTTTGGCTGTCTGCCTGTGGGGGCAAACAGGGCGGGCTGTGCGCTGGGGGGCCGCGGCCCGCTCAAGGGTTGGAGGCTGGGCAAAACACTGCACATGGGTGGGGAAGGGGCGCGCGCCCCCCTGACGTGGGGGCGGCGGCACAAGGGGCTTGCGGCCCCCGCATTGGGGGCCGCAGCAAGGGGAACAAACACACCTTCATCCGAACCCGGGGCGACGCCCGGCGCGCCGCCGCGCCGGGGCGCACGCCGGGGGGCTAGTACAGCCGGCTGCGCCCAAAGCTGGGCAGCCGCTGCGCGGCCGCCGCCACGCCGGGCGCCGCAAACCCTCCGGGCGCGCCGCCCGGCGAGCCGGGCGCGTAGCTTTCGAGCGTGCGCCGCGCCCGCGCCGCGCCGGGGGCCTCCGGGCCGAGCAGCTTCCCGCCGGCGGGGCTGAGGGGGCTGTCGGTGGCGTATGGGGGCTCGCCGGCGCGGCGGCTGCTCAGCGGGCCGCCCGCCCCTAGCTGCGATGCGGCGGGGGCGAACGGGCCGCCCGCGAGCCGCGGCGGCGGCAGCGAATGAGAGAGCGGGCCGGCGGGCGCGAGCGAGGCGGCGGCGGGCGGCGGGGGCGCGAGGGCGGCGGCCGAGAGCCCCGCCAGAGCGCCCCGCGCGCCGCCGCCGCCGATGGCGCCGCCGCCGCTCACCCGTGAGGGGTAGCCCGTGCCTGCCACCGCGCCCAGCAGGGGCGGCGCCGTGTGATAGGCACCGTAGGGGCCCGCGCCGCCGCCGCCGCCCGAGGCCCCCCCAAGCTGCTGCACGCCCGGCGGCAGCGCGCGCGGCTGCGGCTGGGACGCCGGCTGGGACGCCGCCTGCGCCTGCGGCTGGGACCGCAGGGGCTGCGGCTGCGCGGGCAGCGACCCGAGCTGCGCCAAGAGGCCGGCCAGCGCGCTGCTGCCCGCGGCGACGGCGCTGGAGCCACCGGCGGGCGGCGGCGCGGCGGGCGCGGCGGCGCGCTTTGCCTGCTGCGAGCCGCTGCGGCGGCCGGCCAGAGCGGGCGCGGCGCCGGCGGCGCCGCCGCCGCCCAGGCCGGCCAGCAGGCCCTGATGGGCGTGGGCCGACGCGACCAGCGACAGAGGCTGCGCGCCGGCGGCTTCGCCGCCACTGCCGCCGCCGCCGCCGATTGCGGTGCCGTTGAGGCTGCCATTGAAGCTGCCGCTTCTTGCATGGTAAGCCGCCGCATAGCCATTGGTGGCGTGCAGCTGCGGCTGTGGCTGCCCCTGCTGCTGCTGCTGCTGGTGCTGCTGCGTGTACCCACCGCCTCCGCCGCCGCCGCCGAACGACGACGCCCGCGCGAGCTGCCCGCCGCCCGCGCCCGCCGCGGCCGGTCCCGCGCCCGCCGCGGCGCCGTACGCGTCTCGCTCGCGCTCGCGGGTGGCTCGGCGCAGGCCCTGGTGCTGCGGGTAGCAGGCGCCCCCCTGGAGGTGGCTGTTTTCGTCGCTGAACGCCAGCGCCCCCGCCTCGCCGCCCCCAAACGACGGCTGCCTCGCGCCGCCGCCGGACGCGCGCTGCCCGCCCACCGCCGGCAGCGCGGAGAGCCCCCCGCCGCCGCCGCCGCCGCCGCCGCCGCTGGCCGCCCGCGCGAGCGCGGCGCCCACGAGCGCGCCCGTGCCGCCGCCGCCGCCAAACCCGCCGCCCGGCGGCGCCGCCGCCGCGGGCCCCCCCGCCGCGTTATTGAAGCTCGTCGCGCGCTCGTGCAGCGGCGGCGGCGCGAGCAGCGCGGGCGCGCCGCGGGAGGCCTGGAAGTAGGGGTGGGCCAGCACCTGCTGCACCGTGGGGCGGCGCGCCGGGTCCCATGCGCAGAGCTGGGAGATCAGGTCGAGGGCCTCTGGGCTGGCGTTGGTGATGATTTTGGCCAGCGGTGTGGGGGAGAACTGGGGGAACCTGGGGTTTTGTGCGGAGGGGCGTTTCCGAGTCGGGGAGTCGAGGGGCGGGGGACTGGGACTGGGGCTGAAGCAGGCTGCACTCGAGTGGGCGCCACGCCCCCGGCGCGGTGCGGTACCAGCCCCCTCCAGGGCCAAACCCTAGCAGCCCGGCAAAAAACCAGACAAAAAGCAGAAGGTTTGGTGTGAACAAAAGCGCACCTGAACTTCATCGCCGATGCCAGCTTGAGCCCCTCTGGCCACGTCTGCGCGGTGGGCGTGCCCATGACGCTGCAGATGCGGTACAGCTCGTCGGCCTCGCTGGTGCCTGGGGGGTGGGCGGTACGGATTGTGTGGTAGGAGGGGATGGAGGGGTGGGTGGTACAGGGCGGTGGCGGGCGGTATGGGTTGGAGGGGTGGGCGCCACGGGGCGGCAGTGATGCGTGACTGATGTGGGTCAGGCCTCGAGCGAGCAGCGCGCCCGCAGCTGCCCGGCCCCAAAAAACCGAGCCCCCCTCTGCCCCGCCCCGCCCTGCCCCGGCCGCCCCAAAGCCCCAAAGCAGCGCGCGCGCGGGCGCCGGGCGCTCGCCTGGGAAGAGGGGCCGCAGCGTGTACATCTCCGCCATGATGGCGCCCATCGCAAACCTGGGCGGTTGGGGGGCGGTTGGGGGGCGGTTTGGGGCAGTTTAGGGGTTGCACCTCCGCGGCTTTGATTTGGGCTTTGCGGGCTTCTGATCGCGCCACAAGGGAACCAGGCAAAACCGGTCGGCAGCTCACACACCAGCGCGCAGCACGCAGTGCGCAGCACACCAGCGCGCAGCACGTCCCCAGCCAGGCCAAGGGCCCAAATCCGAAGCAATGGGCTGCCCCCCCCCCCCCCCCCCCCCCCCCCTGCCGGCCCCCCCCCCCCCCACCCCCCACCCTCACCCCCCCACCCCCAACCCCCCCCCCCCCCAAATCACCCCCCCCCCAGCGTCGTGGGTGTCCACCAAGGGCGAGGCCATGTCTATGGATGAGATGATGCGGGGGGGCTTCATGAAGCTCTTCAACTACATCAGCGGGTCAAACGCGGCAAAGTCAAAGGTTGGTCGGGGGGCAATTGCTTCGTACCGCGTTGTGCGCTTTGGCTCTTGGGCGTGGCTTTCGCCTGCTTGGTATGTTGTTGGCGCATGCGGCCAAAAAACCTGGCCTTGCGGCAAGCCCCTTGAGGGTTAAGCGCAGGCGGAGCATTGTGCGACGCGCCATTGCCGCCACCGCCGCCCCTCTGCTGCCGCCCGCGCTCCCCCCCACGCCCTCTCCCCCAAGCCCCTAAACACGCCACCCCTCTCCCCAACCCCACCCCTCCCAACCCCCCAGATCGACATGACCTCCCCCGTCCTGACAAAGATCGAGCCCGGCCAGGGCCCCGCCTGCAACAGCAAGTTCACGGTCAACTTTTACGTGGTGGGTGGGGTGGGGTGTGGACGGGTGTGGAGGATTGCGGGCGGCTGTGGGCGGTTGTGGGCAGTTGTGGATGGTTGTGAATGGTCGCGGCCCATGCAGGCACTGGGGTGGGGGAAGAGGGGATGCCCTCTGCGGGGTCCTGCCTCGGACGGCAAGGGTGAGTGCACGCAAAGCTTCCAAGCTTCCGATCCATCGCGCCCCCCTTATGCCCCCTCGCCCCCCACCGCGCCGCACCCCCACCCCCCCTTTGCGCCCCACCCCTCCCCCCCATCCCCAAGCAGCCCGGCTCTGGCTCCCCCGCCCCCACCGAGGCGGGTGTGTTCCTCAGCAACCTGCCCGCGATGGAGGTTTACGTTGCCGCCTACGGGGGCTACAGGTGGGGGGTCGCAGCGGGGAGTTGGTTTGATTCGTTCCATCGTTGCGTTGCGTACGGGGTAGCAGGCAGTTCGGTTTGAGCCGGGAATTGTCACCCTCCTTGCCGCTTACCCAGTCCCCCTCGCAATTCCCTCATGACCCCTCCAAAACTCCTGTAAAACCCCAAACAACCCCAACACCCCCCCCCCCACCCCCCCAGCTCCAACGACGTGGCCAAGGCCAAGGCGGCAGAGGCCATGGAGGCCCTCAAAGCAGCGGGGGAGCCCTTCGACGCTTCCTATTGGTTTGTGGCCGGCTACGACAGCCCCTACTCTGTGATTGGCCGCCACAACGAGGTGGGGGGTTTGACCCGCTTTGACCGCCGCACCCGGCGCGCGCCCGCGCCCGCGCCCGCGAGCCGCGAGCCATGCCCCGCACGCCGCACACCACGGGGCCCAGGCCCGCTCTGCAAGCTCGGGCGTTCAGGCCCCCCAACCCCACCAAGTGGTGCTGGCGCTGCAGCGCAGGCCCTCCAAATCCGGCCAGTGGCTGCATGGCTGAAGACCGCGCGCCGCCTGGCCTCCTCCCCCTCGCCCCCGGCAGGTTTGGATCCCCAAGAAGCAGTGAGAGGGGGGGGCTGCTGGCCCCCCCGCCTCGGCCGGGGACGACACGCAGCGGCTGGCCTGGAGCGCCGTGCTACGTGCGAGGCGCTGGGCGCAAACCGACGCGCTTTTTCTCCGCGTTCTGAGGGTTTTTGAGGGCTGCCCTGCTTCGGGAAGCAAACGGGGCAAACCACATCGCCTCTAGGGGTGCATCGTGCCGACGCAAACTGCCATTTCGCCGCCAGGGTTTTGTTTCGCACCGCCGCTTCCCCCCCCCCACGACCCGCGCCTTCTACCGGGGTCGTTCATCCGTCGCGCCCGCGCCGCCCCCGCTCTCAAAACCGCCTGCTTTGTTTACTTGGTTCGTTGGCAATCCACCCAAGAGATTGCAGCAGTAAGGACGCCCTTTCCAAGTCGGTGGATCGAATGCGGGAGGCGGGAGGCAGGAGGCAGGGGGGGTTTCAACGGCGGGGCGTTGGGCAGGGGCGGGAGAAGGATTGCTGGTGGGCGCATCTCAGCGGCTGCGGTTGAAAAGGGCCAAACGAGGCAAAGCGGTGCGACAGCGGGGCGCGCAGTGGCCCAGGAAGGATGCCTGTGACTAGAAAATCAGGTTTTGCCCAACTGCAAGGCCCGCGGGCCCCGCCACGCCCGGTGACGCCGCCGCCGCTGCCTCCTCCGGCGCGCTGCCGCCGTCTGCGGCGCGCCCGCCCGGCTGCAGCAGCGCCGCCAGGCGCGCGCGCGCCGCCGCGGGCCGCCAGCTGCCCTCGAGCATTTTGAGCTCTGCCGCGAAGCTGCCGAGCAGCTGACGCCCTGCCTCGGCCTCGCCTTGCAGGCTGGCGAGCGGGGCGAAGGGTGGCGAGGGATGGCGTGGGCCGTGAGGCGAAAAACAGACCATGCGCAACCGCAAGCCGCTGGGCACAGCAGCCAGGGCCAAACAGTGCAGAGCACGCAGCGCAGGCCGGGCCGCTGGACTGGCGTACTGCTGATGAGGCGAGTCGGCGGTGGCAGGCTTTGCGGCGCACCTTTGGATTTGTTGCCGCAGCTGTGTCTCCTGGTCTGCCACCCGCAGCTCATCCGACTGCGGGGTGTTTGGGCAGCGCCAAGGAGTAAGGACGTGCCCTGCGGCACAGCGCAACAACGGGTCGCATCAAGCGCAGCTGCTGCGCAAACGAGGGGCGCGCAGCGGCCCCGCCCCGGCGGCGCTGGCGGGGTGCGCAGGCCGCCGCAAACAAACCCCGCCTCGGCGCCGAATGCGCGCCGCGCACCCGCTTCTGCCGCTCCGCGAAGAAGAGCGCTGTCACCGCCGCCGTGGGGATGGAGTAGAGGGTCACCAGCGCCAGCAGGCTGCCGCGGTTGGCGCGCCACAGGCGCAGCGCGGCGGCGGCGCGCGTCGCGGCCGGCGCGTCGGCCGCTGCGCCGCCGCCGGCGCCCGGCGCGGCCGCGCCGCGTTGCCGCAGGTCGTCCGCGAGGCCCTGGAGCTTTGACAATGCGGATCTGAAGTCGTAGGCGCCGGCGGCCCCCATTATGGGGTTTATCACGGTCACACAAAACTGCAAAACGCCACGCCCCGTTTCGACACAACACAAGGCGGTTCCGTTCGCACAAAAAACAAACCGTCCAAACCGCGACAACAACGCGAAACCCCCTAGCCACTGCGGTCGTGCCGTCTCGACGTCTGCAGCTTGGCCTTCTTCCCCGGCCGCGGACGGCGGCGCACGGAACACCAAAACGCAACGATAGAACTGCAGCATTTGCACGCGGCGCCAACCACGCGGCCCCGCCAGAAGGGACAGACGCCGTCGTGGAGACGTGGACAGGCCCCGAAGCGTGCCAGCCCGCACGCCGCGCAGCCCAGCTCCCGAGGAGACGGAGCCGGTATAAGGGCTCCAGCCGTTTGGCGCCGCCCGGAGCCGACGGAGAGGCCTCCTAGACCGCGGGTGCGTCACCAACTGTGGTCCCGTGCCCTTCGCTACTGGCGCCGGGGCTTTGTATTGTGGGCCCGCCCGCGGCAATGGGCGGCATACATCCCATAATACCCGTAGAGCCGGCGCGCGGGGCCGGTAACCGCATCCGGCGGCGCGCGCGTGCGGCGGGCCCGCCGGCGGCGGCACCTGTCCGGCGCCTTGGGCTGGTGACCTCGCGCTGCGGGGGCGCCCGTCGGGCTCCGCACCCCCGCGCCGCCCCGCGGAGCGCAGGGCCCCGCCCCCAGGCCGCGCCGGCGCCCCGCCCACCGCGCCGCGCGCTCCTCCCTCCCGCGCACGCAGGGCCTGGCCCCCCCGCCGCAATGCTGCTCGGCGCCGCCACCCCCGGCGGCGCGGCGCCGCCGCCGCCGCACGGCCCCGCGGCGTCCGCCGCCGTCGACCTGACCGACGCCAGCCCCTTTGCCAAGTGCTGCGCCGCGCGCCTCGGCCTTGCGGACGACCGCGCCGGCGCCGAGGCGCGCGCGCCCCACCCCGTGCTCGACGTCTGCCCCGCGCCGCCGCTGCCGCCGCTGCGCACGCAGCCCACCAAGTATTATGACGTGTCACCCGTCGACAGCTGGGGCGCCGCGTCCCAGGACGCCGCCCCCCAGGGCGGCGCCCCGGCCCCCGCCCGCGACCAGGCCGTGGCGGGCAGTACGCGCGCCGCGCGCCTGCACGCGCCCGGCGCCGCGGCGCGCGCCGGCCCCGCGTCGCCGCCCCGCCTCCCCGCCGGAGCCGCGGCGCCGATAGCCCCGATAGCGCCAGAGGCGCGCGTCCAGGCGCTGCGGCAGTTCCAGGAGCTCGAGCTGCAGCGCTCCCAGCGCGGCAGCGCGCGCCGCGCCGAGGCGCGCGCCGCCGCCGAGGCGCGCGCGGAGCGGCGCGTCCAGGGGCTGCGGCGCCGCCTGGAGGCGTCGCTGCCGGCCGGCGCGGCGCCCGCGGAGGGCGAGCTGCTGCTGCTGGGCGCGACGCGCGTGGGGCGGCTGCACCACCGCCGCGCCGCGGCGCTGCTGAGCGGCGCGCCCGGTGCCGCCGCCGCCGCGCCCGTGATCGCGCCGCGCGCCTCGGCCGTTGTCGCCGCGCCCGTCAAGGCGCTGGCCGAGGACGAGAGGGGGGAGCTGCTGGCGCGCCTGCAAGACCTCGAGCGCGCGCGCCTCGGGCGGGGGCGCGGCGGGAACGCCGCCGGCGCCCGCGCCGGCGCGCGGGCCGAGGCGGGTGCCGGCGCCGGCGTCCCGCCCGCGCCGCAGGGCGCCGCCGCCGAGGCGCCAGCGCAGGCGCCCGCGCAGGCGGACGCAGAGCCCGCCACCCCCGTCGACGACGCCCCCGCCGCGCCCGCCGGCACCCCGACGACGCCGGCGCCGCCGGCCGCGGACGTGCTGGCGTTTGAGTCCGCGCCGGCCAAGCCCCCCTCGGAGGAGCCCCCACGCAAGCGGGTGTCCTCGCCGCTGCGCTCGCCGCTGCCGCGGCCGCCCATGACGCCAGAGCAGCACGGCGCGCCCGACACCTGCTTCTGGGACGCCATCCCCTCCGGCGCCCGCGGCGGCGCGCGCCAGAGCAGCAGCTGCGACAGCACCTTCAGCGCCGCGAGCGGCGCGCCCGTGGCGCGCGTCAGCAGCGGCTGCAGCGAGGCGGCCGCGGTCGTTGCCGCGGCCGAGGCCGCGGCCGGGGTAGAGGCTGCGGCCGCGGCCAGGGCTGTGGCCGCGACCAAGGCGGCTGCCCCCGCCGTCGTGTCTGAGGGCTCCAAGGACTGCTGCATCCTTTGCGGCGTGCGCCCCAAGGAGGTGGTCTTCCTGCACCCCTCGACGGTGCACCGCTGCACCTGCCGCGACTGCGCGGCGGCGACGCGCGTCGGGCACGCGTGCCCGCTGTGCGAGCAGCCCATCACGGCCATCCTGCGCGTCTACACGGCAGCGGGCTCAGCGCCGGCCGCGCCTGCGCCCGCGGCCGCCGCCCCGGCCGCGGCCGCCGCCCCGGCGCGCGCCTGAAGGCGCCGCGCCGCGGCGGCCTGACCCCGACCAAAGGCGCCCGCCTGGCCATCCCGGCCCCCACATGAAAGGCGCTCCCATGCCTCTTCCCCCCTACCGGCCACCACCACCCTCCCCTTTCCCCCGGCCGCCCGCCAACACGGCCCCGCCGCCGTTGGCGGCTCGACGCAGCCGGGTGGCTCGCCTGCTGTGCCCAGAGGCTTGAGCCTGCCGCCCTTTTGACCCCCCGAACCCCACGAACCCCCTTCTTTTCCACCCCCAGCCGCCGCCGCACCCGCGCCGCCCCCGGCCCAGCAATGGGCAGCGTGCGAGGGGCGCGCCGGCGCGTCGCAAATCGAAAGACGCGCCGCCGCCCCGAGGCGCGGCGCTTTGCGGCGCGGCACGGGCCGAATCTCTCTCCCTCCCCATCGCTCTCTCTCTCTCCCTAGCTATCTTTGCGCTTCTCACTTTCTCCATGGATCGGTTTCCCCAGTGCGCAGGAGCATGTGCAGACAATGAACGGGCGGCGGCCGGCAGGCCGCCAAGCGCGCCGCTGGCGACGCCCCATACGGCCCCCCAACCCCCCGCTGGCGAACGCCGGGTGGCAATGGGGCGGCCCCCACCGCACTAAGAGCTTTGGTCCGCAGCCGCTGCACCACCAAAGGCGGCAGTGCTTTGTGCCGCGGCGGCGCGCGGCACGCAAAACCCCTTCGCACGGCAATCGTGCCCCGCCAGCGGCATCGACGCTGCGCCACACAAAGGGCGGTCCTTTGATTCTATTCGGCGCGCGCCTTTCCCTTTTACAACCACTGATGACCGATCCGCCCTTTGACCGTCATCTGACCGTTTTGACCAGCCGCGCGGCAAACGCCCTACCAAGCCCACCAAAACTGCCCAGACCCGCCCGCCAAGCGCACCCGTGCATGCTTGAGTGGCCCGCATTGGCGTGAGCGGCCCTGCTCACGCCCGCATTATATAATCCGCTGCACTGCTGGCCAGCGCCACAGGAGCCGCTGCGCTGCGCGCGCGCGCGCGCGCGCGCAGCCGGTCTGCCCCCCACGGCGCGCGCCCCGTGCCGCATCGGCCCGCCCATGCACTGCGGCAGGCCCTGGCGCCGCATCGCCCACCTCAGGAGAGCCTGCCCACACATTCACACACCCACGCGCGTGCACACCAGCGTTCCCCATCACCCCTGTAAAATCGTGTGCTTCTTCCCCCCGACGGCAGCAGGCCTGTCAACCCAGCACCGTACCCTTGGGACCGTTTTTTGCTGGGGCATCTGTTAAGCAGGGCGGCACGCGGGGGCTGGGCAGCGCGCCGAAAACGGCGCCGGCCGCGGCACATACAAAGCGCGGTGAGGGGCGGACAGCCGGGGTGTGTGCCACGGTTTGGGGCGCAAAATGGACGCGGCGCGCCGGAAGGGCGCGGCGGCACGCGGGCGCGCGGCGGGCGATCGCTAGGGCGCCGGCGACGGCGGCGCGCGAGCGGCGGGGCCCAAGCTTTGGATCGGTCAAAAGGGCTGGCATGGGGGAACCAAGTCAGTCAGGACTGTGTGGGGGTTTATGCAAGTTTTGGGTCAAGGGGGGGACGGCAATCACGGAATGGGCGGGTAATGGGCGGGTTGGCATGTTCAAACGTGCAGGCAGAGGGGGGGCGTTGCGGGGTTGCCCCGCCACCGGAGCGGGCCATGAGGCCGAGGGAGCCGCTGGCCCCGGGGCCGTGCGACCTACTTGACGCCTCCGCTGCCTGGCTGCTGCTGCTGCTGCTGCTGCTGCTGCTGCTGCGGGTCGGGCCGCTGCGGGTCCTGCGGCTGCGGCTGCGGAGGCGGCTGCTTCTCGCGCTGCCGCACGCGCCACGCCGCGCGCGCCCGCTCCAGCTGCTGCTGCCGCTCCGCCTCAAAGCCCGCCGCCGCCGCGCGCCCCGCCTCGACGGCGTTGACCACGTCGGGAGGGAACGGGGGGTACTGCAGGCCGACGGGCGCGGTGACGCCGGCCTGCGCATCAATGGGGGGGAGCCGGAGAGGCAGACGTGAGGCACGCGCGCGCGGGGTGGGCATCCGCCGGGCGCGAGCGGCCAACCTGCCGCACAGAGCGCACTGCAGGCGCGGCCAGGCGCCAGGAGGCGGGGGCCGAGCCCATCGCTGGCACCCACAGTGCCACTCCCCCCCACCCCCTACGTGCCCCCCCCGGCCCGCCCCCCCCCCCCCCACGCGCCTGCAGCAGGAACTCCCACTTGACGCGCGTCTCCTCAAGGCAGGGCCCCGCCAGCGCCGCAAACGCCGGCGCGGCCGCGGCAAAGGCGTCCAGCGTCGGCTGCAGCGGGGGGCGGGGTTTGGGGGCGCGGCGTTTGCTGGCTTGCGGCGGGCACAGTTGCCCGCAAGCAGCCCACTGACGCGCCCATGCGCACTCGCGAGCACTGCATACGCGCGCCCAGGAAACGCGCCCGGCCGCAAACAGCACCCCAGCCCCCCACCTTTGCAAAGGTCTTCAGAAAGTAGAGCTGCGCCGCCGGCATGCACACGCGCGTGCGGTCGCAGGGCGGCGACACCGCCAGCCCCGCCGCCCTCTCCCGGTCCCCCTGGTCCATGAACTCCGCCACCACCCGCTCCGCCCACGCGGACGCGAGGGGGAAGGGGCGCGAGGGGTTGGCGAGGTCCGAGAGGTGCACCAGCATCTGCAGCAGCAGGGGGCGGTCGCGGGCGGGCCACTCGCGCACGTCGGGGCAGGCCTGCGGCGCGGCAAGGGGGGGCGAGGGGAGGGAGGCGGGGACGGGCGGTTCAGGGCGGGCTCGGTCGGGCTCGGCGCTGCGGGGCCGGCTGCGATTGAGTCCGATCAGCCGGCTCAGATGCTCCGAGGCTTTTACCAGCCTCAACTGCTTGCAAGGCTCGGTCCAAAACCCCTGAAAAGGCTGAAGCGTGCCCCCCGCCGCCCACCTCGACCGCTGCGTTGAACTGCTTCAGCAGGTCAAAGTGCACCGCCATGTCCGTGGACAGGACGATGGCGACAATCAGGGCGCGCGCCTGGGTTTGGGGGGCGGGGATCGCGGGTTGGCTTCAGCCACGCGCGAGGCTGGCGCGTGCTCGAAGCGGAGGAGAGGTGCACGCGCAGCGGCGTGGGAGCCGCTGTCAACGCGCGCCTCCGTAGCCCGCCCTGCCCCGGCCTTTCACGCCAACCCAGCAATCCCAAACTCCTCCCCCCCCCCCAGCCCCAGCCCCAGCCCCCCCCTTTCCCACCTGCAGGTACTCGGCGTCGCCGAAGCGGCTGAAAATATCGCACCCCTCCCTGTGCAGGGCCATGTCAAAGGCGAGGGCGCAGTGCATGTTCTCGTTGACAGACCTGCGCGCGCGTTGGCGGGGGTGGCAAGTGGGGGGGGGGGGGGGGGGGGGGGGGGGGGGGGGGGGGGGGGGGGGCAGCTGCGAGGGGAGGGGAGGGGTGAAAACCGCCGAGCCACCCGCTCCCATCAGCCCGCTCTCAAAGGTGCGGGACAGAGGGCGGAGCGAGACCCTTTGGCCTAAACTGGAGGGACTCCTCACGTGCACATGCACACACACACACATAACACCCCCCCCTCCCCCCGCCGGCGGCTCACCGGTCGTTGTAAATAATCGCCTGCTTGTCGCGGCTCCGGATGAGAAAGTCGTTGTTGACGCCCGGGTGGCCGAGGTCGTGCACCGCAGAGCCGAGTATGATGCAGAACCGCTCCATGCGCGACAGCCCCGAGCCCGCGCCCCCGCCGCCGCCGCTGAGCCGCCGCCGCCGCGGCGCGTGCCCGTCGTGCGGCTGCTCCTGCTGCTGCTGCTGCTCCCGCTCCCGCCCGCCGCCGCCGCCGTCTGGCTGCTGCTGCTGCTGCCGCTGCTGGTCCTGCTGCTCGTCGCGCCGCAGGTGCTGGTCGAGGCAGCGCATGATGACCGCCGCCGTCTGTGTCACGTCCGCCGCGTGGACGGCGTTGTGGTAGGGGTTGCCCCGGTACGCCGCCTCCGCGGCCGCCAGGAAGCGCTCCACGGTGGGGCGGTCCAGGAGCCAGTTCTCCTGGCCGGGGGGCGAGGGACAGGGGGTGTGGGGAGGGGGGGCCGTCAACGATGAGGGCGCGCCGAGGGCGGCGGCGCATGGAGGCGCGCGTGCGGCGGGCGCGCGCTGCCGCTGCGCCGCCGCGAGCGCGTGCGCCGCCGCTGCCGCTGCGCAGCGAGCCTTTGGCCGCGGGCAGGCGCGGCCCGCTCCCGCTCCCGGGTGCGCTGCGCGGCGGCCCACCAGCAGGCCCTGGTCCTCCAGCAGCGCGAGGGTGGTGGTGGACAGCGGGCGGCGCCCGCTGGCGCGGTCCAACTCGAACATATTGAAGTCCCAGTCGTACAGCTGCGCGGCAGGGGGCGTTGAGGGATCGCAGCCGTCGACTGACGCGGGCCTGGGCTGGGTCGGGCCCGCAGGCGCCCACGGGTCCCGGCGAACGCGCACCTGGGACGTGATCTGCCTGCCCATCGCAGCAGCTGCGTCAGGCCCTGCGCCCTGCGCCTTCAACTGATGGTTCGGGGCTCCTATTTCGGCCAGGCCGTCGCCGGGAGGAAGGACGGACGGGAGGCCCGCCATGCGGGGGCCTGGCGAGGCCAGCGCGCCCAGTTTCCGGCAGGGCAGCCCTGAGGCCGGGGTATGCCAAGGCTCAGGCCCTAGGAATGCACGGAACAGGCCCCGCTCGGGCGGCCGGGTGCCGCGCAGCTCGAATAGGGCCCCGAAGGCGTGCCACGCAGGACTGCAGGAGCGAACGGAACAGGCACCCAGTGAACGGCTTATTGAATCCCGGCCCGCATACGGCCCCGTCGGGGCAGGGGGGGACGGAAGCAGGGCGCCGCGCCCGCCCGCTGCGCTGCCGCTGTCACCCGCCGCCCGCGCGCCGCCAGCCGGTGATGCCCGACGCCCCCCCGCTGCGGTGGCGCGTAGCGCGTGCAATGGGCGCACCATCCCTTGCGGCGCAACCAGGCACCGGGCCTGGGCACCGCGCAGTCCGCGGCCGGGCCGGCCCGTGTGTCGACGGGCACGCTCACTCTCGCTCCGTTGGTCGTGGCCGGACCCTGGCGTGTGTGCTGCCACGGTGCGTGGAGCTGCCCCCTGTGCGTGGCGCTGCCACCCACCCAAGAACCTCCCCCCAAAAGCCTGGACACCACTGCGCACCGCGCGGGCCGCTGCCTTTTACAGCGCGGCGGCCGTCACCCCTCCGGCCCCGCCGGCGCGCCCGACGCCTTGCCCGCCCCCGCCGCCGCCCCGCCGCCCCGCGCGCCGCCGCCGCCGCCGCCGCCCCTGCACGCCGCGCTCCACTCTGCATACATTGCCTGCAGCGCGCCGTCCAGCGCGCGCGCGTCCACCAGGGGCCCCGCGCGCGCCTCGTACGGCGCCAGCGCGCCCGGCAGGCCCTCTATCAGGCCGGCCACCTCCTCCATCAGCGGCGCCACCAGGTAATAGGGGGGGGGGGGGGGGGGGTAGGGGGGGTGGGCGCGGGGGTGGTGCGGTTCTTCAGTTGCGGCTGCGGTTGGGCTTCGGGCGCGCAGCACCGGCCAGGCCAGGCTTTGTGCGATGGCTGCTGCGGCGGGCGTTCCGCCGCAGCGCCGCAAAGTGCAGGGCTGCCGTTTTCTCGGGGTTTCGGCGGTGCAGCGCAGACTGCGTGCGGTGCGGGCACCCCCGCGAAACAATTGCCACCTGCAGCCGGGCCGCTGCAGCGCACCTGCACGTATCCGTCAAACACCTCCCCCACGATGGCGCGCACAGACGCCGCGAGCCGGTGGCCTGCCGGCGGCGGCGGCGTTCGGGAGGGGGCGGCGTTCGTCCGAGGCGGGCGCCGGTCGGCCGAGCGCGCCAGCCGCGCGCGCTGCCTTGTGCTGCCCCCTCTCCCCGAAAGAACCCCGCCCCAACATCCACATGTCTGACATGGCTGTCTCAGCTCCCAAACGCCCCCCCCCGCCCCGGACCCCACCCTCGATGGGCGCCAGCAGCTCGGCGAGCGCCCGCAGCTCCCCAGCCAGCGTGACGGGCGACACGAGGGCCACGCGCGGCGGGCCGTCGGGGGTTATGCGCGGCAGCTCCCCGGCGACGGCCTGCACTGCGAGGTCGTCTATCTCCTCGGCTGTTTTGGGGGGGGTGGTTCGTTGCATTTTGTTTGGTTGTGGGGGCCGTGATTCCGTTTTGGGGGGAGAGAGGGGTCTGATTGTGCCAATGGCCGAGTGCCCAGCCGCTGCCCGCACGCCCGCAAGCCGTGCGTTCCTCAGGGCTGCTCCCTCCCTCGCACCCCCCCCCCCCCCTCACTCGCGACCATGCTGAGCTCGTCGCGCAGGCGCTTCACGTGGCGCTTCAGGGCGGCTGGGGGGGGGGGAGGCGGGCGGGCGGGCGGAGGGTTTGGGGGGTTTGGCTTTGGCAGCACGGTTTGGCGGAGCGCCGGCCGTGGGTTGGCTTCCCTAGGTGGGAGGGGGCCGTCGCGCCGCCGCCGCCGCCGCCGCCGCATCCCGCTGGGAGCGAGCCGGCGCTGCGCCGCACGCCCAAAGGCCGCGTGCCGTTCGCACGCGCGCGCGCGCACCGTCAACGGCCGGCCACAGCTCTGTCGACACCGCGGCGGTAACGGACACCAGGTGGGTGGCCTCCAGCTCGTGGCAAAAAACCAGGGCCAGCGCCACAATCTGTGGTGCGGCGCGGTGCGCGTTTGCATGGGGAGCCGGCAAGGCGGGGGGATGAGGGGGCAGCAAGGGCGCAAAGCGCAAAGGTTGGCCTTGGCAGCAGCGCTTCCAATGCAGTGGCCACTGGTTTGCTGGGGCGGCCATTGCGCAAAGAGGAGTTGAAGAGCCCCGCCCCCCGCCACCACCCGCCTGCATCGTCGCCGCGAGCCCGCCCGCGCCGCCGACCGCCGCCGCCGCGAGCGCGTTGCGCTTTAGCGCCGCCGCCGCGCCGCGCGCCTCGCGCGTGGCCCACACCGAAAACATCGACGCGAGCTCACGCTGCGCACGGCGAGGGGGGGGCGAGCATTCGCGGCGCGCGCGGGGTGTGTGCGAGCTTGCCGACTGCACAGGCACCGCAGCGGCGCGCGCTGGGCAGCGCGGCACGGGGCAGAGGCTCCACACTGGGTGGTGCGAGTGGGAACCAGCAACGCAAAACCAGCGACGCAAACACAGCGCATTTCGTGCGGACGTCATGCATCTCCCCCCCCGACCGCCGTTCCACCCGCGCACCTGCTTTGCGCCAAAGATGGCCACCAGATCGTCCGCCGCCCGCCCAACTTCCAGCAGCGTCCGCTGCAGCAGCCCCCCGGCGTACTCGCTGCCGTCGGGGTCCGCGCCGCCGCCCGCCAGCGCGCGCGCCGCGACGGCCTGGCGGGCCGCTATTTTTCTGCTGTAGCAGTGCAGCATCGCCGCCGCCGCGTGGGCGTCGCCCAGCAGCTGCCCCAGCGCGCGCGTCAGCGACCTGGGGGGCGCGTTTGGGGGGGTTGTGCATGCAGGGTGTGGGCGCGTGGGCCAGACCAGTGCTGGGGCGATGCCTGGCTGCCCATCCCTCGTGGAGCGGCAAGCCCTGGTTGGGGTAAAGAGGGCGGCAGCGATCCACTGCAAATGCAAGGAATGCGCCTGAGTTTCAAATAGCAAAGCGCCGTTACTTACTCACTGTAGTAAAAAGACCACCCCAAGGCCAAGGCCCCCCACCTTATCTCCCCGCCGCTGGCGTGCGCGTCCGCGAGCTGCCGCTCCAGCGCCGCCGCCAGCGCGCGCCGCCGCATCGACAGCGCCGACTCGACGTGGTGGCGCCAGGAGGGGAACTCCTCCACCTGGCAGTTGGTTCCGGTTTAGGGGGTTCAATTTCAGTTGGGGCGGCTGGTGTGGGGTCGGTGTGCTGTTGCGAGAGGGGTGGCAGAGAGCTTTGCGGGGCGGCGCTTGCACGTGTGATGTGCAACCGCAGGTTGAGGGTGGGGGCTCTGGGCTGCTGCTTGCAAAGGCCCTGGCAGCGCAGTGGGAAAGTCCCCGTTGGCAGTCCGGCGCGCGCGCACCCCACCTCCAGCGACAGCAGTCCGGCGTCCCTGTCCAGCACCGCCAGGCAGTCCTGGCCCGCGGCCAGCAGCGCGCTGGTTGGGGGAGGGGGAGGGGCGCGCGGGCGGGCGGGGCTGTGGATGGGGGCGCGCGCCGCTCCAATTGCTGTCGCCAGCACCCCTGCTCCCAACTATGCGCCCCATCGCAGGCCCCCAAACCACGCGCGCGCAGACGAAACGGTGCTGCCCCAGCCCCAGCCTCGTGTGCGGCGCCGCCCCCCCTTCCCCCCCCCCCCCCCCCCCCCCCCCCCCCCACCGTGCTGCGGGCAGGTCCCTCAGTGCAACTGCCACGTCCAGCTCCCGCAGCAGCAGCTCGAGGTGGGACTCGATGGCGCGCACCTGGGGGGGGGGGTGCGTTTGGTTGTGAGGAGGTGGGGTTTGGGGGTTGGAGCCAGGGCCAACTAAAGCAACCCATGTGAACCCAGCAAAGGGGGCGGCGGGCCTGCACGCTCGGGAATGGCTGGAAGCGAGCAAGGCGGCAGCGTCAGTCGGAACCCCCCCTGCGCCCCCCGCACCCGGGGGTTTGTCTGCGCGGAGCCGCTGCTGCCGACACCCGCCGCGGCCGCCTCGGCCCCCGCCGCGGCCGCCGCCGCCCGCCCCGCAGCGGCCTGCAGCTGCCTTCCCAGCGGCCGCAGCGACTTGAGGCTGGTTGCCAGCGCCGCCAGGCCGTTGGTATAGTTGCGCAGCAGGGCCACCTGTCGCGGCGGCCGCTCGGCGCGTGAGGCCCACTATTCCTAGTGCCAGGCAGGCAGGCGGCCGCACCGACGCCCCCAGTCCGCGCGCCGAGGCAGCAGCGCGCGCAACGGGGAGCAAGCCCAGGGGCCCGCCTCTGAACCCCCTTCCAAACCCCCCTTTCCCGCGTCTTGCCTGGTCCTCTATCTCCTCCAGCCCCTTGCACGCCTCCAGGAAGCGCCCGTGGTGGTCGTGCACCACCGCGGCCACGTCCTCGGCGCAGCGCGACAGCAGGCCGCCCAGGTCTGACCGCGCGTTGGCCACGGCGGTCTCGGTGAGGCCCCTGGGGGGGTTTGGAGGCGGCAAGTTCAGGGACCGGCGCGCGTGGCGCGCAGGCGCGACGCAGGCGAACGGCGCGGGCGCACCGGCCCGTGGTGCGGGCGCGGCGCGGCGCAGTCGTCGCCGTGCGGGCCGCGAGGCCGCTTTGGCGGGCGCGGGCGCGGGCGCGGGGCGCGGTGCGCGCCTGAAGTGCTCTGCGATGAAGGCGTCCTTGTCAAACTCCTCCGCCTCAAACACGGCCAGGGCGCGCGCGCGGCTGCCCAGCAGCACGCCCAGGTCTGAGGGGGGGGAAGAGAGGGGAAGGGTGGGCGGGTGGGGGCCAATCAAGTGCTACGGGAGCACAGCTGCGATATGGGCAAGCCAGTGGAAGCATGGCGCGCGCATGCGCACGCGCATGCAAGGGATCGTCCGCATGGTGCCAGCGCTGCTTTCGCTCCCAGGCGCGGCGCCGCGCCAAGCCCTCACCCGCCGCCGCGGCCTCGCCGGCCTGCCGGCCTGCGCGCTTCCCACCGCTCGGCGGCGCGCCGCCGCCGGTGCCGCCGATCGTCGACACCGACGGGGTGCCGCCGAGGGAGGGCGTCTTGGCGCGCGCATCCCTGCGGGCGGTGCGGGCCGGGCGGGGCGGGTCGCGGCGTGCCGTGGCGTGGCATGCGGGCCCCATCGCACGCGGCAGCGCGCTCGGCAGCAGTGCTCGAGCCGCGACGCTCCGCACCTTGAGGGCGGCCGCGGCGGCTGCTCGGCCGCCGCCGCCGTCGTGAACAGCCGGCCCGACTGGGCCTTTTGGCGCTGCGACGCCATCGAAGCACGCCGCGGCCGGGCCGACCGCGCGCAGCACACGGCACGCGTGCGGCGCCGCGCCGGGCGGTGCGAAGGCGCTGCCCGGCGCGCCCAGCGCCTGTGGATCGGCTGCACACCGCGGCTGGAGGCGAGCCCGGCCCTGTTCGGCTCACTTGAGGGGCAGTCTGGGACGGGAAGGGGTGTGTCAGGGCCGATCTGTGCAATATGCGATTGCAGGCGGGTGTTGTTGCATTCCTTGGACATCGAGCGTTGCAACAGCGTTGACATATAGGCAGCCGGCCGCGCTCCAGATCGCTTTGCCTCCCGGCGCCCGCCCAGCAGCACGACCGCGTCCCCACGGGGCACGCAGTCCCACGGCAATGAGCGACCGCAGTGGCAGCCCCGCTGAGGGGGACCGCTCGCCCAGCAAGGGCCGTTCGGACGACGACGCCCGGTGCGGCGGCCCGCCTCTGCTGCCGACATTCGCCGCTGCGCCGCGACGAGCGGCCCCCCTCGCACCCCACGGATCACCTGAGCACGGCCTGACCCAACTGCCATCTCGCAGGGGCGATGCGGACATCCCTGAACGCGGCCGCAGCCCGCGTGCCGCCGGCGCCAGCAGCGGCGGCGGCGGCACGGGCCAGCGAGGCGGCGACGGCGAGCGCTTCAGCCCCGATCGCCAGCGCCGCTTCTCTCGAAGCCCAGGCCGGGAGGGGAGCCCCAAAGGCCGCGGCAGCCCCGTGCGCGGCCGCGGCAGCCCGGAGCGCCGCCGTGGCAGCCCGGAGCGGCGCCGCAGCCCCGTTCGCGGCCGCGACAGCCCGGAGCGGCGCCGTAGCCCCGTTCGCGGCCGTGACAGCCCGGAGCGCCGCCGCAGCCCCGTGCGCGGCCGCGACAGCCCGGAGCGTCGCCGCAGCCCAGTTCGCCGCGGCAGCCCTGAGCGCCGCCGCAGCCCCGTGCGCGGCCGCGGCAGCCCTGACCGCCGCCGCAGCCCTGACCGCCGCCGCAGCCCCGAGCGCCGCCGCAGCCCTGACCGCCGCCGCAGCCCCGCGCGCTACGACCGGTGCGGCCCTGTTGGTTTTGACAAGCTTCAGCCGCTGCGTTGACCCGGCTTTGCTTGACCGGATTTCGCGCAGTGGGGAGCGTGGGCCACAGCATGCACACCTGTCTTCCCAATTCCCCGACTCCGCCAGGTCGCCTCCGCGCCGCCGCAGCCGCAGCCGCAGCCGCGAGCGCTACGGCAGGAACGACGACAGGGGCGGATACAGGGGCGGCGGCGGCGGCGGCGGCTACGGCGGCCGCGGTCGCTACGAAGACTCCCGCGGGGGCTACAAGCGCCTCGAGGCAGGCCCCATCCCACCGTGAGCTCTGCGCGTGGCGTGGAATGCGTCGCCCGCCGCCGCAGCAGCCATGATTCGGGCGAATTTGTCGCGCGCGTCACCGGTGCTGCGGCTGGAGCGCAGCGCCCCCGCCTGAGCCGCCTATGCCCCTTGTCAAGTGCCAACGCCCCGCCACCCCTTGCGCACCTCCCGACACCGCCGCGCAGGGAGCGCGTCGTGTTTGTCGGCGGCATCGCATTTGTCACGGACGAGGGGGTGCGTCCGCCTCGGGCGCGCCGCCGCCGCCGCGGTCCCCCCTGGCCTGGCCCTCCGACCGCGCCGCCAGACTCCACGCCCGCCACCGAACTGAAGCCCCCACCCCCGCCCGACCCCTTTGCAAACCGGGCAGGACCTGATGCGCCACTTTTCGGAGATTGGCAAGGTGGTGGCGGTGCGCATCGTTCGCGAGAACAACGGGCACAGCAAGGGCTTTGGCTTTGTGGCGTTTTCGCACAAGGACGAGGCAGACAGGGTGAGGGGCCAAGGGAGGGGGCGCGGCCGCGGGCGCGGGCGCACGGGGCGAGGGGGCCGTCGGGGCCGGGGTCTTGCGTGGCGAAATGACGGGCGTGCAGACCCGCTGCCGCAGCTAGCCCCGTCGCCGGTGTTCGTTGGAGCACCCCCAAACCTCCAAGCCCCCAACCCTGGCACGCCGCAAACGACGCCCCCCCAAACGCCCCTCCCTCCCTCCCTCCCTGCCCCAGGCGGTGCGCAAGATGGACGGCGACGATCTCCACGGCCGCCGCATCGCGGTGGAGCGCGCCAAGACGTCGCTCTACTGAGCCGCCCGCACCGACCGCGCGCGAGCGGCGGCACCTGGCGGCGGCGGCTGGGGGCGTGCGCGCCCAACGGGCAGAGGCGCTGGCGTGGGAGGGAGGCGCGGGCCGGCCCTGCGGTCCTTCCTGCGGCAGCCTGCTGTGGCGCGCGGGGCCACTTCCGTGCGTGCTGACCCCGCCCCGGCTGTGCATGCCGCCCTGGGCGGCGGCAGCCGGCCCGCAACCATGACTGCTACCAGAGCCAACCTCCTGTCGGGTCACACTGCCTGCTGCGCGGATTGCATTGGCTTACTTGCAACGCACTCGGCCGCTGCATGCGGTAAGGTCAGGTGTGCGCCAGTGGGCGAGGGGGGGTGGGGAAGGCAAGGGGGGGTCCAACAACGGCAAACACAGTTTTAGTAAAGGTGTGAAGCGGAAAGGAAAGAAAGGGCCAAAGCATAAGGACCGCGTCGGCGGGGCAGGCCGCAGGACTCCCGCAGCCCCCACCGCGCGGCTGCCAGCGCATGCTGCCGCCGCCTCTCGCGCGCACCCAGCGCGGCTCAAGAGGCCAGGCAGCGCATCGGCCCGCTGCTGCTGCTGCCGCCGCCCGCTGCTGCCGCCGCCGCAGCGGCGGTGGGCATGCGCGCGTGCGCGCGCGCGCGCTCACTGCCGGCCGCCGCCGCCGCCGCCGCGCCGCCCGCGGCCGCCCTGCTTGACGAACGCCCAGGTGACCCTGATCTCCTGGTCCAGCAGCTTTGACTTGTCCAGGGCCTTGACCGCCTCGCGCGCCTCCTTCTCAACGGCGTACTCGATGAGCGCGTAGCCCTTTACGTAGCCGGTCTGCCGGTCGAGGTTGAGGTACACGTTTTTGACGTCCCCGTACTCGCTGAACGCCTCCACCACGTCCTCCTCCTGCGCCTCCTCGTGCAGGCCCGTCACGAACAGGACCCAGCCCTCGATCGACTTGGCGGGCGCGCCGGCGGCGGGCGCGCCGCCGCCGCCGCCGTCCTCGAGGCTGTCGTAGCGCACGTTGCCGCCCGGCTCCTCGTCCCGCGAGGTGTCCCTGAAGCCACGGCCCTTCCGTTTGGCCAGCACCGTGTTGCGCAGGTCGCTGGGATCGAGCTGCTTGCCGCTGCGCTCAGCCTCCTCCATCGCCTCGCCCTCGGCCAGGTCCTCCACCTCCTCGTCCTCCGGTGCCACGGTGAAGTCCAGGTCGGCCATGGCGCCCGGCGTGGCGAGGGGCAGCGGGCGGACGGTGGCGCGCGCTGGCAGATCACGGGCGGGGGGAGGGTCTTTGGGGCTGGGGTTGGTCGTTTCCGGGTTCTGGGAGCGTGCGGTTGCCGCCGCGACACTGGCCGACGCCCGGCGGGCGCGTGGGAAGAGGCACCGAACACACCCTCCACCCTCGCCCGCACCCCCCGATTTCAGTTCCCCCCGCCCCGCGGCCGCGACAAAGGCGTTCTAAAATCGGGATAAATCCATACAGCCAGCCGCAAGCCCGCGGGACTCGAGCACGGGCACGCGCATTTCCAGCGGCCAGGCCAATCGGGGGCCGCTCCATCCATACACGCGCGCCGAACCCGGCCGACCGGCCGGGCGCGCGTCAGGCGCCGCAACTGCGCGGGCGCCCAGCGCCGCAGGCAGCCGGCGCCGGCAGGCAGCCCGGCGTGAGGCGCCGCGCGCGCGCCGCGTTACCTCCTACTGCGCCACACCGCCCAGCTGGCCGCGGCCGCCGCGATGCACGTCCAGCCCGGCTCCGCCGTCTGGGTGCGGTCGGTGCCCTCCTCCGTCACGGGCGGCGCCGCGCCCACCGGCGCGCCCGTGTGCGGCGCGGACTGGCTGCCCGCGGTGGTGACCTCCGTGGATGAGAATGGCGCCGCAAAGGCGGCGCGCACGGAGAACGGGGCCGTGTGGAAGGTGTCACCCCGCGACGTTGAGCTGCGCTCGGACGAGCACGGAGTGCAGGTGGGCGGGGCCGCAGCGGGGGGAGGGGGGAGGCCGCGGCGCGCGGGGGCCCGGGCGGGGCCGCCAGCATCAGCGGCGGCGGGCCGCACCCACCAACGCGCGCGCCGCGCGCCCCGGCGGCGGCCGCGCCGCGCGCCGCAGCCCCGACGGGTGATCTGGACTGCTAGCATAGCGGGCAGATGGGATCGGCGGCCGCGGGGCCTCGGAGCGGGCGGCCGCGCGCCAGCCCGGCGGCGGCGGTGTGCGCCAAATCACGCACGCGCGCACGGCCCCGCGGCCGGTTACGCCAGCCCTAGCCAGCCCCGCGGCGGCCGGCCAGCCCCCCCTCCGGCCTCGCGCCAGCGCTTGGTTTTGTCTTTCAGGGAAACAGCAAGCAGGGGCAGGCACCTGCGCATGCAAGGCACACGGCGCCGCACCGCAGCCCTGCCTGCACACAACACACACGCTCACACACAACAACACGCACACACACCACAACACGCACACACACCACAACACGCACACACAAACACGCACACCCCACCCCACCGCAACGCACGCGCTCCCAATACACCCCCACCGCGCTCCCAACACGCCTCAACACACCCCCAACGCGCCCCCCCCGCCCCCCCCCAAACAAAACGCGGCAGGACCTCATCCGGCTGGCGCACATGAACGAGCCCTCCGTCCTCGACGCGCTGTCCCGCCGCTACGCGTCCGGGGAGATCTACACCCGCACCGGCCCCGGCATCGTGATCGCGCTGAACCCCTTCCGGCCGGTGGACGGGCTGTACGACGCCGCCGCGATGGAGGCGCACCGCAGCGAGGGGCTGTCGGGGGACGACGGCGGGCCGCGCGCGCCGCACATCTTCGGGGTGGCGAGCCACGCGTACTGGCGCATGCGCCGGGAGGGCAAGGGCCAGGCGCTGCTGGTGCGGTTTGCTGTGTGTGTGGGGGGGGGAGGGGCGAGTGCGGGGTAGGGGGCGCGCCGGGGCGGTGTGCGGGGCCTGGACGGCTCAGCCCCGTGCCTGCAGCGCGCGCCCGCAGGAGGCAGCGAGCGTGGGGCGCCGCGGCCCCAGACCGCGCCAGCGCAGGCGCCAAACTGCCCGCGCTTGGCGCGCTTTGACTCTTCTTTCACACACGCACACGCACCCTCAACCGCCAGGTGACGGGTGAGTCTGGTGCCGGCAAGACCGAGACCAGCAAGCTGCTGATGAAGTACCTGGCATACCTGGGGGTGGGTGGGGCCGGGGGGGCTAATGGCCGGGGCCTTGGCTTCTGCTTTTGGCCTTTGGCTGGGCTGGGCTTGGTTGGCTTGGCTGGGTTGGTGCGAGCGCGGTTCCGCGGACTCTTTTTGGGGGCTCGCAATGCACCGAGGCAGCCAAAAGAGCGCGAAAGAACCCCGGCCCGCCCGCCCGCCCCGCCCCGCCGCCCGCCCCAGGGCTACAAGGCCGCCGCGGCCGCGTCCCGCGACGGCAGCGACGACGACGACGCCGAGCGCGCCAGCGTGGAGCAGCGCGTTCTCGAGTCCAACCCCCTGCTCGAGGCGTTTGGCAACGCCAAGACCGTGCGCAACGACAACTCCAGCCGCTTCGGCAAGTACATCGAGCTGCACTTTTGCGGCGGCGGGTCCATCAGCGGCGCGCGCATCCACACGTACCTGCTGGAGCGCAGCCGGCTGGTGCACCCCGCAAAGGGGGAGCGCAACTACCACATCTTCTACCAGGTGGGTTTTTTTGGGGGGGGGGGTGGGGGGGTAGGGGGGGCCGGAAAGGGTTTGCTCGAGGTGGTGGGGGGTGGTTTTTTGGGAGGGGGGGTAAGTGGGGCTGGCAGGGGGGGGTTAGGGGGCCGGCAGGGTTTGCGTCTAGGGGGCTAGGGGTTGGGGCTGCTGGGACGGTTGGGGAGTGGCTGGGGGCCTGGGGCACGAGGGACGGGAACGGACGGCTGGCAACCCCCTGGGGACCTGCAGGCCCTCCCCCCCAAACACGCTGCCATTCGCACACGCACACGCACACACCCACACGTGCACGCGCACCCACGCCCCGCAGCTGCTGGCCGGCGCCACCCCCCACGAGCGCGAGCGCTGGCGCCTCGGCCCCGACGCCACCTCCCACCGCCTCACCGCCGCCTCGGGCTGCGTCGAGCTGCCCGGCGTCGACGACGGCGAGCTTTTCCGCACCACGCGGCACGCGATGCGCGCGGTCGGCATCTCGGTGTCCGACCAGGAGCAGGTGTTTGCGCTGCTGGCCGCGCTACTGCACCTGTCAGACCTGTCCTTTGCCCCCTGCCCCCGCGACGGCGACGAGGGCTGCGCCCTCGCGGGCGGCGGCGACGCGTCGCTCGCCGCCGCGGCGGGGCTGCTCGGCGTCGACGCCGCCGCGCTGCGCAAGGCCGTGACCACGCGCACGCGCGCCACGCCCGACGGGCCGATCGTGAGCCCGCTGCAGCCCAAGGCGGCGGCGGAGACGAGGGACGCGCTGTCCAAGGTCATTTACGCGCGCCTCTTCGACTGGCTGGTGACGCGCATCAACATGGCCATCGGGGAGGACCTGGTGGGTGCGGCCGTTTTGGTTTTTTTTATGGGGTTGTTTTTGGGGGGGGGGGTGGGTTGGGGGGGAGGGGTTGGGGGAGGGGGCCGCCCGTCCTTGCCTTGTATTGGGCGCTCGGGGTCTGGCGGGGCTGCGGGCGCCGCCGTTGCAAAGGGGTTGCCAAACACCCGGCCGAGAGCCCGCCCCCTGAGAAAGCACGCCCCCGGCACCTCCCCCCTGAAGCAAACGCCCCCGTCCCACCCCCAACAAACCAACCGTAAAACCACCAGCGCCGCACCACCACCATCGGCCTGCTGGACATCTACGGCTTTGAGTCCTTTGAGTTCAACGACCTGGAGCAGGTGGGGGTGTCGGGTTTGTTGTTCGGGTTTGTTGGGTGAAACGTTGAGTCGGGGGGCGCTGCTGCAATGGCGGTGTTTCGTTTGGGGGTGCTGCCGCGTTGGCGGGCTTGGTTTCGGGTGCTGCCACACGCACGCCCGCGACTCGCGCAAACCCCTGGTCCCCCTCCCCCCTCCCTCCCCAATAAACCCCAGTTCTGCATCAACCTGGCCAACGAGAAGCTGCAGCAGCACTTCAACCACCACGTGTTCAAGCAGCAGCAGGTGGGGGGGGGCGTAAAGCCCGCCACACAACCGCCGCAGCACAGCCGCCGCACAGCCGGTCGCGCAGTGCTGTTGTTGTGGGGGGAAGCGACCCGCGCCCGGGGCCCGCGTCGCGCCCCAGACAGCGCGCCCCCCTCCCCCTGCCCCTCCCCACCCCCAAACAGGCTGAGTATGAGCGGGAGGGCATTGACTGGTCCTACATCGACTTTGTGGACAACGCGGTGGGTGGGGGTGGGGGGGGGGTTGTATTTTAGGGGGTGTCGGGTGGGGGTTTGGTTGCGTTGGAGGTGTTGTGGGTTGGTGCGGGGGCTGCGACAGGGGCTGCCCTGCAGGGCTGGTGTGCGGCAGCCAGCTACCAGGCACTCCCCGGGGTGCCGATACTCCCCCCCCCGCCCCCCCCCCCCCCCCCCCCCCCCCCCCCCCCAAACTAAAGGACGTCCTGGAGCTGATGGAGGGCCGCCTGGGCCTGCTGGACCTCCTGGACGAGGCCTGCCGCTTCCCCTCCGCCACGCCACGCGACCTGGCCGACAAGCTCTTCGCCGGCGCTGCGCCGGCGGCGTCGGCGCGGTTCTCGCGCGCCAAGAAGAGCGTCTCGGCGTTCCAGATCGAGCACTACGCGGGTGCGCGCGCGGCTTGGCGGTTTCGGCGGTTTTGAGCCGCGCTTTTCGGGCTCGCGCGCTTTGGGGGTTGCAAGGGGACCCGCTGACGCACGGGGTTTGGGGGTGGGAGGGCCCTCGACGACCCGGCCTTCTCCCACTCAGCCCTGCACCCACCTCACGGCACCCACTCCACCCAACCCAACCCAACCCCAACCCTGCACCCAACCCCCCCTCCCAAAAAAAGGCCCCGTGGTGTACCAGACGGACCACATGCTGGACAAAAACAGGGACTTTGTCATCTCAGAGCACCAGGCGCTCCTCGCCGCCGCGCGCCTGCCGCTCACGCGCGCGCTGTTCCCCGACGACACGCCCGGCCCCGCCACGCTCCGCCCCGCCGGCAGCGGCGGCGGCGCGCGCAGCGGCGGCGGCGTGGGCGGGTTCAAGGGCAGCGCCGGCAACCTCAAGGGCTTCCAGTTCGTGTCTGTCGGCAGCCAGTTCAAGCGCCAGCTGGCGGACCTGTCCGCCAAGCTGTCCCAGCTGCAGCCCCACTACGTGCGCTGCATCAAGCCCAACCCGCGCAACGCGCCGTTTGAGCTGGACAGCCACTACACCCTCGAGCAGCTCAAGTGCGTGCGGGCTCGGGCGGGGGTGGGGGGTGGGGGCTTTCGTGCGCCGCTGTCGCGGGGGCTGGCGCTGGGTTGAGTGAGGGTGCGTGGCCCCCACCTGCCATCCAACAAAGGGTGGACACCGCCTGCACTTGCCCGAACCGCCGCCGCTCTCTCGCCCTCTCAAATCCCCCCTTCCCCCCCCCTTCAAACAAAACCCAACACCAGGTGCGGCGGCGTGATGGAGGCGGTGCGCATCTCAAACGCCGGCTACCCGCTGCGCCGCACCTTTGGGGAGTTCCTGGACGCTTACTCGGCGCTGGCCCCCGGCCTGCGCGCCAAGCGCATCTCGCGCCGCCGCATGACCCAGGGCGCCGCGGCCGGCGGCCCCGCGCTCGCCGCGGCGGCGAACGAGGACCGCGCCGACCTGCTCGCGCTGCTGAGGGGCCTGGGGGACGCGGCGGGCGAGGGGGTGGCGCTGTCAGAGGGGCGGGACTGGCAGATCGGCAAGTCGATGGTGTTCCTCCGCGCCGGCGCCGCGGCCGCGCTCGCGCGCTTGCACGTGCGCGCGCAGGCCGCGGCCGCCGTCCGGCTGCAGGCCGGCTGGCGCGGCGCCGCGGCGCGGCGCGAGGCCGAGGCGCGGCGCGCGGCGGCGGTGCGGCTGCAGGCGCTCGCGCGCGGCGCGGCGGCGCGGCGCGAGGCGCGGCGGCGGCGCGAGGCGCGCGCGGCCGCGGTGCTGCAGGCCGCGCTGCGCGGCGCGGCGGCGCGGCGCGGCCTGCGCGCCACGGTCCGCGCCGCGACGGTGCTGCAGGCCGCGCTGCGCGGCCGCGCGGCGCGCGCGCTGGCGTCTCAGATGGAGCGGTCCGAGGCGCTCATCAAGCAGCACGAGGAGTGGCGCGCGCGCGCGCCGCGCTGCGCGGCGGCCATGATGCGCGCCGTCGGGGGCACGTCCGCGCTGCCGCGCCAGCCGCCGCGCGCGGCCGCGGCGGCCGCGCCGCAGGACGGCAGCGACGGCGGCGCAGCGCCCGCCGTCTCCGACGGCGGCAAGCCCAAGGCGCGGCCGCGGTACCGCGCGGCCGCGCGCATCCAGGCCGCGTGGCGCCTCGCGCGCCCCGCGCACGCGTCCTACAAGCAGGAGCACCACCTGGCCGCCACCGTCATCCAGCAGCACTGGCGCAACCGGGGCCGGCTGCGGTCCGAGGCGCGCGCCGCGGCGCTGCGGGGCGCCCTGGTTGAGTACGCCGCCCGCCACGACTCGGCGGCGCGCATCCAGGCGGCGTGGCGCGGCCACAAGGACCGCGCCGTCACGCGCAAGCTGCTGGCCGCGAAGCGGCGCGACGAGTTCCGCCGCAACGCGGCGATGTTCCAGACGATGGCCGCCGCCGCCGGCGCGGCCAAGCCGCCGATGCCAAGCCCGCTGCAGGCGGCGTACGCGATCCTCGCGGTCAGCGGCGCCAAGGGCGAGGGCGGCGCGGGGGAGGTCGTCAAGGGCGACGCCGCCGGCGGCGGGCTCGCGCGCGCGGGCAGCGAGCTGCTCGAGGCCCGCGGCATCGGGCAGCTGCGCGACAGCGGCAAGGTGACCAGCCTGCTGGGCATCTGGCAGCACCGGCTGTCGCACCAGCGGGCGCGGCAGGAGCAGGCCAAGAAGCGGGAGCAGCTGGTGTGGCAGCGGCAGCAGCAGCTGCTCAAGCAGGCCGCGATCAAGGGGCCGACGGAGGAGGTGGAGGTGGAATTCGAAGAGCCACCCAGCCCCGTGCCCGTGGGGCCGCCGATGCTGTTCTGATGCGCTTCCTGATGCGCTTCCCGATTCCGTTCTGATGCGCTTTCCGGCCCCTCGCCCCTTTTTGACGGGGATGGGGGACGGAGCCCGGCCCCTGGTGCGGGGCTGGCGCGCGCGCACGCGCACGCACGCACGCGCGCGTGCGCCCGAGCCGCCGCCACCGGCGGCCGCGGGCGCGATTCTAACTTCGGGCTTTGGCACGCCTCCGGGCGAGGCAATGGAAAAGGGGGCCCGTCCCTCCGTCGCAATTGCAAGTTGTCCGGCCGCACGTCCGCTGTGTTGATGCGGCGGCGCCCCCCGCGCGCCGCGCCGTTTGTACAGACTGTCTGGTTTTTTGCCCGCGCGCGGCGCCTGCCGCCTCCAGGCGGCGCCCGCGGCGCGCGACGGCCGCCGATCCCCCCCCCGAGTGGCCCGGTCCCCCCCCCCTTGCTGCGGACGCCCTCTGCCGCCGCCGACCGAACCTTGCGCCGAGTTGACTCCCCCCTCCCCCCGTCCCCTGAGAAGCCGCGGCCGGCCGCAAAACAAAGAAACACTGGGGGAGCGCCTTCCGCCCCCCCACAGCCCCCACGACCCGCCGCGGCGGCGTCGCAGCCGCGCGCGGCCCCGCACCCCGCGGGGCGCGCGGGCGTGGAGCTACTGGAGCTTGGGAGCTGCCTTTTTTTGCCGCCGCGCGGGCCGAATTTGATCAACCGACGCTGCGCACACGCACCCACATGCTCTGCCCACCCGACACCCCACGACGCAATGCGCTTCCGAAAAGGGACCCGCGCCAACCCCCCGCCCGGGCTTCCCTCGAACCCCGCTGTCGCCCGGCGGGCGGCGGCGCGGCCGCTGTGTACTGCCCCACTGCCCGCCCGCGCGCGCGCCCCAACCCCTAAAGGCCAGCGCGCGCGGCGCGGTGACCCCGCTCCCCTGGCGCGCCGCCCGGCGGCTGCTCCCCTGAACCCCTGAACCCCTGAACCCCCGCCCCGGCCCCGACGGCCGCACGGGAACGAATGGCCGCGAGGGCGGCCCGTTGCGCTCTCTGAGGTAAAAGCTACGTGCGTTTAACCAGGCAGGCCTGCGGGGTGCGGCGCAGGGGCGCGCCGCTTTCTTGGGGGTGGGGGCGGCCGACAGCCTGGGGCAGCTGCCAGTCTGGGGCAGCTGCGCCTGAGGGGCTGCGCCCCCCGCTCGCACGGCAGCGGCGGGGGGCAAAGGGGCCGCGCAACGGAGGCGCGGGAAAAAGGGCGCGCGGGGGCCGGCGGGCTGCGGCACTGCGGTTGCCGGGTCAACGCAATGGTGGCTGCCCAGCCATTCAAACGGCGCCGGCGGGGGAGGGGCTGCGGCGCTTCAAACGGGGCGACGGCCCCGAGAGACGGCACGGGGACATGCGATGCGGACGGTGCGTGAGGGCTGGGGGCTAAAGGTGCGAACGCAGGCAGAGCGGTCATTTGGCCCCGGAGCGGGCCGCGGCGCCGGCGAGGGCCGCTCCCGCCCCGCAGGCGGCGCGGGCCGCGGCCGCGCGCCGCGGCGCCGCGCGCCGGCCGACCGCGGCGGCCGCCGGCGCGCCTGGGCAGGGGCCGGCTGTGGGGTTTTGTCGTGCGCAAAAGTCTGGGGGCATGCCGTCACGCACAGGCTCGGGTTCAAGGGGCAGGGGCGAAGGGGTTCAAGGAAAGGGGGGGTGACCCCTGGGGCGGAGACAAACCCGGGCAACACACGAGCGCGCAGGAAGGGGGGCCTTGCAAGACGGCCGCCGCGGCGCCGGCGGCGCGCCGCGCCGCGCTCGGGGGGCCTTGGCGCGCCCCGCCGCCGCAGACGCGGGCGCCGCCGGCGCCGCGGCTGCCGCGGCAGCGGCAGCGGCGGCGGGCTCGCGGCCGGGCCCCGTCGAACATTTGAAGCAGGCGGGCGGGCCGAGGGGTTGTTGTGAAAGGGGGGGCGCGCGCGCATCGCGCGCGCGCGGTTCCTGGGGCGGCATCAGTCATGGTCTTTGTCGGCTGAGGGCAGGAAGGGCTCCGCGCGGCGCGGCTCTGCGGGCCGCGCGGGAATTGAGCGGGCGCGGGGCCGGGGCGGCGCGGAGGGGCTGCGGTTTTTGCCGCGCGCGCCTCGGCCCCGCGCGCGGGTTCTGAGGAATCGGAGGGGTGGGGGTGATGGGCCCCGCGAATTGCGGCCGGTCCCGGCTCTGGGAGCGAAAGGGGGGCCGCGGCAAAAGCAGTTTGTGTAATACGCAGACCCCAACCTGGCGTACGTGTGCGTTGCTGGGGCGTGCATGGGTGCGTCGTGCGGCTGTGCTCGGGTATGCTTGCAAATGCATAGGGTGCGTGCGTGCGCTCAAAGGTGCGTGCGTGCGGGCGGGCGAGCCCACGCCCAGTGCAGCCCTGCCGCGCTCTCAGTTTGGCTGGGAACGCGAGGCCGGCCCGGGCGGGAGGGTCCTGCCCCCGCGCGGCGCGCGCGGCACGGCGCTCTCGCGCGCGCGCTTGGGGGTGGGAAGGGTGGCCAACGGGTTGGGGTGGCTTCGAGCACTGCGGGCGGGGGAGAGAAGACAGGGCAGGAAGCATGCTGAGCCGCTTGGCTCTCAGCAACGCGCGCAAAGACACGGGCTATAGCGGCCACCCAAGGGTTCAAGTCCGGCAGGGGCTCTGCGGGGGGACGCCGGGTGAAAGCACGGGGCGGAGCGGGGGGAGCGGGGCGGGGCGGCGGCCCCGAAGGAAAGGGCAAAGCGCAACCCGACCCCCAATCACCGAAATTCATAGGTCGCAACCGCCCGCACAAAGCCGCGCGGCGGCCGGAGCGAAAATGGGGGTCGAAGGGGCGGCACGCGGCTGGGCAGGCGGACGCGCACGTGTGCGGCCGCCCCCCCGCCGCCGCGCCGCACGGCGCGTGAAGACAGGGGGATTTTTGGGGAGCCCTGCAGCCCGGGGTTCGGGCGCGCGCGGCGCCGGCGCCCCTGGAACGAAGAGCGCGGCGCGCAAAGGGCGATTTGGCCCGGGCGCGAGCGCGCGCCCGCGCCGAACGCAGCGCTTGGCGCGGCGCGCCGGCGCGCGGCGCGCGCGCTTCGCCGCAATTGGGGGGGGGGGCGCAGCCGGCAGAGTAAGGAAATCCGCCCGCGGTTGCGTGCGGCGTGCGTGTGGCGCCGCGAGTTGACTGCCGGTTCGGGTGGGTGGAATTTAGGCTCCGACCCGCGTGGATGGCGGCGTGTTTGGGAAGCAAGGAGTTCGGAGCAGGGAGGAGACATACTAAAATTCAGGCATAGCAAGGCGGGAGGGTGCGGGTGCTGGGGGGAGGAGCGGGGGGCACGAAGCAAACGAAAAACAACCAGGAAGGAACAGGGCTTGGCGGCGGGGCGCCGCGGGCGCTGCCGCTGAGGCTGCCTTCAGGGCAGCCGCGGCCGTCGCGCGGCGCGCGGCCCATGCGCCGCGCGCGCGCGCGTGCGGCGCGTCACTGCGCTCCGTAGTAAGCAAACGCGCCCGCGCCCGGGCCGGGCTGGTAGTAAACGGGAGGCCCCCCCTGGCCGTCCCCGGGGCCGGGGCCGTACCCCCCCACGCCCTGCAGCCCGCCGGGCCCGCCGCCGCCGCCGCCGCCGCCGCCGAGCCGCGGCCCGCCGCCGCCGCCGCCGGGCGGCTGCGGGCCGACGTACATGACGGGCGGCTGGCCCAGCTGGCCGGGCGGCCCGCCGGGCGCGCCGGCGAGCACCTGGGGCGGCCCCATGTAGCCCGCCATGAAGCCCGCCGGGTCCCCGGGGCCGCCGGCCATGAGGGCCACGCCGGGGCCGCCGCCGCCGGGGCCGCCGCCGAGCACGCCCGCGGGCGCGACCATGCCTCCCTGCGCGACCAGGGGGCCGCCCACGCCGGCGTGCATCAGCACCGCCTGCGGCGCGCCGACGCCGGCGAGGCCTGAGGGGCCGAGGCCGTAGAGCGCGCCGCCGGCGCCGCCGCCGGGGGGGCCCGCGGCCTGCGGGCCGCCCGCGGGGCCAAAGCCGACGGCGCCAAAGGCACCGAGGGAGGCCGCCGCCGCCGCCGCCGCCGCCGCGGACTGGCGCTGGCCGGTGGCGTTCTTGCCCCACGAGCACTTGACGGGCTGCGCTCGTTGTTTTGGGGGGGAGGGGCGCGCGGGCGCGCGGGCTGAGAACGTGCACGCCGGGCTGTGTCCCCACCAGGCAGTGAGCGTGAGCGCGCCCCGCCCGGCGCCGACGCCCACAGCAGGGGCTGCTGCCGCCACACGCCCCTGCCGCCCCCTTCCCTGACCCCACTCCCAACACCCGCCCCCAGGCCCCCAGCCTTCCCCCAATCCCCCCCCCCCAGCCTGCGCGTGCGCTCACCCGTCCGAACATGACCTTTGTGTTTGTCTCCACTATGGCCCTCACCGCGTCCTTGTGGTCGCGGTAGCGCACAAAGCCGTAGCCGCCCTTCTTGTGGAGCTTCACCTCCAGCACGGGGCCAAAGCCTGGGGGGGGGGAGGGGGCGTTTTGGTGGGGGGAGGGGGACGGTGAGGGGTGTATTGAGGGAGTGGTGAGGGGGAGGGGTGGGTTGGAACCAAGGGGAGACCTTAGAGAGGAAGGGGAGGGGGGCGCCTCAAGCCGGAATGAGGGGGGCGGTGTTGACCGTGCGGAGCCCACACAGTGCCAAGACAGCACGCGCGCGCGCCTTGCGCTTGCCGCGCGAACCTGCCCCTCCCCCCCCCCCATCCACGCACTGGCAAAGTGTGAGTTGATGTCCGCCTCCTGCCAGTCGGGCGCGATGTTGCCGACGTAGACGTTGGTGTTGGCGGGGTCGGCGCTGCGGTGCACGGGGTGGGTGGGGGGGGGAGGGGGAGGCGTTGGTGCCATGCACGACAATGGGGGGGTTCAGATTGCCGGGTCGGCGGTGTGGGGGGCGCAAAGGCGGCGCCAGGGGCTTTGCGGCTGCCTGCCCTCACTGTTTAAGCCCCCACAAGCCAACGCCCTCCCTCCCCCAAAGCCAACCACGCCCCAAAGCCGCCCCCACCCCCCCAAAAGGCGGCACTCACTGGTCCACCTCGTCCGGGTCCACCAGCGCCACGCTCTCGTCCTGCTTGTGCTGCGCCCACCCGCACCGCACGCGCCGGCTGCCGATGACCTGGCCGTGCATGCGCTCGATCGCGGCCTGCGCCTCCTCCCTCGAGCGCATCGCGACAAAGCCGTAGCCCTTGGAGCGGCCCGTGGCGTGGTCCCACATCACGCGCGCGTCACTGGGGGGGTGGGGAAGCAGGCGCATTAGTGCGTGCCCGGGGGGGAAGAGCGTGCGTACAAAGCGGCTTTTTGCATGCATGGCGCAGCGAAACAGAGTCGCCCTTCCGCGGCCGCTGCACCCCGGCCCCTCCCGCCGCCACCGCGCGCCCGGCGGCCACTGCCCCAAAGGCCCCGAAACCCTCACCCCCCCCCCTCCCCGCTCACGAGCAGCCCGGCATGTAGGAGAAGGCCGCGAAGAGCACCGCGTCCGTAACGTCCTGCCCCAGGTCCCCCACGAAGAGGTGCCAGTGGGTGGAGGTGTCCTCCCGCTGGTGGCTCTGGAACGCCCAGTTGACGCGCATCTCCTGGCCAAAGAGGACCTTATTCTGCGCGCGGGGGGGGGGGGGGGGGGGGGGGGGGGGGGGGGGGGGGGGGGGGGTACGGTGAGGCCGGCGCCGCAAGGGGCGCTTCTGCGTGGCGGCTCTCGACACGCTGCGGGGCCCGCCGCCGCCCGTGCTGGTGGGGCCGCTGCCGCTGCCAAGCCGTCCCCAAGCCGCCCCGGCCGCGCCGACTGCGCGCCCCGCCGCCCGCTGCTCGCACGTTTAGGTACTGGAGCGCGACGTTGGCGCAGCGGCGGTCGGCAAACTTGACAAAGCCGTAGCCGGCGCCCATGCCGGTGCCCTTGTCCTGCGGTTTGGGGGCGCGAGGGGGGGGATGAGGGTGCGTTGGTTCCACCCCCGGCACGTCTGCGCCGCGGCGCAGCGCCGGTGCCAGGGCCGCCGCGGCCGCGGTCAACGGTCAACCCGGCGGGGCGCGGGCGCCGCGGGCTGCGCCCACCTTGATGATCTTGACCTGCTCCACTGGCCCGAAGTAGGAGCAGATGTCCTGGAGGGCGGGCACCGTCACGCAGGGGTGCAGATTGCCAAAGTAACTGCAGGGCGGAGGCGCCGCGGGGCGAGGGGATCTGAGGTGGGCCGCGCGGCCGGCCGCCGGCGGAGGCGTCCACGCGGCCAGCGCGCGGCCCGCCGCTGCGGCGGCGCGACCGTCCGCCCGCGCAACCACGGTGCGGGCATCCGCCGCGGCGCGCCTAAAAACAAACTTTAGTCGAGCGCCGCGCAAGAGGCGGCGCAACGCGCCGACCGGCGATGCCGCGCCGCGCTCCCCTGCGCTGCCCCCGGTATCCCGCTCCGATTCCCGCCCTGGCTCCGCAGGTGCGACGGGCCCGGCGTCACCCGCCCTCCCCGGCCCGCGGCCTGGCGCGCGGCGGACTCACAGCGTGGACCCCGTGCCCGCGTCCCGCATCGGGCCGTCGCCCTGGAGCTGCTGCATGGGCCCCTCGCCTTCTCCGCCACCCTCGCCCAGGCTGGCCATGCTGCCGGCGATCGGGGCGGGGGCCTGCTGCAGGCGGGCTCCCGCTCCGTGTGCGCCCGCCCAGGCCGCCTCCGGCCGCGCTGCTGCTTGAAGAAACTCCAGTACCTCGGCGCCTTTGTTCTAAACTAACTTGATCCCTGGAGCCCGCCTTGAGCCGCGCCCTCGCCCGATCGAGCGAAGCAGACCTGGCAAAACCCCGAAAAAGCGAATACTCCCATCGAAAACAGCATATGAGTATGGGGGGGCGGGCGGCGGTGCGGAAGCTTGACCGCGCGGCACGCGCGGTCAGCCGGCGGCGCGCACGCCATCCTCGCAGACGGATTACTGCCCGCCGCGCCGCGGGTCACCCCTGGCCTGCCGTGCATTCCTGGCAGGCACAGCCAGGCCGGAACGAAGGGGGGGGCGGCCGCTGCCGGGGCGGCGGGAGCGCCACCGCCGACGGCCCCGCCGGCGCTTGGCGCTGGAGCATGGCCAGATGCCTGCCACTGCGCACGGGGCGCCGGGGATGCCACAGTGGATCCCGCAGCAACTCAGCGGTGGTTGCCCGCCTGAGCTGCTTTTGGGGCCATGGGCACGCTGGCACAGGCTTTGAGGGGTGGGGCAGGCGTGCGGCCGCGGAGAACGCAGAACCGTCGACGATGCCACTCCCCAGGAGCCGTTGCGCTGCACTGCACCGGTGCGTCGTCGCATTGCACGCCGGCAGTCTGACATGGGGGGGGGTGGCGAAGGTAGACGGTGGCTCTGCGAGCTTGCGTACAAAATTGTAGAAGGTCAACGTTGACCGACGGATTGCTGCCGCTTTCGTCCCTATCGCCCCTGGAGGTGCGGCCAAGGGGCGCTGTGGAACGCACTGCACAGGCAGCGGTACTGCGCCTGAGCCGCGCGGCGGCACCGCCTGGGCACCGCGCAGCGCAGCGGCGGCAAGGCGCAGCAGGGTGCCCCGCTGCACCGCCCGCCCAGCTCCCTCTCCGTGCATGCTTCATCCGGCAGCGCTCTGCGCGAGTTTCTCAGTTCATAGCGCGAGCTGCCTGATTGAAACCCAGCACACAGGGGCCCCGTTCAAAACTTTTCCCAGCTGAGCGTCACCGCTGCCCCCGCGGCGCGTATCCTGCTCTACGTAGGGCCTGGAACCCTCCCGTACGGGCGCAGCGGCATGGCCTCCGCGCCACTGACCGCGCAGGCCATGCGGGCGCTGGCCAGGGAGCTCACCGAGCTGCAGAGCACCCCGCCCGAGGGCCTGCGCGTCATAGTGAACGAGCAGGACCTAGCCGACGTTCAGGCGGAGATCGAGGGGCCCGCGGGGACGCCCTACGCCGGCGGCGTGTTCCGCATGCGCCTCGCGCTGCCGGCCGACTTTCCCGCGAGCCCGCCCAAGGGCTACTTCACCACCAAGATTTGGCACCCCAACGTGTCCAAGTCCGGCGAGATCTGCGTCAACGTGCTCAAGAAGGACTGGAAGCCCGACCTGGGGCTGCGCCACGTGCTGCTGGTCATCCGCTGCCTGCTGATCGAGCCCTTCCCGGAGTCTGCCCTGAACGAGGAGGCTGGCAAGGCGCTGCTGGAGGACTACGCCGAGTACTGCAAGTACGCGCGCATGATGACGGACCTGCACGCGCTGCCGGCAAAGCGGCCCATGCCGCTCGCGACCGCGTCGGCCGCCAACGCGGACGGCGCGGCGGGGGGCGGCGGCGGCGGCAGCAGCGCGGGCGGCGGCGGCGGCGAGGCGGGCGTGCCGGGGTCGCCGGCGGTGAAAAAGGCCAAGCAGCTCAACCCGGCGCTTTCGAAATCGAAGAAGAGCCTCAAGCGCTTGTAGGTGTGGCGGCGGGCAGGGCGGACGGGGGGGAAGTCCACCTGCCTTCGGTGGGGCCCTGTGCCCGCGCCACGCAAGGCCTTGCCCCCACGCTGCCCTACGGCCTGCCCCCTGCTGCAGCTGCGCAGTTGCAGCCGGCCGTGGGCGTGCAGGCGCGGGGGCGTGCGCTGGGCGCCCTGTTTTTGCTGCTGCGGCTGGACACCACCGCACTTGGCTAGTTACTCACTTCGCCTTCGTCCTTTTTCATACCGTAGGCAGCGCTGCAATCGCGCCTGCCTTCCAGCCCCCCGTTGCTGCTGTGAAAGCAACGACTCGGGCAGCGAGGGCTGGGGGGTCATCCAGGCGTCTGCCGGCGCTTTGACCGGCGCGTCCGGGTTGCAGGCTTGCAGCCCCGCCCCGCCGGCAGCCGCGCCCCACGCCCGGTTCGAGGCCTCCTCGACACGCAGCGGCAGCAGCGTGGCGATCTGCGAGTGCATCAGTCGAGCGCGCCCTGGGCCAGTGATCCAGGACTTGAAGGGCCTGCATCCCCGGGCTGGACCGTCATAGCTTGGGCTGGCACAGCGAAGACTGAAATAGAAAAGACAAGATGCAGGCCGCAATGGGCCTGCAGCGGCACGCCGTGGGCGTACTGCGGCGATCTGTGCCGGCCCGGCCGCTCTGCAGGCGCGCAGCAATGCGGCGGGCGACGCCATCGTGTGCGGCAGACGCTTCTCAGTGGTCCCAGCGCCTCGTGAGCGCGCTTCAGCAGCAGCCCGCCGTTCTCCTGGCGGTCCAGACAGCGGTGGCGGTCCACCGGGCCGTCTCAATGCTTCGGGACACCGTGAACCGGGCCTTCCCGCAGCTGCAGCACGTTAGCCAGGAGGTGGGGGACGTGGGGGCCTGAGCAGCGGGCGGCGGCCGCCGCCGACGCGCACCGCCGCCGCTGCCGCCGCCGCCGCTGCTGCCGCTGCCGCCACTGCCACGGCAGCGGGCCAAGCCCATTGGCCGGCCCCTGCGGCACACGCGCCGGGCACTGAAAATAGCTCCCGACAGGCGCAGCAGCGGGGCGGCGCGGCTCCGCGCGCCGCCCCGCAGGCGCCGCACCATGCGTCCGTGCCTCGGCCCGACTGCCCCCACCCCCGCCACCCCCCGCCCCAAAGGACGTGAAGCGGCAGCTGGCGCGCGGCGCGCGGACGATGGCGCTGCTCGCGCTGCCCCTGGCGCGCGCCTCCACCGAGTCTCTGACTGCGGTGTACGCGCGCACTTTTGAAAAGGCGGCGTTCGGGTTTGCAAAGGTGCGGCGGCGGGGCTGGGGGAGGACAGGGGAGGCCGCTGCGGCGGGGCGCCCGGCGCACGGAGGGTCAGTGGCGGCGCGGCCGCGGCGCGCTGCGCGGGCTGGCTGCGCGCGCGGCAGCGGGGGCGCAGAGGGCAGCGCAGCGGCCGGCGGGCTGCCCGCTGCTTCCACCCCTCACGCTCCTGCTCACTTTGGCGGCGTGGCCCAACCTCCTCCTCCCAACCAAAACCAAACACAAACACCAGATGTACCTGTTCCTTCTCTTCATGCGCGTCCTGCTGAGCTGGTTCCCGGGGATTGACTGGAACGCGCAGCCCTGGACGTTCCTGCGGCTGGTGGGCAGGGGGGGGGGCCGGCAGGGCCGGGGTGCAGGCCGGCGGAGCGGGGTGCAGGCCGGCGAACGCTGCACGGCGCGTGGCCCGTCTGCGATTAGCAAGCAAACGCTCACGCGCCCGCGCTTGCAGACACTGCAATCAAGCCCGCACCCCAGCCCTTCAAACCACCCCCACCACCACCTAAAACCCCCACGCCCCAGATCACGGAGCCCTACCTGCAGATCTACCGCGGCATCCTGCCGCCGCTGTTCGGGCAGCTGGACTTCACGCCCCTCTTCGGGTTCCTCATCCTGCAGGTGGGGGGTAGGGGGGTGGGAGCGGCCGGGCGGGGGGGGGGGGGGCGCCTGCACAGCGCCTGCACAGCGCCTGCGAAGCGTCTGGCGCGTAGAAGGACAGAACATCGGTCCAAAAACAAGGAAACAACCAAACAAAACAAACACAAACACAAACACAACCACAGGACGTGGTCGAGGTTATGGCGCCGACCTACACCATGGGGCTCCACGTGGCAGACACCTCCACCAAATGGACCACCAGCGACGTAATGTGCTACCTGGACGGATTCTGATCTGGGACACGCCCAGATCACGACGCGAAACCCCCCGGGGCCGCCGCAGCAGCGGGCCGCGCCGCGGCGGGGCGGGGCGCGGGGCGCGTCGGGGCAGTGGCAGACCTGCCCTGCTCGCGCGCACGCGCACGCTTGCACCCACCACCGCCCCGCCACCCTTGCAGCGATTTTGCCAGCCCCGTACCCCCCTTTCCCTCTGCTCCCCCCCCCCCCTTCTCCCCTCTTAACTCTGCTCGGACTTACTCTTCCAATGTTCCTTGTCGCGCCGCAGCGTTTGCGGCGATGAGTAAGCGGTTGCCGCTGCTGCGGGCCCCGTGCGGGCGCGGGCACGGCCGCGCGAGCGTCCGCCGCTCAAAAGGGGGGGGGGGCGGTTGGACAGAGATGGAGGGGGCGGGGAAGCGGGCAACGCGCGCCTGCGGCGGCGAGATCTGAGATCACGCTGAGACGCTGGGGGTGCGCGCGCGGGCCAGATGCAGGGCCGGTGAGGCAGCTAGGGACGGGGGCAACAAAAAAGAGATACGCGCCGCGCCGCGGGCCGGGGCTGGGCCCGTTGGCGCGGCCGAGGCTGGTGGTTGTGCAGAAAGTGTACAGGGGGTGGGGGCGCAGCCGGGGAAAGCGGGGGCGGGGCAAAACTCAGGGTTGGGAAGGGACGAGGGACGAGGGGGTGGCTGTTGTGACAAGGCGCGGCGGGGCGCACGAGGGCCGACCCAACGGGGCCGGGCGCTGGGTAGGGGAGGGCCGCTGCTGAAGCGGCTGCAGCGCCGCACGGCCCCCCCAGACGCCGGCCCGCTGGCGCGCGCCGCGACGGCGGCGCAGGCCGCGGCCCCAGGGGGGGCCGGGACCCTTCAGTAAGGCGAGAAGTCCTGCCGCACCTTTGGCCGCTTCACCGGCCGCGTCGTCACGCCGCCGCCGCCGCCGCCAGCCCCGCCGCCGAGCCCCAGCCCCGGCCCCAGCCCCATCCCCAGCGCGCCGCCCGCGGCGTCGCCGCTGTCCTCCGCGCCGAGCACCACCGTGCCGCTGGCCTCGGCCCCGGAGCTGCCGCTTCCGGCGGCGGCGGCGAATGAGGGGGGGCTGGCGGCGTCGGCGACCAGGTCCAGCTGGAAGCGCGCCAGGTAGACGTCGCCTTTTGGGGGGAGGTTGTTGGGGGGGGGGGGCGGCGGGTCAAATTTAAGAATGGGGACGTGCTACCCGTGTTCCATCAGGCTGACTCAGGCCCAAACTCAAGCTCGAAACTCACCGAACACCACCTCCGCCCCGACCTCCACCGCCACGTTGTCCATTGGGGACAGCTCCACGCCGTTGACCAGCGTGCCGTTGGTGGAGTTGAGGTCGGTTATGTAAACGGTGGCGTCCTCTGGAGGGTTGTTGGGGGTTGTTGGGGTGTGTTGGGGCTTGTTGGGGGGTTGTTGGGCGTTGTTGGGTTGGGATTGTGAGGTTGGGGTGAGAACCAGGCTGCCTGCCCTCGCGGCAAGGGGGGTTGCAAAGCCTGGTCGAGGCGGGCGCGCGGCAAAAGGGGGGAAACACGGCCCCCGCGCTCACCGACGCGCAGCAGCGCGTGGCGCGTTGACACTGTGGGGATGGGCAGCAGGATGTCTGCAGGGGAGGAGCGGCCCACCTGGGGGGCGCGCGCGGGGGTTTGGGGTGATGGGGAGGGGAGAAGAGATGAAGACGGGGGTGGGCGAGGGAGCGGCGTTGGGGGGGAGGGAGGACCGCCGATTAGCTCTGTGTGCGCGGCTTCCGGCTTCCAACAGCCCGCACCCCGCTGGGGTTCTGCTGCGCGCGCAGGCGCAGGCGCAGGCGCAGCGGCGAGGACGGAGGCGCGGCCGAAGCGCAGGGCGGGCGGGCGCGCGGGCGGGGGCGCAGCGGCTGCCAAAGCGCGGGCAACGCGCGGGTAGCGCGCTCACCTCATACACCCCATCCTTGAGGGGAATGGGCTTGGGCAGCGGCAGCTTGGACCCAATGTGCTCGCAGCTGCCACTGCCTGCAGAGGGGGGCGGAGGGGGGCGGGGGCGGCGCGGCGCGCGCGGGTGGGGGGCGGCCGTGCGGGATGGGAGGCGCCGCTGTTGTGACCCCGCAACCGCCGCCTGTGCCGGCACGCGCAAGTGTCGACTGCTGCCGCTGCGGTCCGAGCGGCCACAAAGCTCCGTTCCTCGCGGAGCGATTCCGGTAGCGGTAGTGGGCCGTTTGGCAGCCCAGGAACGGGCTGTTTTGGGGGCTGTTGTCAAGGGCCGTGGTGCTGACATGCGTGCACCGGGTTCCTTTCCAGGCGCCGGCGCGCGCGCGCGTGGTCTCACCCGTGGGCGTGAGTACGAGGCGGGACGAGGCGACGACGGCGGTGGCGCGGGAGGCCGCGGGGCGGCGCGCGACTGCGGGGTGGGGCGGCGGGGCGGGGCGGCGGGTGATCCTGGCTGCTTGGCTAGGCCGCAGGCGGCGGGCGGGGCAAGCGTGCTCCCCATGCGCGCGGGCCGCGCCACGCGCGCAGCGCCGCGCGCCGCGGTGCCGCCCCGGCCCCACGCACCCGAAGCGAGCCTGGATCGAGCCACCAGCCACTTCGCCTGCCTGCTGCTGCTGCCGACGGTGGTGCGCATCGCGCTGGGCGCCCTCGGGGGAGGGCACTCGCACCCCGCTGGCCGCTGCCGAAGAGCTGCGCACACGCAGTGGCGGGAAAAGACACCTGCCGCAGCTATCCTGTAGTTAGGACCCGCGCGCCCGCTGAAATGGCCGTGATCGGCGAGCCAGATCGCCTGTTTCCGGCAATGCGCTCGCGCTGGTCCGCGTATACGGCAGGGACAGACAGGGCTTGAATTCGCGCTCCAATGATGCGCGTACAGGGCGCCTGGGACAGGGGGCGCGCAAGGCGGGGGTCGCGGGTATGCGCCTTGCAGCGCGCCGTCGGTGCCTCGGCGAGTGCCGCCAAGGAACCGTCGCGACGACTGAGCAGGACGGCAAAGCGGAATTCCACAGCATGGGTCTTCCTCTCCTAATCAAGGATCGAGGCAGGTGGGGGCCGCTGCTCTTTTACACGGGCGCCGCCGCGCCCTGGGCCGTCCCGCCGCCGCCCCCCACAAACTGCTTGACCAGCGGCATGAGCTCGGCCCCGCAGAACCGCCCCAGCCCCCCGCGCGCGGCGGAGAGCTCGTCAAACGCGGCGACGCGGTCCCCCATCACCACCGCCGGCCACGCCTCGCGCCACTCCCCGCCGCCGCCGAACCGCCGCCCCGCGGCCGCCGCCGCGCGGCGCTCGGCCTGGCGCGCGGCCTGCGACGCGAGCGCGGCCGCGTCGGGCGGGGGGGCGCGCGTGTCGGGCAGCGGGATGCGCGCGCCCGGGGTCCTCAGCGCGAGCTGCTCGGGCCCCCCCATCGCCGCGGCGGCGTGCCGCACGTGTGCGAGCGCAAAGGGCACGGGTTCGTGGGAGTGGTCGCCAAACACGACGGGGGTGGAGTGGTCCCCGGTCACGCAGACGGAAAAGCGCTGCCGGCGGCGGCGCGCGTCCGGCTGCCGCCGCCGCTCCCGCTCCCCCTCCTGCTGCCGTCCGCCCGGCTGCGCGCCCTCTGCCTCCGCTGCCGCCGCTGCCGCCGCTGCCGCCGCGGCTTCACCCCCGCCGCCGCTGCCGTCCCCGCCACCGCTGCCGTCCCCGCCGCCGCCGTCGCCGTCCCCACTGCCGATGCCCTCGGCCGCCGCCAGGCGGGCGATGATTTGGCCCACCATTGCATCCACTGCCTCTATGAATCTGACCTGTGGGTGCGGCAAAGGGTTGGGGTGGGTGGGTCGAGGGCGCGGCGAGGGGTCCTGCCACGACGACCCCCGCTGAAGAGGCCCGCATGCGTCGCGCCGGCCGGTCAAACAACGCCAACTAAAGGTCAATCGAGGTCAAACAAGGGCCAAACAAGGCCAAACGCAGTGGAGGCGCGCCTTCATTGCGGGCATCCTGTCGTGCCCCGTGTCGTCCACCGCCTTGACTTGGGGGGGCCGTGCACGGCGATGGTGCGGCGGGGGTGTTCATAATAACACCCAGCAGCGAGTGCAGCAAAGCATGTTGACACCTTCCAGACGACACAAACACAAACGCACAAGAACAAAAGAGCAGTTTTAGCACGAGCAAAGCGGCGGCGCACCGTCTCCGCCTTGCTGGCAAAGTCCGAGTCGTAGGAGCCGGTGGCACCGGGTGCCTCCAGCGCCTCGATCCCCAGAGACATGCCCAGGCCTGGCGTTCAGCGGTGGGGTGTTTTGGCGGAGGCCAGGGGTTTGGTTGACCGGGTTTGACCGCACTCCGGTGGCGTACGCGGCTGGGGGCAAGCACAGCGTGCGCAGCAGAGAGGAGGCGAAACACAGACGGCGTGGCGGCAACAGGCCAGGGGCTGCCGGGCGCGCAGGCAAGACCGCGCAACACACATCCGTGCATGCCCGCAGGTCAACGCGCGCCTGCGATGATTTTCGTCGGCGCCACGAGGCACGCGCGCATGCCGTGCAGCTCGGAAAAGGGGGGCACCTAGGGGGTGTGCGGGTCAAAGGCGGTGTGCGCAGCGCGGGTGAGCGCGCGCAAGCATCCACCGCGCCTTGCGCGCCGACGGCACCCTCAACCCCCTGGCACGCGCGGACCCTTTCGCAGCCCTCAAACCCTCCCCTCCCTCCCCCCGTTTAAAATCCAAGCGCCCCCGCCGCCCCCCCCCCCCCCTCCCCCGCGCGCCTTGATCCTGCATCCGCAGCCCCGCAGCAGCACCGCGTTGGCGGGGTTGGCGCCCTCCGCCGCGCGCGCCGCGTTGATGGGATGGGCCTCGAGCGCGCGGCGTATCTCGGCAGAGAGCTCGTTGACCACCGCGGCGGTGTGGGCGGCCTTTGATTTTGAATAGTTTTGGTTGGGGGTGGGGGCGTGGTTATGTGGGTGCGGGTTTGGGGGGTCGTGCGTGTTTGGGTGGGTGCGGGTGAGGGTGCCCGCACCTCCGTGGGCGTGTTCATGAAAACTGCGGGTTTTGACAGCTGCGGGCGGTTCAGAGCCGCTCTGCCCCGCGCTGTACCGCCCCGCACCTCTGGTGAGTCATCAAGGGGCTTGGCCTCCAGCAGGGGCAGGCCGTCTTTCAGCGGGTCCGTGCCTGTTTGGGGGAGTTGAGGGGCGGGGGGCGGGGGGTGAGCAAGAGAATGGCGCAGCCACACGCCGCAGTCTGGGCAGGCGCCAGGGGTGAAGCTTCTGGGCTCAAGAGTTCAGTCAGAGCCATCGAGGGGGCACCGATCCGGCCCCCCTTTCCCCGGCCTCGCTGCTCGGCCGCCGTGCTTTGCTGCCCCCCACCAGCAGAATACGCCCCAACAACGCCTCAACACACAAAACCCCGCCCCCCAGCCCACCCGAAATTGCGTCCGTCAGGCCCTCCCCCCTCACGACTACGCCGCAGCGGTGCTCCGTCGCGTAGCGCACAGACACGGCGTGCTGCGGGAAGGAGGGCAGCCGGAGGCCTGGAAAGGGGAGGGGGGGCAGGCGGCGTGGTTGCGGCATGTTACGGCGCGCGCTGCTGTGTGTGCGTGCGCGTGTGCATGCGCGTACGATCATCACAACACAAACACCCGAAACCGAGATGCTGCCACCATGTCAGCAAACTCACCGCCCCACCCGCAGCCAGCTGCGCGGCGCGCCTCGCTCTCCTCCCACACCCAACCCCCACCGTCCAGCGCGGCGCACAGCGGCGGCCCCAGGTGCTCAAACCGCCTGTCCGCCCTGCGCCGCTCCACGACCCCCGTCCTAGGGTTGACCGTAGCAAAGTTTGACTTGAAGGCGATGTCACCGGGGGCCATGTGGAGGCCGGCGCCCATCGACTCAAAGGCGCCGCGGCCGCGGTAGTAGCTGCCGGGGGGCGGTTTCGGGGTGGCGGTTTTGGGTCGGGCGCGCCCGGGTGCGGCGGGCCTGCTGTCCCCTGTTAGGCCCATCCCGCCCCTGAAGACAGAAAGAACGCGTCACAGACACGCAAACACAACAAAACATAAACAAGCGCACACAAGCACACAAGCACACAAGCACACAAGCACACACGCAAACAGAAAAAAGTGCGGAGGCTCAAACAGTAGGGGTGGTCAACAAGTCAAGCGCACCGCCGCGGGTCGTATCCCAGGATGTTGAGGTGGGATGTGTCGCTGCCGCAGGCCAGCCCCGGCTCCACCGAATCCATCAGCCCGTTGAGGCCCCCGGCTGGGGGGGAGGGAGGCGGATTGGCGGTTGGGCGGCCCGGGGGAGGCGCGGCGCGTTCGCTGCGTTTCGTCCGTTGCCCGGCGGGGCGCCGCAGCTGCCGCGGCGCCGGCGGCGGCGGCGGGGCCGCGAAAGGCCCCAGAGTGCGTGTCGTGTCGCGCAGCTGCGCAGCAAGCAAGGGGCAAGGCACAGGCAGGCGCTTCCGCGCAGCCGCGCGCGCTCGCTGCGTGCCCCCCCTCCCCCGGGCGCGCACCCGCGAGGGCGTCGAGGTTGGGCGTGTGCGCCACCTGCAGCGGCGTTCGGTCCCCAAACGCGGGGATGGTGACATCGCCGACGCCGTCGATGATCAGCAGCAGCACCTTCTCGCGCGGCGCAGCGGCGGCGGCGGGCGCGGGCCCGTCCTGCCGCTGCGGCTTCGGCTGCGGCGGCGCCGCGCTGCGCGGACCGCTCCCGTCGGCGCCGCTGGCACCGGGCGGCATCGGAGGAGCACGACTGAGAGGGCAGGGGCGCTCAGGACCCGATCCCGCCGCTGTGGACGAGCTTGTGGGCAGTGTCGGACACGGTGCGTCGAGACGGCGCTTCCTCTTTACAAGAGCAGTGTCAAAGCCAGTTCAGTTATTGACCAGAAAGAAGCCACCGATCGAATGAATCCCATAAGCGGCGCCCTCCCGCTGTAAGCAAGTCAGATCGATCTGGGCGGGCGCCCAGAGTCGAGGAAAATGCAGCACTTTGAGGGCGACGTGCGCAGTCTGGGCGCGGCCGAGCTGCTCAGCACGCACGGCAGCTCGCTGGTGGTGTTCCACCCAGGTACGAGGGGCCGCGGCGGCCCCCGCCCCTCGCCTTCCCCGCTGCTCGCCGCGCCCAGGCCGCTCCCCCCGCCCCGCCCCGCCACCCCGACCCGCCTTCCGCACCCCCCACGTGCGCGCGCGCAGGCAGCCGCACGCTGTACATCGGAATGGGACCGAACGCGGCGCCGATCGCGGTGGCCCACGCGGTCGCGCACTGGGAGCGGCAAGCGGAGACGGGCAGCGGGGCGCCGGCGCCGGCGGCCGGCGAGCCGCACCAGGCAGCAGCAGCGGCGGCCGCAGCGGCGGCGTATTACTCAGGCAAAGCCCCCGGCGCGGCCGCGCTGGCCGAGGCCTCCCGGCTGCTGCAGCTCCAGCACCCGCTGCAGCTGCCGCCGCCGCCGGGCGCGCAGGCGGCGGGCGGCGGGGCGCGGGAGCGGGGCGTGGCGGAGGGGGGGGACGGGTTTGCCTTTGTTGAGACCGCCGCGCCGGAGCCAAAGCCGTTTGTGAAGCTGGACAGAGCAGGGGAGGGGGGCGTGGATGCGCAGCAGCAAGGCCAGGACCAGCAGCAGCCGGGGGAGCAGCAGCAGCAGCAGCAGCAGCAGCAGCAGCCACGTGCGCCAAACCCGCAGCGGCGTTTCAAGGGTCGGTTCGTCGGAAACGAGGCAAGCGCCGAGTCGGGTTCCCGAGGGCTTTCTGAGGGCTTTCCTGCTCCAAGGCGCGCGTCGTGCTTGCCGGTCCTTTGCAAACCCTCCAAAACCTGCCCCAGCGAGCCCAAAGCGCCGATGACAAACCCAAACGTGCGGTACCCCCAAAAAACACCAAAACCCGCCAAGGTGCTGCGCATCCCCCCCGGCGCGCCGTACCGCGTCGAGTGGCCAATGGCCGGCGGCCGCCTCGCCTGCGCGCCAGATCTCGCGGCGCGGCCAGACCACGCCGTGCTGGATGATCTGGAGGAGATCTGGGGGTGGGGCCTGGCGCAGCTTGGGCTGCCGAAGGGCGGTGCGGCGGGGCTGGATGCGGTGCTGGTGGTGCCCCAGGGCATGACGGCGAGGGAGGTGGGTGCGCGGTGTGCGCTTGCGGGGTCGACTTGTGTGCGGTTGGAACGTGGACGGGTGTGGATGCTCGCATGTGTGTGTTGTTGCTGCGTCGATGGCAACAGTGGCCGGAATGGGGCGCGTCACTTGCATGAACAAGAGCGAGGGAGGTGGGACTCCCTTCCAACCCCCAACCCACCCAACCCCAAACCCCAAGCACCCGCATAAAACACCCCGCCACCCCCCAGGTGCGCCTGCTGGCCGACCTGCTGCTCTGCCGCTTCGGCTTCCGCTCCCTAACCGCCCACCTGGAGCCCGTCGCAGCCACCTTTGGGGCCGGCGCCAGCGCGGCGTGCGTAGTGGACGTGGGCGCCGAGGGCGCCTCTGTGGTGTGCGTCGAGGAGGGCGTGCTGCTGCAGCCCGACCCGCCTGCCGCGGCGCGCCTCGCGTCCGGCGGCGACGCCATCGCGCGCGCGCTGCTCGCGCTGCTGCGCGCGGGGGGCGCGTGGCCGGAGGCGCTCGCGCCGCTGGCCGAGGCGGGGGCGGCGCTGGGGCGGGCGGCGGGGGCCGGCGGCGGCGGCGGCGGCGGCGGAGGCGAAACCGAAAGCGGCGGCGGCGGGCCATCTGTTTGCCGGGGCCCCGGCATTGGCGGCTATGATCTCTACCAGATCACCCAGCTGAGGGACGAGCGCTGCTACTGCCCAAAGGTGGGGGGAAGGTCGCTTGCCCGCGCCTTTTGAGGGCCCTGTTTTGCCGTGGTTCCTGGCGCGCCGCGTGCGTGAGCCCAGCTTACCCGTAGCGCTTGGCGGCTTTGGGGCGCAGCCGCCGGTGCGGCAAGCCGGCCCTCGGCCGCGGCTGAGCGCCAACGCATCCCCGTCAAAAACCCCCCTCCCGCAGGCCAGCACCGACCCCGGGCTGGTGGGGGAGCAGCTGCTGGAAGACGAGGGGCCGGCCCAGATCGCGCTGCGATCCCCGGGCGCCCCCACCCGCCTGTTTTCCGTGCCCACTTCCCCTTGGGACGCCGTCGCGCCGCTGGCCCTGTTCGTGCCGGGCCTCGACCCCGCATCAGCCGGCGCGGCCAGGGCAGGGGCAGGGGCGGGCGCAGGCGAGGCGGCGGCAGCGGCGGCGACGGCGGCGGGTGAGGACCCGGATGCGCAGGCGGGCACGCGGCCGGTGGTGCTGGCCGGCCTCAGCCTGTCTTCATCATCGGCCGCAGCGGCCGCAGTGGCGGCGGGGGTATCAGATGCGGCGGATGGGATGAGGGGCGGCGGCGATGCGATGGAGGTCGATGGAGAGGCCCCGGGCGGCGGCGCCGAGGCCGCGGCGGCGAAGCGCGCCCGCCGCGCGGGCGGGCCGCCGCTGGTGGACGACGCCCCCGCGGCTGAGCGGATTTTCCTTTCGGCGCAGCACCGCGCGCTGCTCGCGCAGCTGGAGGAGGGCGGCGGCGGCAAAGGCAAGCGCAAGGCCGCGGCGGCGGCGGCGGCGGCGGTGGCGGGGGATGCCAATGCGGCGGCAGCCGGCGAGGAGCAGCAGCAGGACCAAGGCGGCGCCGGCGACACCGAGGCGGCAGAAGCGGCGGCCCCGCCGCTGCCGCCAGCGGCGGCATGCCTGCTGGGCGCGTCCGAGCCGCCCCCGCCCCCCGGCCGCGCCGCGCTGGACGAAACCGTGCTGTCCTGCATCGATGCGGCAGCTGGCGGGAAGCTGGAGCTGCGGCAGCGGCTGCTGACGGGCATACTGCTGACCGGGGAGGCCGGGGGGCTGCGGGGGCTGCAGGGGATGCTGGAGAGGCGGGTCGCGGCGCGGGTGGCGGCGCAGCCGGTGGCGGGCCACGGGCTGGCGGCGGCGCAGGTGGGGGGTGCGTGCGTGCGTGCGTGCGTGCGTGCGTGCGTGCGTGCGTGCGTGCGTGCGTGCGTGCGTGCGTGCGCGTTTGCCTCCCTGTGTTCGCCCCGCTTGCGCATCGCACCTTTGACCGACGCAAACACGGCCATTCGCCTCAACCAACAAAAGGCCAACTCAAACGGCTCAATGCCCCTGACTTCCAAGTCCCCTCCTCCTCCTTAAGTCTCAAAGCCCCCAACCCCCCAACCCCGCCAGCCCCCGATGGTCAACGTGCTGGAGCCCAAGGGCGACCCCCGCCACACCGCCTGGCGCGGCGCCGCCGTCATCGCCTGCCTCGACAGCGCCGCCGGCGGCCGCGACGGCTGGCTGACGCGGCGCCAGTGGGCGGCGGAGGGCGGCGCGGCGGGCGGCGGCCCGGGGCGCGCGGCGGCGGCGGTGAACCGGCACGCGCGGCTGTTTGCGTTCGTCCGAGCGCAGCAGGGCGTCGTGTGACGCGCCTCGTTTGACCGCTGACCGTTTTGGCCTGCCGATGCTTTGACCGGCCGCCGTTGCGTTGCCACCTGCAAATGCACGCAAACAAGTTACAGCTGTTTGCCCCGGACGTTGCCAGCAGTGGGGGCAGTTGGCAAGCAGCACGGCGCCAAAGCTTTGGTCGCAGCCGCTGGCACTGCGCCACAGCAGTCCCGAAAGCACCAGGCCACCGCTGCAGCAGCGTCACCAGCCCTCGCCGCTGACGAACCACCGGAAGCGCTCCCAAGACGGCACCCTGCGCTGCACGCCGGCGGCGGCGGCGTAGGCCTCGACCTCGGCGGTTGCCTCTTCGAACGACAGACCGTACCTGCAGAGGCAGGAAAGGGAGGGGGGGAGCTTATAAATGGCGTGAAAAGTCAGAAACGCATTCAAGTGCGGGTCTTGTCAGTCCCCCCGAAAAGCGCCGCCACCCCCCGAAAAGCGCCGCAGCCCTGCCTGTGCGCGAGCCAAGCCGTGAAGACGGTGCCGACGCGCCCGGCCCCGCCGCTGCAGTGGACCACGGCGTGCCGCGCGCCGCCCGACGCGGCGCATTCGTCCAGCACGGCCATGATCTTTGCCGCAGCCCCCGGCGCTGCCGCGTGTTTTGTTTGAGGGGCGGGTGTTGGTGCGGTCTGCCTCGGGCCCTTTGGGGGCTGTGATGGGGCCAAGCAATCAGCCCAAAGCAGCGCGGGCTCAGAGCGCTGCCCCAGCCCAGCGCACGCCCGAGTAGAGCCCCCCTCCCGCCCAGAGCGGCGCCTCAAACCAACCCCGCCCCGCCCCCTCACCTCGCGCACGCAGCAGGTGGGGCGCCAGCCCCTCGGCTCTGCACCCCTCGGCCAGCCCCGGCGGCGCGTAGCAGGCGAGCTCGTCATCGCCCAAGAGGATGACTACGTCAGTGACGCCCCGGGCACGCACAAACGACGCCCACTCAGCGACCGCCGCCGGGCCGACGGAGCCTTGAGGGGGGTTGGGCGGCAGGGCGGGTTGGCGGTTCGGAGGGAGGGGGCACACGCCGGGGTGCCGGCTTTGGGTGCGAGCGCGCGGCGATTGATGCGTGCAGCGGCGGAGTGCGCCGGCTTGGCTGCGCCCCTGCACTGCTGCAGATCCCTAGCCCGCACCTGGCGGCGGCAGCGGGTCTGCGCAGCCCGGCATCGAGGCGCCAAACACGGCGGTGTCGCGGCCGCTGGCGGGCGCAAAGTTGTGGCGCGGCCGCTCGCCGTGCGGGGGCGGCGGCTGCGTGGGCGGCGGCCTCTCCGCGGCTGCGGCGGCCATCGCGGTCGCGGCGGCACGCGCGCGCCGCCGCGACCGCCCCCGCCGCAGGATGTGGGAAGAAGCCGACGAGCGGCTTAGCACGGGTGACTCGCGGCTCAAAAGTAACATGAGGTTGTTTTCTGTCGTCCGCTGGAGCGCGAGCCCCGGTTTGAAGGGCCACGTTGACGCGGAATCACCTGTTGACGGATTCGTTCATCGTCGATGCCCCCTGCCTGCCTGGCTGCCCGCAGGCGACATTCTGAAGCGCAGACGACTTGTTAGCGCAGGACTCGGACGTGCAGGGGCGGGAGCAGGGCGGGGGTGGTCTTGTCGCAGGTCAAGCAGTGGTCGCCGGTCACCCGCAGCCGGGCGCACGCTGTCATTGTGCAAATCGAGACCCGTGCAGACGTCGCCTTGGCCGTGCCCCGGGCTGCCATCAGGTGCACACAGTTGCTTAGAGCCTTTCTGTGCTGGGGGACCCCACCGGCCCGTGCTGACCAAGTCTGGAGGCCCGAGGCAGAGATTGTTTGCAGTGCCTTTGAAGTCGGTGCGGGATTGATCGCGTGTGGTGGACACATAAAACAGCGGCCCATGCGGGCAAAGTGGCGGGGTTGGTTCGTGTTTGAGGGGGGCGTTGGAGACCCGCAGGCGCCCTCCACTGATGGCGGGGAGCAGGCAGGGGTGAGCCAAGAGCGGCGATGCGTGGATTGGCAGGCTTTTGAAAGGCCCGAGGTGTTCAAGAGTAAATGTCGCTCGGAGGCAGACCCGCACACGGAACACAGGTCGAAAGGCTGGCAGATGGAAGTCAAAATCCAACGGGTTTAATTCGCGCTGCTGGTGCTTGCGCGCTGTCGGTGGATGAGGGGATGCGTTGGGGGCGGCCAGCAAACCGCTGACATAACTGGAATGGGGGGTGGCGAGCCGCGCAAGCCCTGAAGGGGCAATGCCGTGAACCGTCATTTGTTTGGGGCTGAAGATTTCTGAAACCCGCGGACCGACCGCGCCGGGCCCGGAAAGACTGGAATTATGTGTGAGCAGCCCTGAAACATGCCAAAACACACTGGGAGAGCAGCCGGCGCCAGCCACCAACCCCGCCGGCCAGCGGGCCGCGGCAGCGTCTGTGATTGCCGGCGCCTACTGCACATCCAGCAGCGCACGCTCCCGCAGGGGCTGCCGACCGTCGGCACCATCGGAGCCATTCGCGCGGCACGCAGTCCGTCGCTGCGCCGTCGGCGCCGAGGCGTTGCCGCGCACCGGTCCTTTCACCAGTTATACGCCTGCACGGTGTCCTCCAGCAGCATCGGCACCAGCTTCTGCGCGGCCGCCGCATTGGGTTCGTTTGGGTTTGTTTGGGTTTGCTGGGGTTCGTTGGGGCTCGTTGGGGTTCCTTTGGGTTCGTGCAGCCCGGGCTGCTTTCCCTCGGCCGCTGCCGCAACGCTCTCAAACGTGTCGACAGCAAACCTGGCAGGCAACAGCAGAAAAACAACAAGCACGGGCCAGACGCCGGCAGTCTGCTGGCCTACGGCGGGAACCTTTCCAACCACCCCGACAAGCACGCAGCACAAATCGACAGCAACTCAAATCGTACCAAAGCAAATAAGCGAAAAACAACAGCAACAGGCCCAGGCCAGCGGTCTGACCTGGAAGTAACCGGTCTTGGCGATTGACATTTTGGACGCAAATGGACTGCGTTGATAGTGCGAGTGTTTGGGAGGGGGTTTTAACAGGGTCTCGGCCCAAACGGAAGCCGGCGTGCTGGCCTCACATTGGCGGTTGCAGGGCGCCTGAAGCCGGCCGCATGCGCACAATTACCGACCCCAGAGCTCGCCGGCCGCCCCGCGCCTTTGCAAAAGCCGAAAAGCGCAAACGCCCCCTGCCTCGCTCCCCGCGCTCGCCTGTGCGCCGTTCCCGTGAGTGACATGGTGTCCCTGTGGTTAAAGACGAGGCCGGTCCCTTCCACAAAGTCCGGCGGCGGGCGCGGGCCAACCTGTCCCATTGCAAAGTGGCCATTTGCCACGTAATAGAGCACAGACAGGGCCTCATCTTTCAGCGACCTTTTGCATTGGTGTTTGGCGTTTGGCGCTGGTTGTGTGTCCACAGTGGGTGCTGCCGGCGGCTTTTTATTGAGTAGAGCCCCTTGGCACTGGCGAAAGGGCTGGGGAATGGGACGCCCCGGCTGGGGCGCTTCTGCAAACGTCCGCAGGGTGGCTGCAATCATCCTCCGACTCGCAACGCCTGCTGCCGCTGCACTCACGAGTAAATCCGGACTGTGCCCTGGTAGGGCCAGGAGCGCATGTGGTGATTGAGGGCCAGGAGCGCTTTGCTGTAAATGCCTGCGGTTTGCGGGTTCATTTCGTGCCGGTGGACTCAGTCTGACCGCAGGGCGCAGGCCATGCCCACACATGCTTTTGCAGACTGCTGCCAATGGACACGTTGCCCACCCAGCTCCACCCCATACCCGCAGTCAACTTGAGTCAACGGCAGCCAACGCCCGCCACCGTGCAAAGCAAGTCAAGACACGACCCACCACCGATCGGCGCGAAGGAGGATGCGGGTATGGCCGCCGCAAACGCGTACCAGCCCCTGAAGCGGCCGCCGTCGTTGGGGCTTGCGGTGTATTGCGTGTGGAAGGCGTGGGCCACGACCTGGTTGCCCAGGGAGTGGGCTGCGCAGTTTGGGGGGAGGGTTTTTGCGGCCGCAGCGCCTTTAGTTCCTGCCCCATTTGCCACAGTTGCCGTTTCGGGCGGGGCTGTTGAGCCCAAAGTCTCCCGCCAGCGCGCAGCTGCCGGCAAGGGCGCACTCAACCATTGACCAGCCCTTCACTCTGGCAAGCCCCGCCCCCTCACAATAGATGTAGAAGTTGCCCTGCCCCCACTCTATCGCATCCCCGTGCGGGAGCGTGGCGACCACGTTTCTGAGGTAGGCTCCGGCAATGCGCGCCCGCCTCTTTAGCTCCCGCCAGATCACAGCGGCGGCCAGGAAGCCCGCCGGGCCCGTCACTGGCACGGTCGCGGCGATGCTCCCCAAAACGGTCACAATGGCCTGGCGCGCAATGCCCTCGTCAGCGTCTGTGATGTCCGAATCGTAGGTCAAAATGTATATGGCGCACCTGCCGGCGGGAGGTTTTGTGAGGTTGGAGAGGTTTTAGGGGATGCAGACAGCTGAGGGTGCTAATAGGGGCGGCCAGCGGCTGGCGCAAGCAGTCAAGGGGTTAGCAAGGGTTTGACCGGCGTTTGACAGCTCACGTTGAGTTGTCACAGGTCCAGAATCGGTTCGGCACGCTCTTGAAGTACTTGGCGCGGTACTCAAAAGCCAGGTAATAATTGTTGTACGCATATCCTGGCTTCCCATTGTACATGGCACCTGTAAAAGGGGGGTTGGGGAATGAGTGGGGAGGCGGTTTGGTTCTGAGGGGTTCGGAGGGAGTGTGTGTGTAGTGGGGGCAATGGATCGGGACACACAGCGCATGCAGCACACGCGAGCCAGCTTGCTGCTGAAGGTGTTGCCACCCAATCCCCCCGCCCCACCCGGCAGCAAAGCGCGCACCGTGCACGAAAAAGTGCGACACCAGGTTGTGCGGGATCTGCGTCGCCGGATCTGTTATCGCCTGGAAATGCGCCGGCTGCTTGGGCACGCCCCAGGTGCATTCGTAGGGGTTTAGCAGCCGCCACAGCTGGGGCTTGGGGTCCTTCACCAGCTGCGGCGCGGCGACCTCGGAGGCGGCGTAGATCAGATCCACCGGCAGCATGCCGGCCGTCTCCATCGCGCCAATCGTGCCTTGAAGGTCCTTCACGGCCTGCTCCTGCACCTTGAGGCGGACCTGGCGCGGCGGTTGCGGGGCAGGGTGGGGGCGGCGGTTGCCGTCGGCTGTTGTAAGCCGCCGTTGCACAGGGTAAGCCGGGAGCAGCAGCGAGCACACCACGCAGAGGCAAGCGCTGCCAATTGAGCGCACGCGCGTCCGCGGCCGCCGCACCTTGTCGAGGGATGCCAGGCATTCGCCCACGCCCTCAAACACGAATCCGACATTACTGATCAGGTTGTCGATGCCCGTCGTTACCACCCCGACGACGGCATTGATGCCCTGCTGCGCCGTGGTCGCGAGGCTTTCCAGGTCGATTAAAGGTTGGTCGATCTTGATCGGCAGCGACACCTTGTCCAGGCTGAAGGCGAGGGCGGGGTGCGCCTCGCCCGACAGCAGCAGGGCGAGGAGCAGGAGGGGGGCCGCGTGCCGCGGGCGGCCGGGGCGGCGGCTGCAACGGGCGCGGGGGCCGTCCATGGCTGCGGCGGGGTTGGGCGGGCGGTGGGGGGCGCGCTTGGCCGCGACACGCAGCCGACTCGCCGCGCTGCGAACTTCCGCCGCGCCTTCCGGTGCGAGGCGTGCCACGCGCTGACGTTTTTGTGGCAATGGCCTGCTACTATCCGTGTGCGTGCTGCTGGGAATCATGCACCGTGCGCGTGGGCGGTGGCGGAGCGGGTCCTCCGCGCCGAGCTCACCGACACGCGCAGGCTGCTTCAACGGGTGAAAAAGTTTCCAGGAGCTCCCTGGTTTACGTTCGCGTTGCGCTCACTGCCTTTCGACCAGGGCAGCCGCGATCCCGGAAACGCGGAACCGTCGCGGAACTACTGTGTTTTCAGCAGTGGACAAGGTTGAAACGGGTTGTGACCTCGGAATGAATCGTTGATTTGTAGCAGGCACCGAGAGAAGCGGGCTGAAAGCCAGCGGTGCGGCTGCAGTGCGCCAGCGGTGCACGCGCCCGCACGGCTTCGACTTCGGCGGACTTGCTGCCGCCGCCTCGGCCGCCCTGGGTGTGTTGGGTGATGGGGGTTTGAGCTTGCGAGGACGCACATGTGGGCGAAAACCAGTGAACCCAAGTGCAAACCGATCGGGCTACCGTATTGCTGCCGTATTGTAGTGCTCACCAGCACCCGCGCCGCCGCGTAGGCGCCTGCGGCGCGCCGGTCCCCCAGTCACGGTTACCGCAACCGGCCGTTGCACCTCCAGTTACACTGCGCCCCACCTGTACCCCGAGACCCCTGCAGCGGAGGACAGATATGATTTTACATTCCCAGCGCCAAGCCATTTTGGAGCCGGACCAGAGCTCACAGGGGTTGAACGTGGTGCTCAAAGCACACACAAACACATGCTGCCATGCACGTCCGAGGCTGTTGCGATACAAATGTGCGGAGCCGCTGGGATGGCGGCAACGGTGGGCTGGAGCAAACCAGCATTGGGGCCGGGGTTTCAACATAAACATGCATCTGGGCGCAGGCGGGGCAATCAAGCAAAAAGTGCTCGGCAGCACCAAGGGCTGCTGCTCCTGCACTGGGTGACAAGCAAAGGCGTCGCAGCAGCAGCACACGCGCGTCGGCGCCTGCACATAATCAAACTAAATTGAGCTTGCAAGCCGAGGTGTGGTGGAAGTAAGCGGCAGGTGAGGCCGGGCCCTTTTTCGCAGCCGGGCCGTGTGGTGAACATTGGGAGTGTTGGCTGGACTGGCCCAAGCAGCTTCTGGGCTGGAGGTTTGGTGGGCCAGGGCAGCTGTGGATGGGCCAGGACAACGTCGGTCGTACGCCCCCCAGACCTGTTGCAAGACGTCGAAGCGGGTGCCGTGCGTTGTGGTACAGTGCGGTTGGGATCTGAGTTTGGCCAGGTGGCTGGTGAGCGCGGCCCAGCTCGTGCGTGGCGGGTGGGCGCGGGCAAGCTTATCTTCGCCGTTGAATGTGCGTTTGAAGGCACTGGGTGGCGCCCTCACGAGGCGATTGGAGTGTGCGGCGAGGCAGGGGCGCGCCAGGAGTTGGGTGCAGGCATCGGCGGTGAGGATTGATGATGGCATTTTGCGGCATAGACCTTCCAGCAGGAAGTTTGTTCTGGGGGCAGGCGGCCAGAGCGGTGTCAACGGTGCAATCGGGTGCAAAACCTCGGCGCGGTTCGGACTAGTCAAGGGTGGGTTCAACCAACGGAGGCGGCAGCAGAGGGACAAGTCGGCCGGCTACCGTATGTCCCGCTTGCAACGCTTTGGCTCGAGTACAACAACCTCGTTGGAAATGTTGACACGGGCGTGTGGGTGTCGCCAAACGCCTGCAAGGCATCAAGATGGCATGCAGGCCCGAGGCATCCGAGGCCAAGGGCCAGGTCTTCGGTGTACCAAAAACGCTGTGCATCAGCACCCACGAAAAAGCCACAGCTCTACGCCGGCCTAGTTGCCCAGGGGCGCGTTTGGCCAGCCACGCCTCCTTGTGTGCGATCAATAAAAGCCCAAGCAGCAGTGGGGACAGGGGGTCCCCTGCCGCAAGCCACATGCGCTGTCAAACGCCGTGCAGAGCGCCGCCCCCACCTTGGCGCGGGCGCGCAGCGTCGCGAACCCACAAATGAAAAAAAATGCCCGCAAGGATGGGCAGCAGGTCCCCTCCAACAGGGCCTGTCAACGGCGTTCAGCCGCGGCGCCTGGATCATTGCGCCGTCGCTCCTTTCAGAAGCTGTTCGAAGCCCGCGATGTGTCATCCAGCAGCATCGGCTCCAGCTTCTGCGCGGCCGCCGCATTTGGTAGGTTGTGAGTGTGTGGGTTCGTTTGGGTTCGGCCTAATGCAGTTCGGGCTGTTTTGCCTGGGCGGTGCTGATACGCCCTCAAACACGCCGACGGCAACCTTTTTTAAAGCTGGATAAAAAACCAATACGCACACGCCGGCGGTCTGCGGGCCTATGGCAGGGGCCTTTCCAACCGCGCCCCCCAACAAGCATGTAGCACAACCCGACAGCAACTCAAACCAGACCAGTAAACAACAAAAGTTACAGGTGCAGGCCAGGGCTTGCTCTGACCTGGAAGTAACCCGTCTTGGCGATTGACATTTTGGATGCGAATGGACTGCGTTGATGGTGAGGGAGTGTTAAGGGGCCTCGTCCCAAACCCCGCCGCTGCCCGCCGAGCTAGCGGCTCCGCGAATTTGTGTCACAACAGCCCTAGACCCTCATGGCAGCCTTCGTGCATGCATGCTTTGAGCTCCACAAGCAACCCCTATGAGCTCTGGTCGAGCTCCATCAGCGGCTTAGGCCGCAGGGAAGGTAAATCCTGCCGGCGCCCCACCCGCACTCGCCTGTGGGCCGCCCCCGTGAGCGCCATGGTGTCCCTTTGTTTGAAGGCGAGGTAGTCCATCGTGTCCCCAAGTTCTGGCGGCGGGGCCGCTCCCACCTGCCCCATTGCGAAGTGGCCGTTTGCCAGGTAGTAGAGCACGGACAGCGCCTCGTCTTTGAGCGAACTATTGTTGTTCATTAATGTTAGGCGTTTGTTGTTTGGTGCTTGGTTTGCCCACTCTGTGTTGCCGGCGGCCTGGCTGAGGTGAGCCGCTCCGCACTGGCCAAACCGGCTGCCGAATGGGACGCCCCGAGTGGGGCGCTCAGGCAATTGTCGCCAGGCCAACGGGTGCGTGGTGGCCGCATTGACTCCCCTCCAACTCGCAATGCCTGCTTCCGCTGCACTCACGAGTAAACCCAGATTACGCCATTGTAGGGATAGCCACCTGAAGTGACTGCCAGGAGCGCCTTGCTGTAAATGCCTGCGGTTTGCGGGTGCATTCGCGCCGGTCAACTCAGTTTGACCGCAGCCATGCAAATAAATGCTTTGCAGACTGCTGAGTCAACGGCAGTCAACACACGTCACGGTGCAATCATGCCAGCCGCAACACGGCTCACCTCCGACCGGCGCGAAGGAGAATGCGGGTATGGCCGCCGCAAATGCGTACCAGCCCTTGAAGCGGCCGCTGTCGCCGGGGCTTTCCGTGTACTGCGTGTGGAAGGCGTGCGCCACGACCTGGTTGCCCAGGGAATGGGCTGCGCAGTTTACGGGGGGGAGGGGGCGTGGCGGGGTTTTGCGGCCGCGGCGCCTTCAGCTCCTGCTGCGTTTGCCACAGTGGCCGTTTTTGGGGGGGGGGCTGTGGAGGGCGGCTGCTTCCGAGGGTTGCCTTTGGTAACCGTCATGTGCCAGTGCGCAGCCCAGCTGGGCCACATGCAGTGCCGCACACCGCGCGGGCTCTGAGCCCCAGCTCCCAAGACAGCACTCGCCGCAGCCGCCACAGCTAGGGGGCCGACATTCAACCCTTGCCCACCCCATCCCCCCTTACAATAGATGAAGCTGTAGCCCCACATCTCCTTCCCATGCGGCAGGGTGGCGACCACATTTTTGAGGTAGGCTCCCGCAATGCGCGCGCGCCTCTTCAGCTCCCGCCAGATCACGGCGGCCGCCAGGAAGCCCGCCGGGCCCGTCACCGGCACACTCGCGGCGATGCTCCCCAAAACGGTCACGATGGCCTGGCGCGCGATGCCCTCGTCGGCGTCTGTGATGTCCGAATCGTAGGTCAAAATGTATATGGCGCACCTGCCGGCGGGAGGTTGTTTTGGAGGGGTGAGGCTTAAGGGGGCGCCGCAGGCCGAGGGCCAAGCCTTGGTGCGTCGACTGCATGCGCGAGTGGTGCACAGTCCGCAGAGGGCAAAGCCTGGGAACGAGGAGGGAAAGGGTGCTCATAGGGGCTGCCGGCGTCTGGTGCAAACAGTCAAGGGGTTAGGAAGAATGTTTGACCGGCGGCGTTTGCCCAGCCCACACGCACGTTGAGTTGTCACAGGTCCAGTCTCGGTTTGGCACGCTCTGAAAGTACTTGGCGTAGTTTTCAAAAGCCAGGTAATAATTGTAGAATGCGTAGCTGGGCTTCCCAGTGTACATGGCCCCTTTTTTGGAAGGGGATTCCAAAAGAAATGGGGAGGGGGTTTGGTTCTGAGGGGTTCAAAGAGAGTGTTGTTGAGGGGACGAATGGGTTGGGGCACAGAGCGCACGCATCACACGCGAGCTGGCTTGCTGCTTATCCAAGTGCGCTGGGGCACACAACGCATGAATCACACGCGAGCTGGCTTACACAGCCAGCTCGATTAGGCGTTGGCTGCCACCCACTCCCCCCCATCTGACCCAGCATGCAAACGGCGCACCGTGCACGAAATAGTGTGAAAGCAGACCGCGCGGGATCTGCGTCGCAGGGTCTGTTATCTTCTGGAACTGTGGCGCCTGCTGGGGCACACCCCAGGTGGATTCGTAGGGGTTCAGCAGCCGCCACAGCTGGGGCTTGGGGTCCTTCAACAGCTGCGGCGCCGCGATCTCGGTGGCTGCGTAGATCAGATCCAGCGGCAGCATGCCGGCCGCCTCAATCGCGGCCATCGTGTTTTTGAGGTCCTTGATGGACTGCGCCCCCACCTTGAGGCGGACCTGACGGGGTGGTTGGGGGCAGGGTGCGTGGGCCGCTGGGGGGGGGCGGGGGGTGGGGGCTGGCGGCTGCCGTCGGCCGTGCGCATGAGCCGCCGCTGCGCAGGGGAATGCCGGCAGCAGCGGCGATCGCACCACGCAGAGCAAAGCGCCGCGCCTCAGGGGCTGTGCGCACGCGCCCCCGCGGCCGCCGCACCTGGTCGAGCGATGCCAGGCATTCGCCCGCGCCTTGGAACACGGCGCCGACATCATTCATGAGGCTGTCGACGCCCCCCGTAACCGCACCGACAACTGTCTTAATCGCCTGCTGCGCCGTGGTTGCGATGGCGCTCAGGTCCACCGAAAGGGGGTCGGTCTTGATTGGCAGCGACATCTTTGGGGGTTTCCAGGCCAGGGCGGGGTGCGCCTCGCCCGACAGCAGCAGGGCGAGGAGCAGGAGGGGGGCCGCCCGCCGCGGGCGGCCGGGGCGGCGGCTGCAACGGGCGCGGGGGCCGTCCATGGCTGCGGCGGGGTTGGGCGGGCGCGGTTGGTTGCAAAACGCAGCCGACGGCGTCGCAGCCGACGGCGCGCGTCGGCCCAACCTGGGCCCAACGCGCCGCGCTGTGAACTTTCACCACGCCTTCCGGCGCGAGGCGTGCCACGCGCTGACGTATTTGTGGCAATGATCTGCTGCGATCCGTGTGCGTGCTGCTGGGAATCATGCACCGTGCGCGTGGGCGGTGGCGGAGCGGGTCCTCGTCAGTCGTGGCCGAGCTCACCGGCACGCGCAGGCTGCTTCAACGGGTGAAAAAGTTTCCAGGAGCTTCCTGGTTTACGTTCGCGTTGCGCTCACTGCCTTTCGACCAGGGCAGCCGCCATCCCGGAAACACGGAACCGTCGCGGAACTACCGTGTTTTGCAGTGGACAAGGTTGAAACGGGTTGTGACCTCGGAATGAATCTTGTAGCAGGCAGCGGGGCAAGCGGGCTGAAAGCCAGTGGCTGGCCAATGGCTGGCCAGCGGCACGTGCGCGGTACCGGTCCGGCTTCGACTTGGACTTCCGGCCTTGGCGCCGGCGCCGAGCGCAGCCTGCCTCGCGCGCTGCCCCCTGCAAAAGCAGCACTGCGCTGGCAAGCGTCGCGCGCTGCAGTTGCCCGGATCAGGGCGTGGACATGCCGAGGTTGTGCAGGGCATCCTGGTTTACACGATTCGAGGACTGTGCGCCGGCACGAGCGCGGGCGGTCAGTGGCCTTGGGTTGGCTGGAAGAAGCACGGGGGGACAGTTCTGATCTCAAGGGGCAAATAAGCAGGACGTGCTCGGCCGTTTCGGGGCCGCCGCTTGGCACCGGCGGCAGGTGGGCGCGGCGCAAAGGGCACGCTACGAAGGGAGGCGAGCCACAGCAGCCTACGTGCATCAAGTCAGGCCCGCGCGCCATCAGTTAAAGCCGAGGTGGACTTTGAAGTGCAGTGGACTTGGGGAGCGAGCGTCCACCCCCGCTTTAATGTGCTCAGTTCATGGCGCCGTCGTCGGCGCCGAAGCATTCAGTTGCCGCGCATCGGTCCTTTCATTGGAAGCCCCAATGGGCATGCCGGGTGTCCTCCAACAGCATCGGCTCCAGCTTCTGCGGGGCCGCCGCGTTTGGGAGGTTCAATGCGAGGGTGCGGGTTCGTTTGGGTTCGACCTAATGCAGTCCGGGCTGTTATACCTGGGCGTTGCCAGACGCCCTCAAACACGCCGGGGGCAAACCTGGAAGGCAAATAACAAGCCAATAAGCACAGGCCGGCGGTCTGCTAGCCCACGGCCAGAACCTCTCCAACCCCTCACCCCGACAAGCATATAGCACAACCCGACAGCAACTCAAACCGAGAAAAAGCAAACAACAGCAGCTACAGGCAGCGCAGGCCCGCGCCCTGACCTGGAAGTAACCAGTCTTGGCGATTGACAATGTGGATTGAAATGGGCTGCAATTTGCGTGATTGGGAGGTAGTTTTTTAATTGGAGCCCGGCCCAAACGGCAGCCGGCGTGTTGGTCTCACATTGGCGGATGCAGGGCGCGTGAAACCGGTCGCATGCGCACAATTACACCAACCCCAGCGTGCGCGCCGGCCGCCCCGCGCCCCTCCCTCCCCCCCCCCACTTGCCTGTGCGCTGCGCCCGTGAGCGCCATCGTGTCCCTGTGCTTGATAACGAGGCCGCTCTTTTCCTTCGGCTGCGGGATCGCTCCCACCTGTCCCATTGCGAAGTGGACGTTTGCCAGGAAATAGAGCACGGACAGTGCCTCGTCTTTCAGCGACCTGTTGTGTTTCGATGTGCATCAGTGTTGGCGGTCGTTGTTTGTTTTGCGCACATTGTTTGCTGCCGGCGGCTTTTGGTTGAGGTGAGTCGCTTGGCACTGGCGAAAAGGGCTGGCAAATAGGACGCCCCGGCTGGGCGCTTCTGAAACGTCCGCAAGCCAACGGGCGGTGGCGGGGTGGCTGCAACCATCCTGCGACTTGCAACGCCTGCTGCGGCACTCACGAGTAAATCCATATTGTGCCTTGATAAGGAAAATAATACATGCGGTGATCGAGGGCCTTCAGCGCATTGCTGTAAATGCCTGCGGTTTCGGGTTCATTTCGTGCCGGTCAGCTCAGTTTGACCGCAGCCATGCAACCGTTAACTGACTACATGCTTTGCAGACTGCTATGCTGCCAATGGACACATTGCTCCATCCACGCAGTCAACGCCATCAACGGCTGCCAACGCGCGTCAGCATGCAATGCCAGCCAAAACACAACGCACCGCCGTTTGGCGCGAAGGAGGCTGAGGGTATGGCCGCCGCAAACGCGTACCAGCCCTTGAAGCGGCCGCTATCGCCGGGGCTTGCGGTGTAGAGTGTGTGGAAGGCGTGCGCCACGACCTGATTGCCCAGGGAATGGGCTGCGCAGTTTACGGGGGGGAGGGGGCGTGGCGGGGTTTTGCGGCCGCGGCGCCTTCAGCTCCTGCTGCCTTTGCCACAGTTGGGGGGGCCGTTGAGCCCCAACTCCCACGCCGGCGCTCGCCGCAGCCGCCACAGCAAGGGAGCATTTAACCCTTGCCCAACCCCGCAAGCCCCGGCCCCCCACCCACAATATATGTAGAAGTTTCCACCGCCAGAGCTGAGCGACTCCCCGTGCGGGAACGTGGCGACCACGCCTCTCAGGTACGCTCCGGTAATGCGCGCGCGCCTCTTCAGCTCCCGCCAGATCACGGCGGCGGACAGGGTGCCGACCTTGCTCGGCGCTGTGGCCGCGGCGATGCCCCCCAAAACTGCCACGATCCCCTGGCGCGCGACGCCCTCGTTAGTGTCTGTAATGTCGGAGTCATAGGCCAAAATGTACACCGCGCACCTGCACGTGGGAGGTTTTTAAAGGTTGCGGGAGGTTCTGCGTGTGCCGCCGGCTGAGGTCCAAGCCTTGGCGCGTGGGCATGCAGCGAGCCCGCGTGCATGGGTGTGCACCATCCGCAGAGGGCCAAAGCTTGGGAGCGAGGCAAGGAAGGGCGCAAGCAGGGGCTGCTGGCGGCTGGCGCAAGGCGTGAGCGTTTGTCCAGCGTTCGAGCAGCTCGCGCACTGTGAGTTGTCACACGTCCACCCTCGGCCCGGCACGTCCACCCAGTACTTGGCGCGGTACTCAAAAGCCAGGTAGTAATTGTTGAAGGCATAGCTGGCCTTTCCATTGTACATGGCACCTTTGGAAGGGAGGTGTGGAGTGGAAGATAGTGTGTGTAGGGGGGGCATGCATGGGCTCTTGCGGCGCACAGCGCGCCAGCACACGCAAACTGGCTTGCTCCTTCAGAATTGAACCCCCCCCCCAACCCACCCGCCCCACCCGCCCCAGACAAGCACGCACCGTGCACAAAAAAGTGCGACACCAGATCTTTGGGGATCTGCGTCGCCGGATCTGTTATCTTCTGGAACTGCGCCGGCTGCCTGGGCTCGGCCCAGGTGGATTCGTAGGGGTTCAGCAGCCGCCACAGCTGGGGCTTGGGGTCCTTCATCACCTGTGGGAAGACGATCTCGGCGGCCGCGGCGATCACATCGGTCGGCAGCATGCCGACGGTCTCGAGCACGCCGATGTGGCGTTGGACGTCCTTGACGGCCTGCTCCTGCACCTTGAGGCGGGCCTGGTGCGGCGGTGCGGCGGCGGTTGCGGGGAGGGTGGGGGGCGGCGGTTGCCGTCGGCCGTGTGTGTGAGCCGCCGATACGCAGAGGAAGGCCGGCGGCTGCGGCGAGTGAACCACGCAGAGGGAAGAGCCACGCCGCACGGCTGTGCGCACGTGTGCACGCGCCCGAGAGCGCGGCCGTGGCCGCCGCACCTTGTCGAGGGATGCCAGGCATTCGCCCACGCCCTCAAACACGGCGCCAAGACCATTTTTGATGCTCTCGGCGCTCCCCGTGACCACCCCGACGATGGTCCTAATGCCCTGCTCCGCCACAGTCGTGATGCCTTCAATGTCCACCCAAGGGGTGTCCGTCTTGATCGGCAGGCCCACCTTGGGCAGGCTGAAGGTGAGCGCGGGGTGCGCCTCGCCCAACAGCAGCAGGGCGAGGAGCAGGAGGGGGGCCGCCCGCCGCGGGCGGCCGGGGCGGCGGCTGCAACGGGCGCAGGGGCCGTCCATGGCTGCGGCGCAGGGCGCGGTATGGTAATCGCCGGCCTCAATTAGCGGGACGCAGCCGAAACGTGCGCCTGCCGGCGCGGCGCGCGTCACGCGCTGCATTTTCGAGGGCCGTGGGTCTTCTGCGACCCATGGACGTCTGCTGGGGGCATCGTGTGCGTGCGTGGTGGCCTCCGCGCGAGCTGATCATGTCACCGGCGCTCGAGCTCACCGGCACTCGCAGGCTGCTTCGACGGGTGAAATTGTTTCCTGGAGCTCCCTAGTTTGCGTTCGCGTTGCGTTCACTTGGCTTTTCGACCAGGCGGGGCGGTGATGATCCGGCGAGGAACTGTTTCGGCCTTGCGGTCGTCCCTTGGACAAGGCTGAAACGGGTTGTGACCTCGGAATGAATAAATAAAAGACACCGGGAGAAGCGGGCTGAAAGCCAGCGGCTGGCAAGCGGTGCGCGGTGTCACCGGTGCGGCTTCGACTTCGACTTCCGGCCTTGGCGCCGGCGCCGAGCGCAGCCTGCCGCGCGCGCTGCCTCCTCGCACTGCGCTGGCAAGCGTCGCGGGCTGCAGTTGCCCGGATCGGGGCGTGGACATGCCGAGGTTGTGCAGTGCATCCTGGTTTACACGATTCGAGGACTGTGCGCCGGCACGAGCGCGGTGCAATCAAAAAAATTGATGCTGGAGATGCCATTGCTGAATCAAGGATCAAGTTGTTGCATGGAACCCTCAAGCGCGAATCTGCAGACAGCGTTCATACTGTGCACAATAGCAAAGTGCGGCCTCGATCCCTGCAGCGGCCGCAATGCCCCCTCGGTTTGCGTGCGCACAGCCAGCCAGCCAGCCAGCCAGCCAGCCAGCCAGCCAGCTAGCTCGCATCGGACACACCCGTGTGTTTGCCCTCCGGCCAGCCGCCGCCGCCGCCACCTGTATCAGAGTCAGCGAAAGACCACAGGGACTCGTCCGCCTCCTCCTCTTCCACTCCGCCCCCTCCGACAGCCTCCCCCCCGCCTTGGCCCGAGCCGGAGCCCGACGCGCGGCCCCTCGCGCCGCGGCGCCGCGGCGCCGCGGCGCGCCCGCTGGGCTGCCGCAGGAGGGGGCTGCCCGGCACCAGCACCGCGCGCCGCCGCGGCGCGGCGCGGTGCGCGACGCGCTGCGGGGAGCGAAGCAGCTGCTGCGCCTGCGCTTGCACCTGCACCTGTGCTTGGGCCTGCGCCTGGGCCTGCGCCTGCTGCTCCTGCTGCTGCTCCTGCTGCTCCTGCTGCTGCTGCTGCTGCTGCTGCTGCTGCTGCTGCTGCTGCTGCTGCTGCTGCTGCTGCTGCTCCGCCGCCGCCGCCTCGCCAGGCGCCGCCGCCGCCGCGGCCTGCGCGGTTGCCGCCTCGGCCGCCGCCGCCTCGGCCGCCCACCGCCGCTGCGGTTCCCGGAGCGATTGGGGGGGTTGTTCCGGGGAGTGGAGTGTTGGCACGACTCCGAGGCAAGGGGCGCACGTGCGCGCGAAACCACCACCCGAGCCCAAATGCAAACCCACCCGGGCTATCGTGGTGGACACCAGCACCCGCGCCGTCACGTAGGCGCACAGATAGGGGCCGAAGAACTGGTGTGGGCGGTTTGGGGCGGTTTTGGGGTAGGGGGTGGGGGGTTTGGGGCGGTTTGGGGGTGGTTCGGGGTGGGGTGAGCTTGGGCCAGGGTCGTGCCAAATGGCGGCTCCGCTGCAACGCGCTGCGCCGCCGGCGGGCGCACGGCAAGCGGCAGCTGCAGCGACGGCTGCTATCCTAGGCCCGACCCCCTCCCGTCGCGCGCGCGGCGCCGGCCGTCGGCCCTCAAAGCTTGGCGGCCTGCTGTATACCACAAAACTATTGAAAACCCGCCCCACCTGAGTGGGCAGCAGGTGGTCGCACACCACCGCCACCGGACGCTTCAACGGCCGCATCCAAACGCCGCCGCCGCCGCCGCCGCAGCCGCCCTGCTCAGTTTCGCTGCCGCCGCCGCCGCCGCCGCCGCTGCCGCCGCCGCCGCCGCCCCGCCGCCGCGCGACCCAGCGCCGCACCGCCGCCGGCCGCGGCAGCGCGACCGCCGCGGCCGCGCGCTTCGCGGCGCGCTTCGCCAGCGTCAGCGCGCCGCAGGAGAGCGCGGTGTAGGCCCCAAAAGCGAGGAACACCTTGTCCAAGTGGGCGTCCGCCCATCCGGTCAGCAGGGACGCGGTCGCGCGCAGCAGGTAGAGCACGGCAGCTTCCCCCAGGGGCGCATCCACCTCCAGCACCTCCCGCTGGGGGGTTGGGGGGACGGGCGGCGGGCGGCGGGGTCGGCTTTTGGGGCAGTGCCGGCAATGCACGGCAACGGAACACACGGCCCACCAACGACGCAGCAGCAGCACGACGCAGCAGCAGCAGCAGCAGCAGCAGCAGCAGCAGCAGCAGCAGCAGCAGCAGCAGCAGCAGCAGCAGCAGCAGCAGCAGCAGCAGCAGCAGCAGCAGCGGCAGCGGCAGCAGCGGCAGCAGCGGCAGCGGCAGCAGCAACAGCAGCAGCAACAGCGGCAGCGGCAGCGGCAGCAGCCTAAGGGCCTTGCCACAAACAGCGGGACCTGGGCGCGCCAAAGCGCAGCGCAGCGGCCCCCCGCCCCCGCCCCCCCTGCCCACCTGGACCGTCTCTGCGGCGTCCAGCAGCTCCCGCGGCAGCGCCAGCTCGGCGAGCTTCAGCCCCAGCGGCTTCCGCGGCACCGCGGGCGCGTCAAACCACCAGGAGGGGTCGAAGGGCGCCGCCGCGCCGCGCAGCAGCGCGCTCGGCAGGCGCAGCAGCGCGGGGCGGTCGGCGGCGGCGCCGCCGCCGCCGCTCCCGCCGCCGCGGAAAAAGTAGCTCCCGAAAGACGAGGCGCGCCCGCCGGCCGAGGGCAGGCCCGCCGCCGGGCCGCCGGTCAAACCGGTCAACCCAAAGTGCCAGGCGTCGTCCAGCGAATCCGCCATCGCATTCCACTGCCCGCCGCCGGCGGCGGGGGGGGCAGAGCCCTGGGGCTGCTGGCGCAGCTGCAGTTGCTGCTGCTGCTGCTGCTGCTGCTGCTGCTGCTGCTGCTGCTGCTGCTGCGGGGCCGGGCCGCTGGCCCCGCCGGCGCCGTCCTCATCTTCCACCGCGGCGGCGCAGTCCGCCAGCGCGTACGACCGCGGCGCGCCGCCCGCGGAGCGCCGCCGCTCGGCCGCGGGGCCCCCCGCGTCGCCGCCGGCACTGCCCGCCGGCCGGGCGCCGGGGCTGGCGGCGCCGTCGACGCTCGACGCGGCGCCGATGGCGCGCAGCAGGTAGGCGTGGTGCTCCCGCGCCGCCGCCGCGATGCGCGCGCCGGCGCTCGCGAGCGTGGCCGGCGGCGGCGGCAGCAGCGGCGGCAGCAGCGGCGGCAGCAGCGGCGCGGGCGGGGCCTCGCCGGGCGCGGCGGCGGCGGCGGCGGCGGGCGCAGTGGCGCCCGCGGCGCCCGCCGCACCGCTGCTGCCGGGTTGCGGCTGGGGGGTTCGTGCGGTGTCGGCCGCCGCCGGGTCCATGCGGCCAGAGGCGGCCCGCTGGTGCGGCGCGATCGCTGGCGCCGCGCGCCGCTGCGCGCGCGGGCGGACGGTCCGCTGCCGTCCAGCGGCCGACGCCGCCCTAGCGTATCAGGGCGTGCGGCGGGCGCGTTACGCAAAGATCAACGTGCAATCGACAATGAAGCCTGGAGGGACGGGGAGGGCTGTTCAGGATGGCAAAAGCAGGGGGGGCACAACTTCCGCTGGCGTCATAACAGGCCCCTCCGCATCTCGCAGACCGCTTTCGCAATCCGCTCGCCGCAGTGCTCTCGCCATTTTGGCGCTTTTCGGCAGCGCGGTGCTGCGAGCTAAGCCCTCCAGATCAGCAGCAGCACAACAGCGGCACAGCGCCGGGATCCCCCTCTCGGCCTCCGGCCGCCACCGGCGCCATGGTGCTGGGCGGCGTCTACACCGGGATGCTGCTGAAGCGCGGCCAGGGCGCCGGCAAGCGCCTGCTGCGGGGATATCACGCCTCCAAGGGCGTCGCAGCGGCCGAGCCCGAGCCCGTCCCGCTGTCCAAGCTCAAGGACAGCTTCAACGATGCCACCAGCGTCACCTACCTGGAGGAGATGGAGAAGCGCTACCAGGACGACCCGGGCAGCGTGGACCGCACCTGGGCCTCGTTTTTCAAGTCCCTGGGTGCGCGCGCCGCGCCGCGCCGCCGCCGCTGCGGTTGCCCCGCTCTGACCGCGCGCGCCCCGGCTCGGGCTGCGGCTGCAGCCACAGGCCCGCCGCCCCAGGCCCGCGCGCCACGCCCACGGCAGAGCGGCCGGCCGCGCCAGCGGCGCCGATCGGCGGCCGCCGCCGGCTGCCGGGGAATGACGCGCGTCGCTCGCGCCTCAGCCCCGGCGCCGCCCGCCGCCTAGGGCCGCCCCCCCCCTTCCTTCCCTCTCCCCTCCCCAGAGTCTGGCGTCCCCGGGGAGGCGATCGCGGAGGCCTTCGATGCCTTTGAAAAGGGGGAGGTGCGTTGAGCATTGCTGTCGCAGCCGGCCCGCGCGCGCACACACACCACGTCCGGGCAGCTGGGAGCTGCGCGTGTGCTCGCTAGGACGGCCGCGGAGCCGTACGCAGCGCGCGCAGCGCAACGAAAACGCATACGCAGCCTGGCAGCAGATGCGCCTTGCAACCGGGCTGCCGCACACGCCATGATTCCATGAACCGACTGAGCAACAGAGGCAACAAAAGGCCCGGCTGCAAACAAAAACCGGCAGCAGCCTCGGCGCCCGACCCGGCACCCCCTTCCCCCCCCCCCCCCCCCCCAGTCGCGCGTGTCCCCTCTGGCTGCTGCGGCCATCTCCAACCAGACCATACAGGAGTCGATGCGCCTCGTCATGATGGTGCGGGCGTACCAGGTGAGGGGGCCGGCGGTTTTGGAGGGGCGGTTTTGGAGGGGCGGTTTTGGAGGGGCGGTTTTGGAGGGGTAGGTGCGGGCGTACCAGGTGAGGGGGGGGGCGGTTTGGGGGTTGTCAAGGGCAGTTTTGCGGGCGCGGGCGCGGGCAGCAACCCCTCTGCTGGCCCCGTGGGTTTCTCGATGCCGCCCCCCACAGCACACCCCCCCCCCCCCGCAACACCTCCCCCCCCCTTCACCAGGTCAACGGCCACTTTGCGGCGTCCCTGGACCCCCTCGGCCTGGACCAGCGCCCCCACAACCCTGAGCTGGACCCCGCCTCCTACGGCTTCTCAGAGGCCGACATGGACAGGGAGTGAGCGGGGTTACCAATGGGTTACCAATGGGTTGCCTAGGGGTTGCTGATGAAATGAAATGAAATGAAATGATTGCTATAGTGACCAATGGCTCGTGGCTGTTGAACGATGAAAATGCTGGCTGTTGGACTGTTGGTTGTCGCTGTAATTTGACGTCGCCCGCTGTTCTCCAGAGGAGAACAGAGACTTTGCTCGCCCAGCCCCGCTTTGTGCCCCCCAAACCCTAATCGCGTTGGGCCCCGCCCCGCCCGCCCCCCCCCCCCAAAAAAGGTTCTTCATCGGCAGCTGGGGGGGCACCAGCGGCTTCCTGTCCGAGGACCGCCCCATCCGCACGCTGAGGGAGATCCTCACGCGGCTGAGGGAGGCGTACTGCGGGCACATCGGGTGGGGGGGTTTG
>BDRX01000013.1:328442-397725 GCA_003203535.1 Raphidocelis subcapitata
CCCCCCCCCCCCCCCCTAAAAACACACCCACCCACCCTTTCCCCCCCCCCAGGTGCACCGCCAGTTCCGCAAGCCCCTCATCGTGATGAGCCCCAAGAACCTGCTGCGCCACCCCAAGGTGGGGGGGGGGGGTGGAGGGCCAGGGGTTTGGGCTGGGGAGGGGGCCCTGTGGTCCCTTTACGGGTTGCTTTGCGTTGGTCTGCCCCCCCAAACCGCCCGGAAACCTCCTCCAAACCGCCCGAATTCGTCCGCACTCGCTCAACACCCCCACCATACACACACACACGGGCACCCCCCCCCCAAACAACCCCTCCCTTCCAAAACAACACCCCCCACTCTTCCACCCCCCAAACCCCGACAGTGCAAGAGCGACCTTGACGAGTTTGACGATGTGCCCGGCGACCACGGCATCGTGGGGGTGCGCTTCAAACGCGTCATCATGGACGACAGGGGTGCGGCAGTTTTTTGGGGGGGCCTTTGTTCGGTGCTGCTTGATTGGTTTGTGCCTCAGCGCGACCGAAACGACCCACACTCCCTCTTCAAATCGACTTCACCCCGACAAGCCCCGGCCCCTCGCCAAAACCCCAACCGCCGCCCCGCCGCCCCAATCCTCCCCCCCAGGCCTGCTGCCCAAGAGCCGCGCCCCGCGGCCGCCGCAGGAGACGGTTGTGAAGCGCGTCGTGTTCTGCACCGGCAAGGTGGGGGCGGCGGCGTTTGCCATGCGCAACGTCCGGCGCCTCAACAAACTCGATGCACCACCCATCCAACCACCCGACCCTCTCAACAAACAAACACACAATTGAAACAAACAAACAAACAAACAAACAAACAAACAAACAAACAAACAAACAAGCAAACAAACAAACAAACGCTGCAACTCCAACACCGCCTGCCCCCTCCCCCAACACCCCCAACACCTTTTTACGAGCTGCAATGCTGCCACCGCCCCACCCAAAACCGCCCCACCCAAAACCGCCCCAACCAACCCAACCTGCCCCCCCCCAAAAAAAGGTGTTTTACGAGCTGCACGCGGAGCGCGAGCGCCTGGGCGTGCAGGACGACATCGCCATCGTCCGCATTGAGCAGCTGGCGCCCTTCCCCTTTGACCTGGTCAGCCGCGAGCTCTACAGGTGGGGGGGGGGGGTGTTGAGGGGTGGGGGGGTCCTGGAGTTGAGGGGGGGTGTTGAGGGCGGGGAGGGATGAGGGGGTGTCGACAACACCGTGTCGTGCGCCGGTTTCGGGCCGAGGGAGCGGCCGAAGCACCAACAAGCAACAACCAACCGCAACGCTCCCCCCCCCCTCCCCCAAAAAAACACTCTCCCTCGCCCCCCAGGTACCCCGGTGCCGAGATGGTTTGGTGCCAGGAGGAGCCCATGAACATGGGGGCCTACTTCCACATACAGGTGGGGGGGGGTGACCCCTACTCTACAAATGTTTGTAGAGATGTCTACAAATAGGGCCTTCAGCCAAGCGGGGCCTGCCACCAAACGACAGATCTAAACCCACCCCCCCCCCAACCCAACCCAAGGTCCGAACCTCAACACACCCCAAACCCAAACCCAAACCGTCCCAATCCCCCCCCCAAACAGCCGCGCATGGAGTCGTGCCTGCGCGCCGAGGGCCGCCCCACCACGGGGCGCATCACCTACGCGGGCCGCCCCCCCAGCGCCTCGACGGCCACCGGCTTCGGCCAGGTCCACGCGCAGGTGGGGTTTTTGGGGGAGGCTGTTTCTGTATGGGGGCTGTGTAGGGGGGGCTGTTTTTGTGGGGCGTTTTTTTGGGGGGTCGCACGCAGGCGGTGCTGCAGGGTGGTGCTTCTTTGGCTGGTGTTGGAACGCGGGCCGGGCTCGGCGGCGCCCGCCCATCGCGCGCCCAGACGACGGGCATCCCTCAAAAAGCAACCCCACCCCACGACCAAAAACCCGCCCTAAACCCCGAACCCCGCCCCGCAGGAGCAAGCCAGGCTGGTGGGCGAGGCCCTGGACCTCAGCTTCAAGATGCAGATCTGAATGTTGGGATGATCTCCCGGCAGGGGGAGGGGCGGGCCTCAAGGGGCGGCCGCCGCCTCGAGGCGCCCTCCCTCCCCCCCCTCCCTTCGTTCCCTCCCTCCTCGTGTGGTTTGCGGGCTGTTTGTTCCTTCCGGCGGCGGCCGCGGCGCCGCCGCTGCCGCCGTGCGCCGCTGTTTGCGTCCTCTCTCTGCCGAGGCGGCTTTTTGAGGCTCCCCCGTCCCCTGCGTGCGTCCGTGCACGCGCCGCCCGCCCGCGCGTCTCTCCCTATCGCCCAGGCGTGCCCGCACAGCGGTGCGCCTCGCCCCGTGCTTGCTTTCCGCGCGCGGGCCGCGCAACGCAGGGCCCCCTGCGCGGCGCAGGCCGGCCCCCCGCGCCGCGCCGCAAAGCTTGACCAAACCCGTCCGGGAGGCTTATCATGGTGCACCGCGCGCGTCGCACCGGTAAATTGCTGGTGCTGGCTCTGGATAGTGTGTGTGGGGGGGGGGGGGGGGGGGGGGGGGGGGGGGGGCGCGGGGGCAGGGTATGGCTGTCGATGCCACGTGCAGCAGAGAGTCCGCCGGACTCGCACCGTGCCAGCGGCGCGGCGGCGTGTGGTGCCGGCGAACCAGCAGCTCTCCGGCTTCAAGCACTTGCGTGCACGTGGACCCGCTAAAAAACAGCGGGGGTGCGTGCATGCGACGGCCGGTCAGCGGGGCGGCCCAGATCATTTCAACGTATCGCCCTCAAATTATGGTCGGGTAGAATCATTTCGCATCAGCCCCATCAACCTACAAGCAGCCTGCATGTCCCGCGATCATGTCCAATAAACCGGAGGAGGAGGCCAGCCTACGCGACAGGGAGGTCGGCTTGGAGGCCAAAATCCGCCAGGAGGTGGGGACGATGGACATGGACGGGCTTCGCTTGGCAGCGCGGCGACCGGCGCCGCGGCAGTCGCGCGCGCCGCCGCCCGGGACGACGTGGCGCCGCGCCGCTCGCTGCGCCGCGCCCAAGCCCCCCACCCGCCCCGCCCTCCCGCCCCGCGCCCAGCTCACCCGCTCGGGGGAGCGCGAGCGCCTGAAGCAGGTGCTGCGGGAGCGGCTGACGGAGTGCGGCTGGCGCGACGACGTGAAGCAGCGCTGCCGCGGTGCGCCCGGGCCGCTTCCGCCGCTGCCCCCCCTGCATGCGGCTGCGTATTCTGCGCCGCTCGCTTTTGTCGGAGGCCATGTGCATGCCGCATGCCGCATGCGCATGCGGCATGCGCATGCGGCATGCGCATGCCACCTGCGCGACTGTATGGCTGCATGCGGCGCAATAGCAAGCGGCGGACCGCCTCGGATGCAGCCCGCTGCCCGCCCCCGCAACCCCGGCATCCGACCCAGCCCGCGCACCTGCATACCTGACCCCTTGGCCCCTACCCCAGAGTTCATAGCCCAGCGCGGCCGGGACAACGTCACTGCAGAGGAGGTGGTGCGCGCGGTGCGGCCGCAGGGGCGCGCCGCAGTGCCCGACAGCGTCAAGGCAGACCTGCTGGCGCGCATCCGCGGCTTTATGGCCGACGTCTGAGCATCTTTGACTTTGATCTGGCGTGATCCGGAGCCGGGCCTGCACCCGGACCTGTCGTGACCCGAAGTGGTCTTGGCGTTTGGCGGCAGCGCGCCGAGCGGCCTCGCTCGGGCTCTTTTCGGCGGCGGCGCGGGAGCATGGACGCCGCGCCACCCGCACCGGCGCGGGCGGCCGCCTCGCCGCCCCACCAGCAGCAGCAGCAGCAGCAGCAGCAGCAGCCGCCGCCCGCCCCCTGCCTGGCGCACGCGTGGCTGGTGGACTCTGGCCCCGACCTGTCCCACGAGGACGTGTCCCACCTCGCCTTTGACGACGCGACGGGGCAGATGCTCGCGGTCAAGGGGGGCCACGTGTTTGCCTACGCGGCGGAGGGCGGCGGGCTGAGGTGGATGTACCCCCTGCAGGCGCGCGTTTTGGGGGGATTGGGGGCACCGGGGCAAAGGGGCGCGCGCCTGCCTGTTTGGGGGGAGGAGAGGAGGCCGATGAGGGATAGGGTGCGAGGTCTTGAAGCGCAAGCGCACTTGCGAGGAGACCCACTTGCGACGTCACGTCAGCCCCTATAGCGCCTCCCCCAGCATCCCTGCCCCCAACCCGCGCCGCCCCCGCAGGACGGCCCCCGCGTGCTCGCGCTGCGCCCCTCGCTGGACAACCGCCTGCTGGCGGTGCAGCGCGGCGCGACGCTGGTGGAGCTGGTCGACCTCGCCAGCGGCAACTGCTTCGTGCACTCCACCCACAAGGTGCGCCCGCCGCGGCAGATCCCCCCCCCCCCGGCCAAACCCTGGCGCCCGGCGCCCCGCGTGCGCGCGACGCGCGCGCCGCCCTGCAGGGCAGTCCCCTGCCGGCCCGCGCCTCCAGGCAGCACTGCCCACACCGTCCTCAAACGCCCCCCCCCTCTTTTGCAACACACAAACCCCAGGGCCGCGACCGCATCCTGGGCTTTTTCTTTTCGGAGGCCCCCGGCGCTGACTTTGTGGTGGCCACAGACAGGGGGCTGGAGATCAACACCTTCGCGGCGCGGTGCGCGGCGCCGACTGGGGCCTTTGGGGGCGGGGGCTGGGGCGCGCCTGGGCTCTTCCCCCTGCTGCTCCAGTGAGCTCCACCTGTCCGCAGGGGCGCGGCATGAAGGGCGTGTGCCGCCCGCCCTACGGCGCGTTTTGCCCCCCAAACCGACGCCCCCAGCCGCGCCCGCCCCCAAACCGCCCGCAGCCGCCAGGGGTTGAAGCTGGTGCAGCGCGTCCGCCGGCGCAGCGACTGGTGCATATACACCCACGAGACGCGCATGCTGGTGCTCGGGACCAACCCCGCAGCCGCCGCCGCCGCCCCTGCGGGCGCGGCGGCGGCGTCGAGCCCCGCCGCCGCGGCGTCGCCCGGCAGCGGCGGCGGCGGCGGCGCGCGCGTGGCGAGTCCCGTCATGGCGTCGTGGCAGTTCACGTCCGCCGGCGTCCTGCACCTCCCGCTGTTCGAGCTGCACGGGCCGCTGCCGGCGGCGGCGGCGGCGCGGGAGTTTATGGTGGGGCAGCCAGACGCGCCCGCGCCTGCGCCTGCGCCTGCGGCAGCGCGGCAGGGTGCGGTGGGCATGGGCAGCGCCGCCCCGAGCGGCGGCGGCGCCGCCTCCGCGCCGGCATCGCCGCCGGCCACGCCGGGGCCGCTGACGCCGACGCCGCCCGCCCCGCGCGCGGCGGCCGCGGGCGGCGGCGACGCGGCGGCCGCGGCGGCGCGGCGCGCGGCGGCGGTGTGGCTGCTCCGGATGTACGGCCGCGTGTACCTCGCCCATGCGGCCACCAGGGGCCCTGGCGTACCGCCCCAGCTTGAGCTGTACCGCTTTTACTCCGACACGCTGCTGCTGGAGAAGGTTTACGACCTGGTGGACGACGAGGTGGGGGTTTGTGTGTGGCCGTATGGGGTTTCAGAGGTTTAGGCTTTCAGAGGCTTCGGGTCGGGCTGGGCTCAGTTGGCTCTTGGGGATCGAGCTACTGCCGAAAGCTGTGAAGCTGACGCCGTGCAAGTTGGACTTGCGATGCCGCAGATGCCTGCAGAAGCTTTCCGATGTACGTCCCAAAAGCGTGGCCTCACGACCCCGCACAAAAACCCTGCCCACCTTCACCGCGCGCAGGTCGAGCTCTCCGCGGTGGACAACGCCCTCCTAATCCACTACCCCTCCGCCGCCGTCGCCGTCGTCGCCGACGCCGCGCTCCCCGGCCGCCAGCCGCTGACCAGCCCGCTGCCGCTGCGCCGCCTCGGCCGCGTCTCGCCGCCGGGGCCGGGCGCCGCCGCCGCCGCCTCGCCGCGCGCCGCCTCAGATGCGATGCACGCCGGGGACTGGGCTTTCGTGGCCCCGCACTGGGTGCTGGACGCATCGTCCAACCGGCTGGCGCGGCTGCAGCTCGACCTGCCCGCGATTGCGGAGTCGGTGTCGGACTGGCCCTCGCTGGTCGGGTTCCTGCAGCGCCGCCGCGCGCCGCCCGCGGCGGCCGCGATTGCGGCCGCAGCGGCGTCCTCTGGCGGCGGCGCTGCGGGCGGCGGCGGTGGTGTGGGCGGCGCTGCGGCCGGCGGCGCCGCGGCGGGCGACGCGGCTGCGCCCGCGTGGGACCCAAAGGCGCTGCTGCTGGGCGTCTGCCGCGCGGCGCTGACGGAGCCTCTGGAGCTCTCCGCGCTGCGCGCCATCTTCGTGCAGCTGGTGCAGGCGAGCTCCGCGCAGCGCAGCGTTTGCGCGCGTCGCCACCCCATTTCCATTTGGACATGCGTGAACGCACGTCATTATGCAAGCACACACACACACCCAGCAGATGTCCAACCCCGCCCCTCGCCTCCCCACTCCATCCAATCCCCCTCCCCAGGCCTACGCCGACGCCCTGTCCCGCGCCGGCGCCGCCAGCCCCGCGCCGCCCCCCGCCGCGCCCGGCGGCGCCGCCGCCTCGGCCGCCGCGCCCCAGCCGCCGCCGCCGCCGCAGCGCCCCGACGCGCCGCCGGCGGCTGCGGCGGTGCTGGCGCCGGGGGAGGTTGCCGAGCGCCTGTTCTGCTGGGCCCATGACGAGGAGGTGGTCGATGCCCCCTACCTGCAGGCAGCCGTTTCAGAGTTCTGCGCCGCCTCTGAGGCCGCCGGGCTGCCGCCGCCCCCGCAGCTGCCCGGGCTGGCCGTCGAGCTGCTGCTGCAGCAGGGGCTCGCGCACGCCGCGGCGGCGCTGCTGCGTGCGCAGCCGGCGGCGGCGGCCGCGCCGCTGGCGGAGCGGCTGGTTGCAGAGGGCGCCTGCGGCGGCGGCGGCGGCGGGGCGGGAGGGGCGGGAGGGGCGGCGGCCGGCAGCGGCGCGCTGGCGTGCCGCATGGCCCTGGACGTGCTCGCGCGGCAGGCCGCCGCCGAGGCGCGCGCGGCGGCGCGCGACGCGCTGCCTGGTGCGGGCGCCGCCGACGGCGCCGTCGGCGGCGGCGGCGGCGCCGCGGCCGGAGGGCGCGGCGCGATGGCGGCCGCGGCGGCGGCCGTCGCCGGCGTTCCCCCGGGCGCGGGCGCCGCGGCCGCCTCCGCCGCCGCGCTCGCGCGGGCGGGGCGGCGGCGCGGCCTGCCGCACAACGAGGCCTACGCGCGCCAGCTCCTTGCCTCGGGGCAGGCGCTGCGCGCCGCGCGGCTCGCGCGCGACCGCGGCCTCTTTGGTGCCCCTGGCCTCTCGGCCGACGAGCTGCTCTCCGCCGCCGCCGCGGCCGGCGACGCGCGCCTGTTTGCGGCGCTGCACCGGCTGCTGGGCCCGCGGCCGGGGCCGGACGGGGAGACGCCAGAGGGGGTGGAGGCGGCGATGGCGCGGGTGCTCGCGGCGCGCGGGGCCGGCGGCGGCGGCGGGTCAGCGGGCGGGGCCGGGCCGCGCGGCGGCTTGGACGGCGGCGGCGCCGCAGCAGCGGCCGTTGCGGCGGGCTAGCGGGCCGCAGTACAGGCTTGTGCATGCCGTGTCTGTAAGCGCACTCGAGAGCTGCAATGGGGTGAATGTGCGAGGGCCACGGCCATGTGCAGGATAAAAACTGCCTCGACCTGCTGGGTGACGGGGTGCCGACGGGCGGGCGCTGGCGCGGCGCTCGATGCTGAATGCTCCGAGCCGAGGCCAGCGCCAAACACACTCAACCTGGGTGCCAAACGTGTATTAACCAAGCCGGGATTTACACTAACGCAGACGGCCCGATCTGTGCGCGCCACACCCTCCCCTGCCCCGGATCGCCGGCCTTGTGATGCGCGCCGCATCCCAACAGCTTCTAAAACGCCGGGAGACTCTGTCGCGCCTGCGCTGGGGCGGCGCGATGCGGGCCAGCCCGCCGCACGCGGCGCGCGGCGCGTGCGGCGCGCAGGCCCCGCTCCAACGCCCGCTGTCGCCCGTGGCGCAGCGGCCGGCGGGCCTCGCGGCGGGGCCCGCATCGCGCCGCCTGCGCGTCGTGGCGGCGCAGGTGCTGTCGACCTCCTCGGCCGGCGCCGGCACGGGTGCGCGCGCTGTTCGGAATTCGGAGCCCAGCTGCCCCCCCCCCCTCGGGCGGCGCCACGCATGCCATGCAGCAGCGCATGCCGCATGCAAAAGCATGCATGCAGCGGCGCCGCGCCCGACCGACGCCCCGCAATACCTCCCGCATGCGCCCCCCCCCCGGCAGCGCCCGGCAACGGCAAGCCCGCGCCGGCGCCTGCCGCGGCTGCGGCGTCCGGCTACCGCCAGCCCCCCCCTGAGATACTGCAGATAGTGGACGCGCCGCCGCAGCCCTCTCTGTCGTTCTCCCCGGACCGCAGCACCATCCTGCAGCTGCGGCGGCCGCCGTCGCTGCCGCCGGTGGCGGAGATCGCGCGGCCGGAGCTGAAGCTCGCGGGTGGGCGCGGTTTTGGGGGGGGGGGGGTGAGGGGGGGCGCTTCTTGTTGGGGGCGTTTGGCAGGGGCGTTTGGGGGTGGTTCAGGGGGTTGAATAGGGTGCAGGGAGGGAGGAGGTGCTGGCAGAGCCAGCCGTTGAGAGCGGGCAGAAGGCAGCCTGCGGCAGCAGCCGCAGCTGCGGCGCCAACCGCCCGCGCGATCCTCCCCCACCCACCCCCACAAACACACACACCCCGCACACAGGCGTGCGCATCGACGCCGCCCAGTTCAGCCGCAGCCGCATGGGCTACAACACCGGCCTGTCCGTTGCGTCTGCGGAGGAGCGGGTGCCGAGTGACGCGGCGCGCGAGATCACGGGTTACCCCCCGGGCAGCTGCATCAATTACGTGAGCCCCCCCCCCTGGGAGCGGCGGGGCGGCGGCGCGCTGCGTGGCGGTTCGCGGGCGGGCGCTTGCGGGCGGATGGCGCCATGTTTTGCATCCCTCAGCAAACGCGGCGCGCCACCCTGAACGCCCACTCGCCACAATAACACAAACCCACCAAACACCACCCCCGCCCCCCCGCCCCCAAACCCCCCCCCCCCAGGTGAGCTGGAGCCCCGACGGCCGCCACGTAGCCTTCACTGTCCGCAGCGCCGGCGGCCCCGGCGACCCCCCTCGCGGCCCTCTGGCGCTGTGGGTGGCCGACGTGGCGACCTGCCGCGCGCGCCCTCTGCTGCCGGGGCGGGGTTTGAACACCGTTTTCGACAGCTACAGCTGGGTGGATGACAACACCATCGTCGCGTGCTGCGTGCCAGAGGTGGGGTTTTAGGGGTTTAGGGGTTTAGGGGTTCAGGGGTTCAGGGGCGGGGGGAGGCAAAAAAGGCGGGGCAGATGGAGAGGCGCGTTGCGCATTGGAGGGGCGCGGGGCGCGTTGGGGCCTGCTGCCATCCGCCGGAGGCGCGAGCGGTTGTGGGGGAGTTGCCCCACGTGCCCCCGAGGGTTTGAGGGGGTGGGGGCGATGGCGCCTGGGAGGGGTTTCTGCTCGGCAATTGACAGGGTGCAACACACACAGCCACACACCGCGCGCGCCCCCGCCCCCGCCCCCCCCCCGCCGCCCGCTTACCAACCACCCCCACCCCCCCCCCCCCGCAGGGCCTCGGCCCCGCCCCCGAGCGCCCCCCCGCGCCGCTGGGCCCCAAGGTGCAGGACAACACGGCGGCGCGCAAGTCGCAGAACCGCACCTACGCAGACCTGGTGGGGGGGGGATGTTTGGGGCTTTGGGGGGGTGGGGTTGGGGGGTTGGGCTTTGGGTGAACGCGCCTACGGCTTCGGGGGCAGCCCACAAATCCATAAACCCCCTCCCCAGAGCAACAGCGCACTTCAAACACGAATCCACGCTCTCAAAAACAAACAAAAAAAACCCACCAGCTGCGCGATGAGGTGGACGCGGACCAGTTTGAGCACTACGGGGCCAGCGAGCTGGTGGCCGTGGACGTGGGCAGCGGGGAGGCGCACACCATCGCGCCGCCGCGGCTTTACACAGAGGTCGATGCCAGGTGGGAGGTGGTGGTTTGGGGGGCCGGTGCTTTTGGGGTGCGGGTGGGGAGGGGGCCGAACTGGCGCGCTTTGGGGAGCCGGGCTGTTCTAACCGCTCCACTCCCGCCCTAAGCCCCCCGCCCGCCTGCCCGCCCACCCCACCAGCCCCGACGGCGAGTGGCTGCTGGTCAGCTGGCTGGAGCGGCCCTTTTCGTTCGCTGTGAGGGGGGCTTTGGGGGGGGCGCGCGCGGGTGGTCCCAAACCTCAGTTGTGAACGTTTGCTGCGCGTGGCTCCCTCGCAAACAGTAGAAAGCAAACAGCAAACAGCAAAAAGCCCCAACCCCCAAACACGCACGCGCGCTCGCACACGTGCACGGGCGCCAACCGAACGCACCCGACCCCCCTCCCTCCCAAAAAAAACAATTAGGTGCCCTGCGGCCGCTTCCCCGCGCGCGTGCAGCTGTGGCGCCGCGACGGCGCGTTCGCGCGCGAGGTGGCGGCGCTGCCGCTGGCGGAGGAGCTGCCGAACAAGTTCGACGCCACGCGGCCGGGGCCGAGGGCGATAGGGTGGCGGGGGGACGCGGCGGCGGAGCTGACGTGGATAGAGGCGCAGGTTTGACCGCTTTGACCGTCTTGTGCCGTTTGACCGTTTGACCGGCGGGCCGTGTGGCTGGGGGGGCCGCCGCATCCGCTCGCTCCGCCGGACGCGCTTTGACGGAGGAGACCCGGACCTTGATGCCTCCCCCCTTGAACACACAATCACAACCCCCAAACAAACAAACAAGCAAACCACCATCAAAACCAAAAACCCAAAGGACGGCGGGGACCCGGACCTGGACGTCTCCCCCCGCGACATCGTCTACACCCCCCACACACAAACCCTGAACCCTTAAACACACAATCAAACAAGCAAACAAACAAATCCCACAAACAAACCCAAAGGATGGCGGGGACCCCGACCTGGACGTCTCCCCCCGCGACATCGTCTACACCCTGCCCGCCGCCGCCGCCGCGGGGGGCGGCGCGCCGCTGGAGCTCGCGCGCACAGACATGCGCTGCGGGGGGGTGGCGTGGTGCGACGGAGGTGCGGGGGGGGGGGAAAGGGGGCGCGCCGGTGGTGCGCTTGTACGGGGTGGCCCAAGCCCAAGCCCTGGGCTTGAACCCAGCAGCAGGACACACACAGCACTCAGCAGCACGCGCCCCACAACTCCTCACTCTGACCCTCGCCTCCCCCACACCCAACCCTCACCCCCCCCCCTCACCCCACTCGCAACCCCCAACCCCGCCCCCCAGACCTGGCGTTGGTCTACGAGTCCCGCTGGCAGACCAGGCGCAGCCGCATTTGGACCATCGCACCAGACCGCAGGCGAGGCCCCGCCCGCCGCCGCCGCCTGTTTGAGCCGCCTCCCTGCCTTGCAATCGGCCCCCATAGCCGGCCCCCATTGCTGGCAATGCCTTTCAAACCCCAACTAAACCCAGCCCAAGAGTGCACGCAGCGCAATGCATCAAACCTGCAATCACAATCACTCGCACCACAACCAAATCTGAACCCCCTCCCTGATGTTTGACCAACTCCAACCCCCTCCCCCCACCAAACGGTCAAACCCCAGGTCCGACCCCCCCTCCCTGCTGTTTGACCGCTCCTACGAGGACGTCTACAACGACCCGGGGTCACCCCTCAGCAGGCGCACGGCAAGGGGGACCTACGTGCTGGCAAAGGTGACCCATGGGGGGGTGGGGGGGGGGGGCAACCGATTTGGGGGTGTGCTGTTTTGGGGGGGGATGCTGAGTGCCCGCGGTTTTGAGGAATGGCCCGCCTGCTCTGTCATCTAGGGACAAGACGCGCAAAGCGCAGCAATTGACACTAGTGAACACCCCCGAAACACCGCAACCCAACCCAAAACCCCAACCCAACCCAACCCACCCACCCCCCCCCCAACCCCCAGATCGATAGCGAGCGCAAGCTGCTGATGGCGGGCAGCGGCGCATCGCCCAACGGCAACCGCCCCTTCCTCGACGTGAGGGGGATTGCAAAGGGGCCCCTTCCTGCAAACGCGCCTGCCGCGCTTCGCTTGGTCGGCACGCTTGGGCTCGTTTGCTTGCGCCGGCGTTGCTCCGGGCGTGCGCAGGGCGATTCCCTCAATCCGCGCAGAACGCACCTCCAAAACCTCCACTTGCAACCCCGAAATCACCAACCCGCCAACCCCCCAATGAAAACACCTCCACCCCCCCCAGCTGCTGGACCTGGACACGAAGGAGACCCAGCGCCTGTGGCAGAGCTCCCCCCCTTTCCTCGAGGCAACGGGCAGCATCATGTCGGACGCAAACGGGGTGTGTTGAGGGGGGGTACTTGGAGATGGGTTCAGGGGGTTTTACTTGGTAATGGGGTGGGGGTTGGTTGAGGGACGCCGGCGCAGCCCTCGACCCCACTGAACCGCCCCAAAACCGCCGTAAAAACCGCCCAAAACCGCCGTAAAAACCGCCCAAAACCGCCCCCTCCCAGGACGCTCCCATATCGCTGGACGGCCTGAAGCTGCTGCTCTCGAGGGAGACGGCGCAGGACCCCCCGCAGGCAAGCTCTTTTGGGGGCCGGTTGGGGTTTAGGGTTTAGGGTTTAGGGTGGGGGGGTGGCAGTTTTGAGGGGGGGCCAGTTTTCGGGGGGGCCGCCCCCCTCCCTTCCGCCCGCCCGGCCCCCCTTCCCCGGCCCTGCCCTGTTTTGGAGTGGTCTGGCTGATGTGTTTGAAAATATGCGCTGCAACGGATGTTGCCCGATTGGGGGGGCTCTGCGCACGGCTGATGAGTCACTGCTGCTTCAACCCCATCCCATCCCCCCTGCAGCACCCACAACCGCACCCCCCCCCCCCCCCAAAAAAACAGAGCTGGCTGATGACGCTCACCCGCGACCCCCGCGGCGGCGGCGTGACCACCAGCGCGCGCCAGCTGACGGACTATCCCCACCCCCACCCCCAGCTCAGGGACCTGCAGAAGGAGGTGTGTGGTGGGGTGTGCTTTGGGGGAGTGTTTTTTGGGCGTGGGGGGGGTGGGGGGTGTCGGGGGGGACTACCCCCACCCCCACCCGCAGCTGAGGGACCTGCAGGGGGAGGTGGGGGGGTGCTTTGGCGGGGATTGATGGGGCCCTCAGCACTGTCACATTCCAACCCCTGCCTCGCAGCAGCCGGGCTATCCATGCCAAGCAACCGAAACCAAACGAACCCCCAAACCCAACAAACCACCACCCCGACCAAAACCAACCGAACCCCCCCCCCAAAGGTTTTGCGGTACAAGCGGGACGACGGCGTGGACCTCACCGCCACCCTCTACCTGCCACCCCCCACACAACAAACACAAACACCCCCCAAACCAACCGAAACCCCCCCCCCAAAGGTTTTGCGGTACAAGCGGGACGACGGCGTGGACCTAACCGCCACCCTCTACCTGCCACCCGGGCACGACCCCGCGCGCGACGGCCCGCTGCCCACCATTCTCTGGGCCTACCCCCGCGAATACAAATCCAAGGCGCGGGGATTTGGGGGGGGCTTTGTTTTGGGGGGGCCTTGTCTGGGGGGGCTCGGGGGGAGGGTACCACCGCTCCCCCTCAAGGCGGCGTTTGCGCAAACGCCTTGCGCCACCGCTGCTGCGCCAGTGATGTTGTCAAACTGGGCTTCTCGCATCAAGGCGCAGCGGCGATGGGGGCAGAGTGGGGGGCGGTGCGGCGCGGCTCAACGCCCTCTCCTGGCGGCCCGTTCTTGAATTCCCACTCCAAGCGAACCCCAACTCTAAACAAACCTTGAATAAAACCCCAATCCAAAAAAGGCGACGAGGAGCCCAACGACACGTACGTGGAGCAGCTCACCGCCGCGGGGCGCGCGGCGGTTGAGGAGGTGGTCCGGCGGGGGGTGGCGGACCCCGCGCGCATCTCAGTGGGGGGGCACTCGGTGGGCGCTTTTGGGGGGAGCGGGTTGCCTGGGGGGCTTTTTTGAGGGGGGGGCACTCGGTGCGCTTTGGGGGCGCTCTCGTCGGTCCAGGGGGGGCTTTGCGAGTGGGCGTGGGGTGGGCCGGCGCTTGCTGAGGCCCTGGCTGGCCCGGGGGCGTGCTCAAAGCCTATCCACCGCCCAAAAACGCCTGCCTCCCCCCAAAACCTAAACCATCCCCCAACCCCACCCCTCCAGTACGGTGCCTTCATGACGGCCAACCTGCTGGCCCACCTGCCAAACGTGTTTGCGGCCGGCATCGCGCGCAGGTGGGGGGGGGAGTTTGCTTTGTTTTGGGGGGCGACCTCGGTTTTGGGGGCCGTGCTTTGGGCGCGGAAACGAGCCAATGAACGCAAAACCAACCCTGCTACACCATCCCAACCACCATTCCAAACACCATCCCAACCACCATCCCAAACACCAAACCCACACACAACACCACGCGACAAACGAGCCCACAAAGCCCACAAAAACAACCACCCCCCCCAGTGGCGCCTACAACCGCACGCTCACCCCAATGGGCTTTCAGAGCGAGCAGCGCACGCTGTGGCAGAGCCCAGAGGTGTACGCACGCATGAGCCCGTTCATGTGGGTGGGGTTTGGGGGGGGGGGGGTTGGGGGGGGGGGGGGGGGTCTTTTTGACTTCGTGCCGGGGCGGCAGGGCGTGTGAGGGAGGTCGGGGGCTTTTTTGCTTTTGGACGGGGGAGGCCGCGAGGCCACGCCACCAACCCCTGAAAAAGGGCCGATGGCCGCCTCTGAAGCCCCCGAGAGCGACCGCCGAAACCGCCAAACCCCTCGAAACCGCCCCAAAACCCCCCAAAACCCCCAACCCCCCCAGGATGGCCGACCTCATCACCAAGCCCCTCCTGCTGGTCCACGGCGACGCCGACAACAACCCCGGCACCCACACCATGCAGAGCGAGCGCATGTACGCCGCGCTAAAGGGGCACGGCTGCCCCACGCGCCTGGTGCTGCTGCCGCACGAGTCACACTCTTACGGTGAGGGGTGGTTGGGGGTTGGGGTGCATGGGGAGGGGTCCAGTCTGCCCCGCTCTCCACCCACCCACCAACCCCCCCCACCCCCCCCACCCCCACACCCCCCCTCTACCCTTCAAGCCCCCCAAAAAAAACCAACCCCCAAACAAAACACCCCCCAAACGCCCTCCCTCCCCCCCAGTCGCGCGCGAGTCGGTGCTCCACGCGCTGTATGAACAGGACCAGTGGCTGGAGCGCCACGCGGGGTGGGGGCGCGTCGACGCGGACTACCCAGCTTCGGAGGGAGGGGAGGACGGCAGCGCCAGCGAATGAGGGCGCGGAGGGCGCGGCGGCGGCTGCGGAGTGCGCGGCCGGCGGCGGCGTTGCGGCACTAGCCAGCGAGCGAAGCGCGCCCGCGGCGGCCGCCGAGGGCGCGCAGCGGGCGGCGGCGGCGGGCGGGCGCGCTGGCGACGCGGAGGGCGTTGCGGGGGGCTGAGTGAGAGCCCCTCCAATAGCCCTCCACTAACCGATGGCGGGCCCTTGCAAGAGCCCTCCGCCAATCAAACCACCATTGATTTATTTGCATCGCGCCCACGGCCCTATTGGCCGTGGTCAATCCTAGACCCTGTAATCCGACCCTCGATCCCCCCTCTGGTTTGCCCAAGCCGCCTGGCGGGGAGAGGAGGGGGCCCGCGCCCCCGGTCTGCTAGTCAGATCAGCTGGCGGCAGGCGAGCAGTCGGCCAGCCAGCGGGTGACCCCTCCCCCCCCAAGCCGCGGCAAGTGGCCCGCCCTCAGCGCTTGACGTTATCTCTGGGGCAATGAGTCATTCGACATTTGGTCGGTGGTAGTGTGCTTTACACCCTCTCAAGAATGGCAAGGGGCTGTTTTCTTTGCTGCTGCTGCGCGAGAAACTTGCTAAGGCGCGCGCGCGGCGCTGGGGTCTGCCGCGCGCGGCCGCGGGGGCGGGCGCTGGATGCGTGGCGGGTTGCGGGCGTGCAAAATGGGGAGGGGGGGTGCGGGCGGGCGAGGCAAAAAAAACTGTCAAGGCGCCCTGGCTTGCGGGAGGCGCGGTTTGGGGGTGGCGGTGTGTGTGCCCCCAAACCTGCCCGGCTTCATCAGTCAAACCTCCGACCAATCAACCGACCAACCGAACAACCGACCAACCGAACCGTGCACCCAAAACCGGGCGCTTGCCCACAAAACCGGGTGAGGGGTTGGGCCCATCCGCGGGCGCCAAAGGGCGCCGCGCGCGCGGGCGCCAGAGGCGGCGGCCGGCGGCGGTGGGCCGGGGCCTTCTGCTTGCGGCCCTCTACTTGCGGGGGAGGTGGAAGCTGCGGGGGGGCGGGCGGATGTGGGTTTTGGGGGGTGAGGGGGAAAGGGGGGAGGGGGTGGGAAGGGGGCTGCAGGGACTGCAGGGGCCGGAGGCGCCAGCGCCGGCGGCGCCCGGCGCGGCGCCGCGGCTGTTCTGCGGCCCGTTTGTGGCAGTAGGTTTGCTAAACCCCACCCAAAAACAGAGGGCTGACGCTTTTTCTTTCCCAGGGCTGGAAAAAAGGAAACCAAACCCACCCGTCGCGGTTGCGGCCGTGGAGGTCGCCCTTCCAGCCCTCGGCGCCGGTGGTGGGCTTCTGCGGGGCGCGCGGCGCGGCGGTTTTTTTCGGTAGGCGGGTTTTCAGGGGGGCGTCGGGGGCGGAAGGGGGCAGGGCGCCGTCGCGGCCTCAAAAAGCGGGGGCGGCGGCACGAGCAGCCCCGCAACTGGACTGTCGCGCCAAAAAGTGCCAAAAAGCGCCAAAAGCGCCAAAAAGCGAGGGCAGCGCGGCGCGTCTGCCCCATCCGCCCACGTTGTCGTCGTCCTTGCCGCTGAAGTTTTTGTCCATTACGCTCTTCAGGGCGCCGCCCAGGTAGTCGGCGGACTGGGGTTTGGGGGGGGGGTGAGGGGTGAGGGGTGGGCATGAAGGGGTTGGGGGGGGGGTAAAGGGGCGAGGGGGCGGAGGAGGTGAGGGGTGAGGAGTGAGAGCAGTGAGGGGCCCAAAGGGGCCAAGGGGGCGAGGGGACAGAGGGGGGAGGGCGTGTTTGGGGCGTGTGGTGGCGAGTGTGTGCGGGGAGAGCAACGTTTCGCGCGCACAGCGGGGGGCAGAGCGCGTGCGCCACTCCGCAGCGCGAGGGGACAAAAAGGGGGGGGGCGCGGGGGTTTTCGAGGAAACAACGGAAAAGGGGGGAGCGTCGGCGCACCTCGCTCGCGGGCAGGTCCGTCGCGGGCGCGCTGGCGGCGTGCGCGGCGTCGGCGGCGCCGCCGGCGGCGGCGGCGAACCCGTCCTTGAAGGGGCGGCCGGGGCCGTGGTGGGAGATGCGGCCGGAAAACGAGGAGGCGGTGCCCTCCCAGTTTCCGTTGGGGGCCTGGGGGGGGGGTGCGCGGTCAGGGGCGCCACCTCAGCGGGCGCGGCGCGGAGGGGGCGCGCCAGGCGCGGCGGGGCGGCGCCGAGGCGGGGGCGTGCGGCCCCGGCGCAAGGCGGGGCGGTGGTGCGGGCCGGGGGCGGGGGCGGCGGCGGCGCCGAGCTCACATCGTCCTTGGGGGGGCTGAAGATCTTGACAAAGGCCTGCCCGATGGTGTTGAGCGCCTCGCCCAGCCCCCCGGCGCGCACCGGCGCGGCGAGCCGCCGCGGCGCGGGCGAGCGGCGGGGCACCGCGGGGGCCCGGCAGGCGGTTGTTCCGCGCAGGGACAGCATGTTGGGGCCGGCGGGGGCGGGCGCGGGGCGCGGTATGCCGGGGGCGGGGGTGCCGGAGGGCGCGGTCCGAAACGGGGCGATCAGCGCCTCGAGGGGGCTTGCGACGGGCGTATCGGGCTGATTGGTCGCGTGCGGAACTGAAAGTGGATCGAGCCGCGACCTGGCTTTATGGCCCGCCAGGTCCGCAGCTGCGCCGGGTGCCGGGAGCCTCCGACAGCCCAAATCGGGAGCGAAGCAGCCCGAGCGCGCGTTCGCAACCCAGGGAGAGCGCAGCGGTGGTCTGATGGCGCGCCCGGGGCCCGCGGTCGCCGCCAGCGCGGCGCGCGACGCGCGCCGCTGTCCGTTCTCCCGCCGCCGCCGCGATCGCCTCCCGCGCGCGCGCCGGCGGCGCCCCACTGGCGGATCCGTTCACGAGCAGGCCCCCGCACGCAACACACGCCGCCGGCACGCTGCCGCGATTACTGCGCCCGGGCCCCCCGCGCCGCCTTGGGGGCGGGCCCCTCGGCGGTGCGCGGGGCAGCCCCGAATGCGGGCAAAGCAAGGGGCGGCTGTAAATGGCAGGGGGGCCTTGGTGCGAGGCAACCCAAGAGTGGGAAAAAAGCTACCGGGCGATTTTGATACAGAATGCACGGCAAAAAAAAGACTTTGCACGAAGGCGAAACACAAGGGGGGAAGGCAAAACAGGTGCAAAACGGGCAAGGGGGCGTGCTCGGGCCCCGAACGGCCGTCGCCGCGGACGCCGCGGCGGCGCGCCGCCCCGCCCCGCCCGCCGGCCCTCGCGCCGCGCAGGGAGGGAACCGCGCCGCCCCTCACCCCGCGCAGGGAGGGAACCAGGCCCCGTCGATCTGCATGCCGTAGTGGATGCTGCGCTGCACGTACGACTCAAAGCTGCGCGCGCTGTCCTGCAGCTTGGCGGCGGCGTCCTTGTTCAGGGGGTCCTCGGGGTTGGGGTCCTGGGGGGGTGGGGGGTTAGGTTTGGATTGGGGGTTGGTTTGGGTGGGGACTGGGGCGTGGTTGGGGTGCGCCCGCGCCCTGACCGCACAGCTGCAAGCTTGAGCAACCCCCCAACCCCCTTCCCCCCCACCCCAAACAACCCCATCCCAAACAACCCCAAACACACACCCCACACCCCACCAGGAACAGGAACTGCAGTCCGTAGACCACGCTGCTGATGGACAGCACCGGCTTCCAGTCCTCCCGCAGGATGTTGAGGCAGATGTTGCCGTCCAGGTCGATGTTGGGGTGGTACACCTGTGTGCATTGGGGTTAGCGTTGGGGGCTGTTTGGGGGGCTGGGGGGTTGTTTGGGGGGTTGGGCGCTGGGGGCACTTGAGGGATGTTTGGGGCGGTTCGGGGGGTTTGAAGGGCTGGGGCGGCTGCACAGCGCGGGTGACGCGGAGGGTGCCGCGCAAACCGGGGCGCCCCCGCCCCCGACTTGGCCCCAAACAGTCAAAGTCAAACTGCCCCCACCTTGGTCTTGCACTTGACCTTTGGCGCGTCGTAGGGGTAGCCGGGGGAGATGACAAAGTCAAACAGGAACTTGCCGCCCCTGGGGGAGTGAGGCGCCGGGTTTGGGGGGAGAGGGGGTGGGGTCGCTTTCTTCCGCCGCAGCGCCGCGCAGGTGCCGCGGCGCACCGGCGGGGGCGCTGGGGCGTGCGTTCAAAGCAGCTGGGGCCGCAGGCTGCTGCACGAGGCGCCATCAATGGCCACGCCGGTCCACCGCCGCTGCTGCTGCCGCTGCCGCGGCCGCCGCCGCCGCTGCCGCCGCCGCCGCTGCCACTGCCAAGACCGCCCCTGCCGGCCGTTCAGCTGTGCTCCTATTTCTGCCCTGCTGCCGCCGGCGCCGCTAGTGGCAGAAGCCCAACCAACAGCAGCACCAGCAGCAACAGCCCACAGCCACAGCAGCAGCAGCCCACAGCCACAGCAGCAACAGCAGCAGCGGCAGCGGCAGCGGCAACAAGCAGCAGCAGCCGCAGCAGCAGCAGCGCCAGCAGCGGCAACACCAGCAGCACCCCCTCACCGGTACATTCCCTCGTCTGCCCGTATGGTGATCTCAAAGTGCATGGGCTTGTCCTGGCCCTCCGGAAAGGTGATCTTGATGTTGCTGGGCAGGGTCAGCTCCGTCAGATCTGCGTTTTGGGTTAGGAGGCTGTCGACGATGCGGCGCGGCGCGCCTCGAGGGCGCACGCAGGGGGCGGAGCAGCGGGCGCGCGGCGCGGCGCAGCGCTTGGCAGCAGGCGCGCGCGCGGGTGCGCCGATCCGGGGCGCAGCCAGGCAGCCTCAACCGGTTGCAGCCGAAGGCCGATCGTATGCGGTGCTCATTGCGCTGTGAAATGCGCGGGCTCGCACCTTTCTGCAGCCGCAGCTCGCCGGCGGACTGCTTGGGCTTGCCCGCTGCCGCTGCCGCGGCCTCCTTCTTCTGCTTGTCCTGCGGTTTGGAGGTTCAGAGGGTTTAGCGGTGCGCTTCGCACATAATGAGGGCCCATGCGAGGCGTGGGCGCGGCGCACCTTGACAGAGAAGAGCTTTATCATTTTGGAGCGGGCCTCCTGAGCGGACCCAGGGCCTGCCGCACGTAGTGAGGGACTAAGGCCGCCTGTGAAGCCCCAATAGATCGATTCCAAGCCGCGGGGCGAGGTCCGGGCGCTGCCTAGGCGCGCTTCGAGGGCGGAAAAGCGCTACGCGGGGTCGTCACGCCCCAGAAACCCCTGATTAGCGCGTTCCAGAGCCCCTGATAAACGGTGGATTGGGGGCGAGCGGCAGCTCCCCCCCACACAAGCGGCGCAGCGGCGGGAAGGCGGCGGGAAGCTGCTGCGCGCGCTGCGCCGGCGCGGGCTGGCCAAGCAGCCGCCGCAGGGGCCCCGCGTGCGGTGTGTGCAAAAGTCGCCTTGCAACTCGTCATGCAAAAGCAACGGCGCTGCGGCGCCGCCCACCCGGAAGCAGGTCCAGGAAGCATGGGGCACGTCATTCGCCTTTGCGGACGCAGTGTTTTGAATGCAAAGGCTGCAGGCGCCCACGACCCCCTTGCATCACAACAGTACCATCCAGGCTGCTTTGCTCTGTGCGCCGGCTGTCAGCGGCTCGCCCTGCGGCCCGGTCCGCCGAGTCAACGGCCACCCGCCGCGGGGCGCCGGTAATCCGAGCTGCGCCGGGGCCCCTGGGGGCAGGAGGGCGCCCCAGACTGCGGCGTCCGGGCCGGCCAGCGCCCAGACCTGGCAATCACGGCAATCGGAGGCGGTCGTGGGCCCCCTCTCCCCCCGGGCAGCGGGCCCCATGGTGGGGGAGGGTCTCGGGGCGGGCGGGCTGACCGCGGGCGGGGCACGGGTGCGGGCCGGCGGGCTTATTCGCAGTCGCGGGACGGTTTGTTTTGCCGGATCACGGTCAGCGATGTCGGGCGGGGCGTCAGGGCGGGCCTTCCGCGCCCCGCGCGGTGGGTGATGATCGGCGGTGGGGTGGCGCTCGAGGGCGTGGTGGAAAGCGAAACCGGCGGGGGATCGCAAAAGAATTCAATTGGCCCGGGGGGGGCGGGCTGCATGGTATGTTTTCGTGGGCGCCGCGCAGCCGCGCGGCAGCCGGCACCAGGCCGCGGCGCGGTCGACCTTCGGCCCTGGGTGCACCCGCCTGGCGGCTCGCGCGCCTTGCTCAGCGAACTGATGGGGGCGTGCCGATCCGCGGCTGCGCGCTGCTCAGCTGACGAGCCCGGCACGCCGCGCGCGAGCTGGAGCCGCGGCGGCGCCGGAATCTGCCGTGTGTCGCACCTCGACCTCTCGGACTCCCCCGAGGGAGAGAGCCTCAGGTGCGGGCGTGAGCGCGGCGCAGCTTGATGACAGAGAAGAGCTTTGTCATTTTGGAGCGGGCCTCCGGAGCGGACCCAGGGCCTGCCGCACGTAGTGAGGGGCTAAGGCCGCCTACAAACCCCCAATAGATCGCTTCTAAGCTGCGGGGCGAGGTCCGGGCGCTGCCTAGGCGCGCTTCGGGGGCGTAAAAGCGCTACGCGGGGTCGTCACGCCCCAGAAACACCTGATTAGCGCGTTCAGAGCCCCTGTCAAACGGTAGGATCGGCGGCGAGCGGCAGCCTCCTCCCCCATAAGCGGCGCAGCGGCGGGAAGGCGGCGGGAAGCTGCTGCGCGCGCTGCGCCGGCGCGGGCTGGCCAGGCAGGCCGCCGCAGGGGCCCCAGCTTGGGCGCGGTGTGTGCAAAAGTCGTCATGCAACTCGTCATGCAAAAGCAACGGCGCTGCGGCGCCGCCCACCCGGAAGCACGTCCAGGAAGCATGGGGGACGTCATTCGCCTGCAGCCTTTGCGGACGCAGTTTTTTTAGCGGCCCCCTGCGCCCACGACCCCCTTGCATCACAACAGGACCATCCAGGCTGCTTTGCTCTGTGCGCCGGCTGTGCGCCCGCTGTCAGCGGCTCGCTGAGGCCCGTTCCGCCGTCCTCCCGCGAGTCAACGGCCACAACCCGCCGGTAATAACCCACCGCCGGGCGCCGATAATCGAGCTGCGCCGGGGCCCCTGGGGGCGGGAGGGCGCGCAGGCTGATCGGCACGCCCCCATCGGTTCGCTGAGCAAGGCGCGCGAGCCGCCAAGCGGGTGCACCCAGGTCCGCAGGCCGACCGCGCCGCGGCCCGGTGCCGGCTGCCGCGCGGCTGCGCGGCGCCCACAAAAACATACCATGCAGCCCGCCGCCCCGGGCCAATTGAATTCTTTTGCGATACCCCGCCGGTTTCGCTTTCCACCACGCCCTCGAGCGCCACCCCACCGCCGATCATCACCCACCGCGCGGGGTGCGGAAGGCCCGCCCTGACGCCCCGCCCGACATCGCTGACCGTGATCCGGCAAAACAAACCGTCCCGCGACTGCGAATAAGCCCGCCGGCCCGCACCCGTGCCCCGCCCGCGGTCAGCCCGCCCGCCCCGAGACCCTCCCCCACCATGGGGCCCGCTGCCCGGGGGGAGAGGGGGCCCACGACCGCCTCCGATTGCCGTGATTGCCAGGTCTGGGCGCTGGCCGGCCCGGACGCCGCCGCGGCCGCGCGCGACTCGGCTGACGAGCCCGGCACGCCGCGCGCGAGCTGGAGCCGCGGCGGCGCCGGAATCTGCCGCGTGGCGCACCTCGACCTCGTGGACTCCCCCGAGGGAGAGAGCCTCAGGTGCGGGTTCCATACGCGCGGCGGCAGGGGCGCCCGCGCGGCCGGCGCCGGTCCGGTCCCGCGGGGCGAGCCCGGCCAGCTGGCCAGGAAGGTCCTTACCCACCCACCCCGGCTTTGGGCGGCCGCCGGTCTGGCCGCGGCCGCGCGCCGCCCCGCGCCGCGCCGCGCCTGGCGCGCGCCGGCTGCTTTGTTCTGCTGCGCCGGCCGCGCGGGGGGGCGTGGAAGCCACAGACCGGGCGGTGCGGGCGGCCTGCGCGGGTACAGTGCAGGCGCCGCGCCTACCCTCCCACGCCCCCCCCCCCCCCATGCAAGCACGCCACCCCCCTCCCCCCCCCCCCCACGCCGGCCGCGCCCCCCGACCCCCCAAACTCAACGCGCCCGACCTGCCTGATTCCACCCCCCGGCCAGGCTTTACTTTGACGCCCAGCTCGAGGAGGATGACATGGCCCAGCCAATGGCATCCAGCCTGGCAATGGTCGACCTCCCGCCCCCGCCCCCCGCGCCCCCTCGCGGCGCGGCCGCGCCGCGCGCCGCCGCGGCGCTCGCGCCCGCGGCCGCGGTCGCGCCGGCCTCCGGCCGCGCGCTCTGCGACGCGTGGGCGGCGGCGGCGGCCGCTTGGTACCCCGACGCGGCGTTTGTCTCCCTGGGCCGCCCCGGCCACCACCAGGGCTGCCTCGTGTGGGGCGGGCGCAAGGCCGCAGCGCTGCTCGACGCGCTGTCCGGCGCGGCGCGGTGCGGGCGCGCGCTGGTGTTTGCGTACGGCAGCCACCCCGTCGACGCGGCGATGCTGGGGCGCCGCCCAAACGCGCGGCTGGCCTCGCTGCTCGAGGTGGGCGGGGCGCCGCGCCGGCGGGGCGGTATTGGGGCGTTTTGCTTTTCGGGGGGCCGTTGCCCCGTGGGGCAGTTTTACAGGGGGGGGTCAACGGGATCTGCGAGGGCTTGCAGTTTGCGGCCACGCAGCATGCATGCAGGCCAACCCGCATATAAACCGACTGCCGACACAACCCGCTTTTCCGCCCACCCAGGTGCCCCCAAACGACGGGAAGGAGGACCTGTGGTGCCGCCTGCCCGGCGCGCAGCTCAAGCGCCTCGACGGCACGATCTCAGATCACCACAGCCGCCGCCTGGCGGAGCTGCGCCTCGCCTCGGCCGCGCCGCCGCCCGCGCCCGACGCGGCCTGCTGCTGCCTCGGCGCCGGCTGCGCCGACGGCGCCTGCGGCGGCGGCTTCTGCAGCGGGCCGCTGCCGCGCCTCGACGGCGCCTGGCGCGGCGGCGGCGCGTGCGACGCGAGCAGCGGCGCGGCGTCGCCGCTGTGGCGCGGCCAGTCTGACGCCTCCTCCTGGGGCGCGGGCTCCTCCACCGACGGGACCCCCCCGGCGGACGCCGGCGCCTCGGGCCCGCCCTCCCGCCGCAGCTCGGCCAGCGGCGGCGCCGCCGGCGGCGCCGGCGAGGAGGGTTCGCCGTTTGCGGCGCTGTTTGGGGAGGAGGCGTGGGAGGGCGAGCTCGTCATCGTCGCGAGGGGGCAGGGCTGCTGCTGAGCGGCGCGGCGAAAGCCGCGGCCGCGCCGGCCCCGCCGCGGCCGCCAGGCCGCCCGCGCGGCCGGTCCGTCCCCCTCTCCATGCCGTGTCGCGGCCGCGCGGCTTTTTCCCTGCGCCACGCGCGCCCCCGCGGGACCGCCGCCCCATTGAACGCGCGGCGGCCGCCGCGCAGGACGAAGAACCCGCCACGCCGCAGCGCGCGCCTCGGACGGCGCAGCGCGCGGGCCCTTTGTGCGTGCTTTTGATTCCTCCCGCCGTGCACGTTACGTTCCTAATATGCCAAAGCAGCAGCAGCACGCCCTGAGAACGCAGCGCTGCATTTGATTTGACAGGGGGCGTCCCCCCTCCTCCTTCCCCCCCCCCCTGAACACCCCGACCCCTCACCGCCCCCCTCACACACACGCATGAATATTGACGGCGGCGGTGCGCGCTCCCCTCAAGCCACGCGCGCACAACTCCACCCGCCACGCCTCCCAAGTTCAAAGGAGGCCTCTGACCCTAGAGCCCCTGGCGGGCCGGCCGCCCTTAGGGCAGCTTCTCTCGTGGTTTGACCAGCCTGCGGCCGGCGCGGCCCCGAACCTGCCGGCACGAGCGCCTGCACGCGCCCCGCGGCGCGCGCGCGCGCGTCAATGCATGCCCGCCTGGAGCCTGCTTGCTTGCGCCGCCACCGCCGGCGGCCGCGCGTCTGTGGGCATCCGCGGAGCGCATCCGTAGTAGCGAGAGCCGCCGCGCGCACTCCCCGCCCGCCGCTGGGCCCGCCCGGCGATTAGCCAGGCCACTCTCCCTCGACCCCACCTGACGTGCCCCGCCCCGACGGCGGGGGAAACGACTCGGACCGATGCACAGTTGCACACACAAACGCGCCCACGCACACTCGCACGTTCACACAGCCTCGCACCGCCGCCGCCGCCCGATCCCAGAGGCCCCGGCGGTGCGCGGCGGCCGGCACCCACAACCCATCCGATCCACCGCTGATGAACTGAAAGCGGGCGCCGCCCGCGGCGCGCGCGCGCGCGGCGGCCCGGCCACGCGGCGCAAGCCCAACCGCTGCCGTGCTGCGCTGTCGCTGGCGCGGGCGCCGCGGCGGCGCCCCCAGTGCCCCTTGCTTCATGGGTCCGGCCGCAGTTTTTTGGGCACTGTGTTTTTGGAGTTGTTCAACGCCGTGGTGCCGCTTTTGCAGCGTCCCCCTTCCTCCCCCACGCAGAATCCGTTGCACTGCTGCAGGCGCGGCCTTCGCCGCGCAAAGGCCTGCTGCCATAACTTCTTTGCCAATAGTTGCCGGCCCAACGCATATGCAAGCGCGCTGCCGCGCGCGAGCGGGCGGGCGGGCCGGCAATGCGGCCGGCGAGGGCGGCGTGCGCGAGCCGAGTGCTGCTGCCCCGCGCACAGCCGCCGGCGTTTGCACGCCCGCGCCGCGCCGGGCCCGCCCGCCCCGTTGTGGCGCCGCGGCCGCCGCCGGCTGCGTCCGAATAGGAGCCAATGTTGTACGGTAATTGAAAACTGATCTCAACATGCGGCGGGGCTGTGCGCAGCTTGGGTGGCGGGGCTGCGCGCAGCTTGGGTGGCGGGGCTGTGCGCAGCTTGGGTGGCGGGGCTGTGCGTAGCTTGGGAGGCGGGGCTGTGCGCAGCTTGGGTGGCGGGCATATCGGCAGAGGCTCCGGTCAAAGGGGGGTCAATCGGCCGTCGGCGACGCTCGCCGACCTCGCTTACGGTAGCGGAGGGCGGTGCCAGCTCACCTCGCTCCTCATCAGCAAGCACAGGGTTGCAGAGCCTGGCTACCGCGCCGCGGCCGGCCAGCCGCCCGCACCCGCGCGGCAGCGCGGCAGCCGCCAGGTGTCCGGTGCGGCAGCTGCGCTACGGTATGCGTCGGCCCGGGTTTGACGGCGACCCCGCCCACCCCGGCCCCATACATTGCGGCCCGGCCAAACAGCTTTCTTGGCGAGCACGATGGCGTTCCAACCGCCCCCTCCCTACACCAGATCGGGACCAGCCGGGGGGGGCTTCGGCCCCCCGCCGCCCCCCTTCGGTGGCAGCGCCCCCTACGGCGGCAACCAGGGCGCTTACACGGGCGGCAGCTCTTTCGGGGCGCCCGCGGGCCCCCGCGGCTCGCACAGCGCTGGCGCAGGGGACGACAAGCTCGGCAAAGTGAAGGATCCGCTGCTGCACGCCGTCAAGTGGTTCAAAACGCGGTCCTCCAAGGAGAAGACGATGATGGGCTGCGTGGCGGGCCTGCTGGTGGGTGGCGGGGCTCCCGGACCGGCCAACCGCCTCTCTGCGTGGCTCCCCGAGCCCCCCGCAGCCCCTCCGCGCGCCGGTGGGATGCCCACATCCCTATCATCAACCCTGCCGCCGCTGCCAGACGCTCCTGGTGCTCTGGCGCACGATCGAGGACCACGACACCCTCTTCGTCCTGGCGGAGGCGGCCCACTTCGTGGGCATCGGGCTGCTGGGATGGAAGATATACAGCAAGAAGTCGGTGGCAGGTGCGCCCGGCGTCGGCGGGGGCTGCCAGACGGCGTTCTGCCCGCCGCACACGCAGCGGCGCGCCGCTGCTGCAGCGCTTGCCGGCCTGCAGGCGCGCGCGCCGCGGCTGCGGCGGTGCGGCGTCGGCCCCAGGCGGGCCGGCGGACGCCCCAGCTGCAGGCCGCTGCCAGTCGCAGCGATCGCGGTGGCGGTGGGCTGGCTGCAGCCCCGTTGCCGGGAGGCTGCACGGCAAAACCGCCCCCATGCAAGGGGGCCGTTCGCACCCCCGGCCCCGCACCGCCGCAAACCCCTGCACCCCGCAAACCCCTGCACCCCGCACACCCCCGCGCCTCCCTCTTCCAGGCCTGTCCCTTCAGACCCAGATCCTGACCGGCATCTTCCTGGTCGTGCGCCTGTACTGCAGGTGCGCAGTCCCATGCCACGCGCATGCAGGATCGCACGCGCGCCCGCATGCGCGAGCCGGCCCGCCGCCCCTCCCCGCTCCGCTTCTTGAGCAACCCCGCGGGCACTCGTAACACCACCGCGCTGCCGCCGGCCCCTTGCTCGCCGGGTGCCTGGGACCCTCTGCCGCCCCACACCGACCAACCCGTTTCACTGCCCCTCACCTCACCGCCGCCCCCCCCCCCCCCCAAAAAACCCATCACCAACCCCAAAGCTTCATGATGGAGTATGACATCCACACCCTGCTGGACCTCTTGACAGCGGCGGCCACGGCGGGCGTGCTGTACGCGATGCTCGCGACGCCGGTGCGCAGGGGGGGCGCGGATGCGTGCATGCTGGCGCGCGTGGGGCTGGGTCCGCAGCAGGGACCCGCGTGCGCCGGCGGCAGTCGCAGCGGCAGCGCGGGCCGGCCGTGCCGTGCCGTGTCGTGTCGCGTATGGCTCGCACAGCTGTACAAAACGAAAACCGCAGCGTGCGCCCCTCCCCTCCTCCCTCCCCCTCCCGCCCCTCCAACCCAACCCCACCCCAAACATAAAACACCCCCCCTCCCAGGTGGCCAACACCTACCAGGCCGACCTTGACAGTGTCAAGTTTTACTTTGTGGTCATCCCCTGCGTCGCGCTCGCAGTCATCGCGCACCCATACACCAGCCACTGGCTGCCGTTCAGGGTGCGCGGGCGGGGCGGCGGGGCGTGCGTGCGTGTGCTGGGGCGCTGGCGCGCCGAGGGGGCGGCCGGCGCGGGCGCGGGCTCTGCTGGCAGCCGCTGCCCGGGTGCGGCGTGGCGCGGGCGGCGCGGCCGCATGCGAAATTAGCAACTCCCAACCGCCGCCTGCTCACACGCACATGCACGCACATGCACCCCCCCCCCAGATCATGTGGGCCGTGTGCGTCTACCTGGAGGCGATCAGCGTGCTGCCGCAGCTGCGCATGATGCAGAACAGCAAGATGGTGGAGCGCTTCACCGCGCACTACGTCTTCTGCCTCGGGCTCAGCCGCTTCTTCAGCTGCGCGCACTGGATCCTGCAGGTGGGGGGGGGGTTGCATGGGCCCATGGGGGTGCGGAGGGTGGGCGCATGGGGGTGCGGGGGACCGGGGCTGGGTGGGTGTTGTGGCGTGGCGTGGGCCCATGAGGGCGCAGGGGAGGGGGCTTGGTGTGTCGGGGGTGCGGCCGCGGGCGTGGCGTGTGCCGGTCTCCCTCGGACTCTATTCGGCAGGCTGGGCGCCTCTCGCATGCTGTGCTCAGCAAAGCTGATCACCAGCAAGCGAGGATGCGAGCCAGCCACCGCAAGCAAGCCACCGCAAGCAAGCCACCGCAAGCAAGCGCGGCAAGCACGCGGAAGCAACCAAGCAAGGCGCTGCGCCTCTGTAACCCGGCGGGCCCTCACAAATCAAACCCACCTCACCCCGTCACGCTCACAACACAGCACAGCACACGTACAAAACACAGCACAGCACAACACAACACAGCACAGCACTACACAAGGCACACAACACAACACCCCATCCCCCCACCCCCATCCCCAGCTGCTGGACGGCAACAAGTACCTCCTGACCGCGCTGGGCAGCGGGCTGTGGCCCGTCATGGTGCTGCTGTCAGAGGTGGTGCAGACCTTCATCCTCGCGGACTTCTGGTGGGAGGGGGGGGCTGGCTGTGTTTGGGGGGGGGGGGGGCGCTGTCTTTTTGGGGAATGGACTTGGGGGCAGCTGTCTGTGGGGGGGTTGGGGGGCCCTCGTCACCAAGCCCCCCACCCCCCGCAAACAACCCACCCACCCACCCAACCACTCCCCCCACCCAACCCAAACCGCGCAGCTTCTACTACGTCAAGTCGTACGCGGACGGCACGGGCATCGTGCGGCTGCCCGTCGGCATCGTTTGAGCGCGAGCGAGCGTCACTCGGCGCGCGACGCGCGCGCCGGCGGGGGGCCGGCGGCGGGCCGCGCCGCGCCGCGGCCGGCGGCAGCAAACAGCGCCGCGGCCGCGGCCGCGGGCGGCGCCACACGGCGCGGCAGCGGCGGAGGGGCCGGCGGCGGCGGGCGCCGCGACGGCGCGCGGTCTGCCCGCCCGCTTCTTCCCCTGCGGGCCAGCGCATCCGCCCCTCTCTCTCTCTCTCTCTCTCTCTCCTCGTGGACCCCTTGACTTCCCCTCACCCCCACTAGCCCAGCACACAACTTGCCGATACAATTGATGTAATGCCATCCTCCGTTTTTGGGACTTGGGGGGCAGTCCGAGACCGGCCGCCTGCCCGCCCGACATCAAATCTCCGCCACGGCGCTCGATCAGGATCAGAGCCCATTCTCGAGCCAAACCGTCACCCATCTATTTCACGTTGATTTCACGAAACCGAGGCTACCTCACCCTCCCGGAGCTCTCCGCGTAGGTAGGTTCCGCGAGGGCGAGGCCGCAACGGCGAGGGCGAGGCCGCGTGGGCCGCGCGCTCCAGGGGCCCCTCCCGCGCTCTCACAGCCGCGGATCGCGCGCACACGTCCACTGAGGGGCCGGGGGCGGACAGGGCGCCGTGCAGCCCGGGCGCTGAGCAGGACGGCCGCGCGGAAGCCGCGCCTCGCGCCGACGCTGCGCCCCGTCGCCGCCCCCGCTCCCGCCACCGCCCCCCTGCGCAGGCGCGATCGCCATGGCGGATGTGGGCAAGGCAGTCCAGAAGGCGGTCAAGCCGACCCGCAAGACCGACGAGGAGGTGCGCGCCCCGCGCGCGCGCGCGGGGCTGCTAGCAGGCTTGCCCAGTCAGCTCCGCCCCAGCCTGCCGGCGGGTTCAGCTTGCCGCGGGGGGGGGGGGGGGGGGGGGGGGGGGGGGGTGCGGCTGCGCATGCGGCTGCGCATGCGGCCGCTGACGAGCCGCCGGGAACGCATGGCCCATACTTTCAACGCCCCCCCCGCCCCCCGGCGCCCCATGCACCCGCGCCACCCCAGGAGCGCAATGATATCATCGGCCTGGTGCTGGGCTGCCTGCTGACCAGCGCAGGCGCGGCGTTCACGGGCTTCTTCGGCCACAAGGTTGGCTGGGAGGGCGGAGAGCTTTTTGGGGGGGGGGCAGCCTAGGCAGCAGGCCAGGGCTGATCTGACTCAGGCAGGCTGCAGGCTGCGCCTGGGTTGTCATGCATCCGTTAGAGCCTCAACAAGAACGCGCGCAAACGCCGCCCCAGGTGCACCAAAACCGCGTGGCCAAAAAGTGAGGGGGCGGCCGCACGCATGCAACGGCGCGCCGCAGCCGGCGGCGGCGGCTAGGGCCGCCAGCAGGGGGCGCTGCCGCGACTATGGGGAGTTGATCAGGGGGCTGGGGACCAGGGCGCCGCGCAGTTGTTTTTGGGTCAGTGCGTGCCCATCTGTAAAGCAGAAGGGTCTTCGTAATGGATCGTTGCCTGGGGCGGCAAGCGGCCTGCGGGCTGAAGGCTGGGCGTGCGGGGGCGGCGTTGTGCGAGGCCGAGGCGCCGGGGCCTCGCGCGCGTGGCGGCAGCTGCCGAGGCGCGCCGCCCTCCAAGCTTCCCCAGCCGATCGCACTTGGTTGTTCCCAAACTGCCTCCTCGACAGCGACGCCAGTTCCGCGTGGCACCCGGCGCCTGCTTCGAAAATGGCGGCCTCCCGGCGCGCGGCGCTTTTCTGCAGCCTCCTCGTCGCTTCTCTGGCAGCTTCCGCCGCACAGGAGGCACCGGTGAGCGGATATGAGAGCGCTCTGTGCGGCTGGCGCTCTGGACGCTCCCCGCCGCCGACGCCGCCGCCGCCGCGCCCCGCGCGCGCTGCGCGTGCCGCGCCACAGGCCACCCCCGCCTCGCGCACCGCAGGCCACCCTTCCTGCCCCTGCGCTCGCGCCAGCCGCAGCCCCGGCGCCGGCCCCGACGCCGGGCCCCGCTGCCACCGTCGTCGTCCGAGCGCCGCCGGCAGCAGCCGCCACCCCTCCGCCGCCGCCCCCTGCGGCGGCCCCGGCCCCCACGCCCGCCGCCGCCGCAACCGAGGCGCCCGCCACCGCCGCCGCAGCGCCCGGCGCCCGCGCCGAGCCCGCACCCGCGGATTCGAACTCCACAGACCGCTCCGGAGCCTCCGCCCCCGCGGTCTCTGCAGCGATGCCCGCCGGACTGCCGCGCGGCGCCGCGGCGGCGCCCGCCTCGGACGCGCCCGGCCCCGCCTCGGCGGGCGCGCTGGCGGGCTCTGGGGTGTTCATCCCGATGGGGGGCCGCGGCGACGCGCGGGGCCGGCTCAGCGGCGGCGCCGTCGCAGGTGGGGTGGCTGCTGCAAAGGGGCGGGGCCTTCCGCTGCGACGCCCGCTGTCAGGCTTGCAGGGACCCGCCCAAACACCCAGCCCCCCTCCCCACGATCCGCGCCCACCACGCCCTCGACACGAAACCCCTGGCTGGCTGCAGTCCAAGCCGACACATGCAGACCGGCGCCTTGACTCCCCCCAAAGCCCAGCGGCCCGCCCCCCAAAAACACCGCCAGGCATCGTCGTCGGCGCCCTCGCGGGCGCGGGCCTCCTCGCCGCCGCCGCCGCCGTCGGCGTCCGCAACTGGCGCGCGCGCCGCGGGCGCGGCTTTGCGGCGTGGCAGGACGCGGAGCCAGGGGGCGGCCAGCAGGCGCCGGGCCTCGGCGGCAAGCTCAGGTTCTTCGACACCGTTTGACCGCGCGGGAAGGGAGCCGTGCTTTACTCAACATCTCGCGCAGAAAGCAAGGCCGCCCAACCGGCATTTTTGGGCGCGCGCTCGGGGCTGCGTTGGTTGCGCGTCAGTGGCCGCCCCGTCGCCCGGCCAGCTCAGGCCAAGGGACGGCGCCCCGTCCTGTTTTGTCTGCCGTGTGTGCGTCAGGGATAAGATAAATTGGTCAGGAGTAGTAATGAGGGGCAGTTGGTAAGGGCAAGGGGAGATGACGGTGCTGTGGGGGCCTGGTAGGGGCGATCGACTCGGGCAATCCATCTGCAAAGCGGCCAGGCAAACTTGGGCAAGGGGGTGGGGGCACAGGGTCGGTGCGTGGGGGCTGCAGAGGGTAGGGGCCGGATTGCGCCGCCGCGGCACGGCAAGCATTCGGCCGCGGCGGCGCCGGCAGCAGGCCGAGACATCTGGGAGCAGTTGCCGTTGGCTCCGGGGGGCGGTGGTGTGCCGCGGACAAAGTTGGCCTTTGCTTGGAGTGGCCTGTCGGGACTCCAAGACAGTGCTTGAGGGGAGCAAGGCGCACCGCGGCCCCGCCGGCGGCGGGGTTGCCGCGGCGGCGCCCTGCAGCGCAAAAAGCAGGGGGTGGGGGGCTGCATGCGTGCACAGCATGTCAATTACGTGAAAATCCCATGAACGCAGTAATCTCCCCCCAGGTCATATAAGTAGATTCTCAGATGCAGTTCAAGGCGCAACCTTGAAACACATTGAATGGCGCAGAGCGCCAGCGCCGGTGACGCGACGGGTGCCGCCCGCGGCGCGGGAGGCGGGCGTCAGTGGATGCGCTGCGGGCTGCGCTTGGGGGCGCGTGGGGCCTGCCTAACAAGCCCTGCCCTGCAAGCCGCGGGTGCTACAGCTGCTGCAGGTTTCACCGCTGCCGCCGGGCGCCGCGCCGACGCCGTTGCCCGCGTGCGGGGGGTGCTCCATCTTGATGCTTATGTCGCGGCCCGCAGCAGCCGCGTCTGGCGCACCAGCGCCCGCCGCCTCCGCGGCCTCCGCCGCCGCCGCCGCCGCCGCCGCCGTCGTCGCCGGGGCCTTCCTCCGCCGGTCGCGCCGCGCCGGCGACGGCCCCGTGCCCTCGCCCGCCCCAGCCGCCGCCTCGGCCTCGGCGTCGCGCGCCGCGGCGGCGTCCTTTTGGCGCTGCAGCAGCGTGCGGTGCAGGCCGCTGACGGAGGGCACGTAGGGGTAGCAGGCGACAAAGAACCCGGCCACCTGGTCCGCGGTCAGCAGCGAGCCGTACAGCGCCAGCACCGCCGCCCCCGAAACCACCTCGTACCCGCGCTGCACCACCACCAGCCGTGCCACCAGCCGCTCCCCCTCCGCCGCGTCGTCGGCAGCGGCGGCGCAGGCCGCGAGCAGCGACGCGCGCTCGGCGTCGATGCGGGCCACGCGCTCGCGGATTACGTCGAGGAACGTCATGAGCCGGCTCAGCTGGGGGGAGGGGTGGAGGGAGCGAGGGAGGGAGCGAGGGAGAGAGGGAGGGGGCGTGCGTAAGCGAGGGGAGGGGAGGGCGAGGCAGGGGGGAGGACTCTATTGGCGGGCCGTCGGCGACAAGGTTTGGTGACGGGGGAATTGCGGGGAGCTCAGCAGCAGCATGCGAGCCGGCCGCCAACCGCGCCCGCCCCGCCGCTGGGCCGGCGCGAAGCCGGCAGTTTGCCCCGCGCCGACCCCTCCCGAACGACCACGCCGCGCCAAACGACCAGTTTGCAATCACAGTCGCGCCCCCCCCCCCAGCCCCCCACCTGCCCCCCTGACAGCTTGAGCTGCGACACCGCCCAGTCCCAGTGGGCGTCGTCCACAACGGGCCCCGCCCCATTCGCCGGCGGCGCGCCCTCCAGCGGCGTCAGCAGGATGCGGCTGAAGGGAGAGGGCCCGCCGGCGCCGGCGCCGCCGAGGGCTATCAGCGCGCAGAGCTCGAGCAGGCTGCTGTGCTCCGCCTCGATGCGCGCGGCCGCGGCGGCCGCGTCGGGCGCGCCGCGCTGGCGGCGGCTGCGGCATTTGGGGCGTTTTTTTGGGGGGGGGGGTGTGCGTCGGGGGCGGCCGGGCGGCGGTTGCAGCCGACAGGAGAGGGGGGGCTTCGAGGAGCGCAGCGCACCGCGAGTCCACGAAACGCGAGCGGCAGCGGCGCGGCGCGGCGGCGCGGCGGCGCGCGCGCGCTCACATGAGCAGCGGCGCGCATGTTAGTACAAATTCCCGCAGCTGCTTGCGCAGCCCCTCCAAGCTGACGTCCGTCTCCGCCGCGCGCGCGGCCACGGCGGCGGGCGACCAGCCGAGGGGCAGCTCCGCGACGCCGGCGCCGCGCGCCGCGGCGGTGTCGCTGCCGCTGCTCGAGTTGGGATCCTCGTCGCCGGTGTAGGCGCTGCCGCCCTGCGGCGGCGCGCCGTCGATCTCAAGATCGCCGTCGGCGCCCGCCGCGCCGTCGTCGGCGCTGCTGGGCAGCGTCGAGGAGCCGCTGCTGAGCGCGGGCCCGTCGCCGCTGCCGCTGCCGTTGGCGTCGTCGTCGCCGCCGCCGTCGCCGCCGCCGCGGCGGTGCCGCTTGAGGAGGGCCCCCAGGTCGAGCAGCGCGCGCGAGTGGCGGTCTACCAGGTGCACCACCGCGGCGCGCATCGCCAGGCGCGCGCGCGCCGCCGACAGCGAGCTGAGCTCCTCCTTGCGGCGGATGACGAGGCCCTCCAGCTCAGCGATGGTGGCCTTGAGGAAGGAATTGCCCGAAAGCGCCTTGGCGCGCTTGCCGGCCGCGCTCCCCGCTGCCGCGCCCTTCCTGGCCTTGCTGCCTGGCGAGCTCATGGCGCCGGCTGCCACGCCCACAGCGCGTTCGAGATAGGCCAAGTGCCCTCACAGCGACCTGGCCATGCGACTCTGGCCCAAACACAAGGGCTGGGAAGTGCCCTTTCGGCTGGGATCTAGCTCGCGCGCTATCGCCGTTATCGTCTCCTTCAGCTGAGAAGGAGAAGGCTCGACAGCGGCTCAATCAACCGCCCCCGTGCTTGATAGCCCGCGGCCTCCCGGCGCGGCACCGGCAGAGGGCACCGCGGCACCGGCCACCCGCCGCGCCAGCGCCGTCGATCGGCCGGCCCACGCGCCGCCCAGCGGTCGCGCGGGTTAAGATTAAGGACCGCCGCTCACGCAAGAAGACACGGCGCCGAGCGGCTGCGGGTTCGGGGGCCGTGTGCTTGCCCGCATGCGGTTTGACTGGTGTGCCGCCGCTGCCGCGGCCACCGACCGGCCCCCGCCCCGCCGTCGTCCGACACCGCCGGCGCACAGCGCGTTACACACCACGCGCCCGCGGAGGGCGTGCGCTCACCGCGCCGGCGCGCCGTTGCCCTGACGCACGCCGGCCCCGGCCACAGCCTGCGCCCCCCCGCCCTCTTCCTCATCCTCATCTTCCTCCCCCTCCTCCTCCTCTTCGGCTTCGTCGTCGTCGCCAAAGCGGTCAGGGTCACCCGCCACCAGCTGCGCGGCGGGCGGCGGGCGGCGCGGACGGCGGGTCGGGAACGCATGCGCACGCAGCCCCGGCCGCCGCATGCCGCCGCCATGCAGCCGCCCCATGCAGCCCCGCACAACCACAAGAGCACGGCCGCGCCCTCCCCCAAACCAGGGCAGGCCCCCGCCCCCCTGCCTTGGGTCCCAACCCCCACCCCCACCCCCTCACCGCGTCCATGTCATCCCCCACGCCCAGCCCCTCCGCGCGCGCCGCCATCAGCGCGTCGCGCTGGTCGGCCGGCAGCCCCGCCAGCACCTCGGCCTCGTCGAAGAAAAGCTCCGCCTGGCCGTCGTCTGCACAGGCGGCGCGGCAGGGGTCGTTTGGGGCGGGAGGGGGAGCGCGTTTGGGGCGGGGCGCGCGTTTGGGGGCGCGGGGCTGCGCCAGTGCGCAGCCGTTCGGGTTTGCATGACGGCGCATGGGCGCGCATGCGTGCGCACGCGGGGGCATGGCAACACGGCTGCCAGGCATCCACGCGCCCCCACCTTCGTTGTCAGAATCGGGGTTGAGCGCGGAGCAGTCGCACATTGCCTTGAAAATGGCCTCCACTGCGTCGTTCAGAGCGCGGTGGTTTGTTTGTTGGTTAGGGGGCGGGCCAATGCACACGGGGCGGCGGCGCTTTTCAAGGCGGCCCAATCGATCAGCTGGCGCCAGCCCGCTCCCATTGCGCCCAGCCAGCCAGCCCTCACCCGCCGCCGCGTCAGCCGGCACCAGCCGCAGCTCAGCCCCCAGGTCCTCCTCCCCATCCTCCTCCCCCTCGCCCTCCTCGCCGCCGCTGCCGCTGCCGCTGACGCCCGCGCCGCCGCCGCCGCCCGCGCCGCCGCCGAAACCGCCGAAACCGCCGGCCCCGCCGTCGCCGCCGTCGTCGCCCTCGTCCAGTTGGAGGTACACGCAGGGGCGCGAGAAGCTGCTGGTGTCGTTCGAAACCGCGTGCATTATGATCTGGGGGTAGCGCAGGGCCAGGCTTTTTGAGGGCTCGCCGGATGCGGGCACCCACACGATGCGCCTGGGGTGAGGGGGGGTAGCGGCGGGAGAGGTGTGAGTGACGCTGGGGCGCGCGCCCCGGCGCGGCGCGGCGCGCTTGGCGTCTGCAGGCGCTCGCCGCCGCAGCAAGGGCGCCAGCACAGGAGGGGGCGGCAGCGTTGCGGTGCCGCTGCCGCAGGCGCGCTGCTGCCCTCCCGCCTTGTCTCCCACCCCTGCACCGCCTCCCCGTGGCCCACCGAGTGGTGACGTAGGCCGTGCCCTTGCCCAGCGACAGCCCGTCGTCGCCGATGGCGGCCTCAACGTCCTCAAACGTCGCGGCGAGCTCCTCGGCGTCTGCGTCCAGCGGCGGCGCGCCGCCCGACGCGGGGGCGACGCCCGTCGCCACGCCGAGCCGGGACGCGAACTCGGCCAGCTGCTGGGCCGTGGCGGCCGCCATGGCGTCTGTGATGCCCCCGCGGCGCGTGCTGGGACCGCCCGCGACTGCCGGGCTTTCTGATCTGACTCCGAGGGCTGCTTTGGATCGCTGCCGATCGAGAGTGGTTGTAAATGAGGACCGGAAAACTTCAGACCTGATCTCGTGCTGTGCTGTTTACCGTACCCGGCGCCGGCCACCGCCGCAGCTGCGTCACCCTGCTGCTGGCAGGCCCCCGGCGGCGGCCGCTCGCACCCGGACCCCGATTGCAGCTGGCTGCAGCTTTGGGGGCTCCTCCCAGCCGTCATAAGCCATGCCGCCGGAGGGCGGCGGCCGCCGGCGGGGCGAGGGCGGGCCGCGCGGCGCCGCGGCCGCGGCCGCTGCCGCCGGCGCCGGCGCGGCGCCCGGCCAGGACGGCCGGCTGCGGATCCTCGCGCTGCACGGCAGCCGCCAGGACGGCGCCGTGTTTGCGGCGCGGCTGGCCCGAACGCTCGCGAAGAAACTCGCGCCCGTGGTGGTACGTGCGCCGGGCGCCAGCGGGGTGGCCGCGGGCGGGGCGCGCCCCCGAAGCCCCAACCCGCCGCATCCGTCCGCACCCCGCCCGCGCCAAACCCAACGCGCTCCACCCTCCCCTCCCGCCAGGACCTCGAATTTTTGGACGCGCCCCACCTGCTGCCGCTGGCGGAGGGCCAGGCCGTGCCGATGCGCTGCTGGTGGCGCCACTGGGCGCTCCACGACGGCGCCGACACCGCCGCCGCCGCCGCCGCCGCTGACGCTGCTGCCGACGACGACGACGGCGACGGCGGCTGGGACGAGGGCCCGCCGGTGCCGCCGCCCGAGGCGGGCGCCGAGGCGCGCGCGGCGCACGCCGCCGCGCACCGCGCCGCCGTCGCGCGGCACATGGCCGAGGGCTGGGGCGCGCGCGTCGCCTCGGACTGGGCGGCGTCGCTCGAGGCGATCGAGGCGCGGTGGCGGCTGAGGGGCGGGTACGACGGGGTCCTGGGGTTCAGCAACGGCGCGGCCGCGGCGTTCCTGCTGGCCGGCCACGTCGCGGCGCGCGGCGCCGCCTTTGGCGCCGCGGCGGGCGCGGTAGAGGCGCCGGCGGCCGAGGGGCCGAGGCGGCTGCGTTTTGTCATGCTCGCCGGCGGCTACCCCCCAGAGCCCCTCGCCGCGCTGATGCCGCCGGCACTGCTGTCGGCGCGCGGCGGCGGCGGAGACGGCGGAGCCGGCACCGCCGCGGACGCGGACGCGGCGGCCGCCGCCGCCGCCGCCCCGCCAGCTGAGCGGCTGGCGGCGCCGCTGCCGTTTGCGTCGCTCCACATGGTGGGGTCAAACGACCCGGTGATCGACCCCTCGGATTCCCTGGCGGTGGCGGACTGCTTTGCCCCCGAGGGCCGGACCGTCCTGGCGCACGACGGCGGCCACTGCGTGCCGCAGCAGGCGCGGCACTGCGCCGAGATCGTCGCGTTCGTTTCGGGCTTTGCGGGGGGGCGGCAGGCGGCGGCTGACGGCCGCGACGGCCAGCCGCAGTCGCAAAAGCAGCAGCAAGGGCAGCAGCGGCAGCAGAGGCAGCGGCAGCACGACCAGCAGGGGCAGCGGCCGCAGGGGCAGCAGCAAGGGCAGCAGGGCCAGCCGCCGGCCGCTGCGGCGCCGCCAGCACCTGCCGCCCCCCTGCCGGCCGGGCCGCAGCCGCGCGTGCGCCGCGTCCAGCCGGAAGCTGCACCGCCGCCGGATTTCGAACCGACGGAGGAACAGCTGGACGAGCTTGAGGCCCTCGAGGCCATTTTCATGGGGGAGTTTGGCCTCGTATCCCGCCGCCCGCCCCGGTTTTCAATCAAGCTACGACAGGCCGGCGACGGCAGCGGCAGCGACGGCGAGGGCGGCGGCGGCGGCGGCGGCGCGGCGGCGGGGCCGCCGAGCCGGCTTTTTTCTCTGAAAGTGGCCTTTACCCAGGTGCGGCCCGCGCCGGGGTCCTCCAAGTCTCGCAAAGCGCGGCACCAAATCACACCTGCCAGGGCCAGAGGGGTTTGCCCCCCGATTCGCTCCATTTTGTGCGGGCCTCCGGCCCAGAGAGGCTGTAAGCCCGCCTTTCCAAACCAACCCTGCAAAATCAACCTTGCGAAACCCCCCTTGCAAAAGCCAACCTTGCAGAAACCAACCTTGCAAAAAACGCGGCCCGCAGGACTACCCCTCGTCAGGGGGCCCTACCCTCGACGTCGTCGGCCCCCTCGCCACAAACGACCCCCGCCGCGCGGCGCTGCTGGCGCACCTGGCGTCCGAGGCGGAGGCGCAGCGAGAGGCGATGGGCGGCGCCGGCTTCACCTACGCGCTGGCCGAGGCGGCGCGCGATTGGATCGACGGGAACCTTCCGCCGGACGTCGGCGCGCGGCGCGGCGGCGACGGCGGCGGCGGCGGCGATGCGAGCGCGGCGGCGGCGGGGGGCGTGGATGGTGACGGGCCGGGCGGCGGGCTGCCTTGGTGGGAAGAGGAGGAGGCGGACGGCGATCTGATTCGCGCGGCGACCGAGGAGGCAGCCGCCGCCCACTGGGCGGCCTGGAGCGACGGCGCGGGCGGGGAGGGCGGCGGCGCGGAGGGGGCCGGCGGCGGCGGCGAGGGGGAGGCGGCGGCGTGGGAGGCGCTGGCGGGAGCCGGTCAGCGGGGGGCCTGGTCCTACGTGGTTGGGCTGGTGGGCCTCTTTTTTTAGGGGTGGATTTAAATGCTTTACAGTCTATTGGGCGTTGACCTGATCCGTGCGCGGGCGCCTGCTTTGGCCGCATCAAACACAGTGACGCACCACAAGCAAACGTACGCCCCACCCCGACCCGATCACCGGCGCAGGTCGGCAAGCCATCCGCCGGCAAGAGCTCCCTCTTCAACGCGCTGACGGGTGGGGCTGGGTTGAAGTGGGTTCTTTTTGTGGGCGTGGCGGCTACCACAACCACGCCAACCACCCAACAAATCCTCCCACACAAAAAACCCGTAGAACCGCCCGAAACCCCTCCACGACACCCCCCCGCGAAACTGCCCAATCCGTCCCTCAAAAAACAGACCCCGAAGACGCCCGCGACGAGGCCAAGGTTGGCGCCTACCCCTTCACCACCATCGACCCAAACGTCGGCCGCGCGCACGCGCTCGTGCCGGACCCCTCGCCGCTGCTGGGGCTCCCGCCAGGTGCGCCCTGCGGCGCTGCGCTGCGTCGTGTGTGTTTGGCTGCCCGGCCCGCTCGCCTGCGCCTCCGCCCCGAAATCGTGCGCGCAAAAGCTTGCCACCGCGCATGCACTTTGCCCCCTTCCCCCGTCCCCCTCAGGCCAGGCGCGCCCCCAATTCGGCTTTGCCCCCGGCTTTGATCCCTCCTCGGCCCCGCCCTCGCTGTGCCGCGTCGGCCCGCTGCTGCGCATGGCAGAGGGCTTTGGCGGCGCGGGGCGCGCGGCGTGGCGGCGGGTGCCGGTGACGCTCAAAGACGTGGCCGGGCTGGTCCCGGGTGCGCGGGCGTTTGACCGTTTGACCGGCGCCGCATTCGCCGCGTTTGACCATTTGACCGGCGGCGGCCTCCAGCTCCGCTTTGGGCGGTTTGCTGACGAGGCGCGGGCGCTGCACAAACACATTCTAGCTCCCCACAGGCAGTTCCCAACGTGTTTTGTCCTGCGTCCTCACAAGTCACAACCCGCCTTTGCTCCGCCCCCCTCCTCCACCTTGCCTGAAACCCCAGGCGCCTACAAGGGCCACGGCCGCGGCAACGCCTTCCTGGCAGATCTCTGTGACGCCGACACGCTCATCCACGTCGTGAGTGCCCGCCGCCGCCCTTGGGTTGATGAAGAGGGCCGCGCTTTGGCTTTGTCAGCGCTGCCTGCTGCTTGCCACTGGACAGCTCGAGCGTGTCGCTGCGGCAGCCGCTCAAACCGAAAGCCCCTCGCGGCGCGCGGCGTGGCGAACCGCGCGCCCAGGTCGACGCCAGCGGCACCACCGACGCCGGCGGCAACGCGGCGCGCGCGGGGGAGGGGGCGGACCCCCGCGACGACGTGCGGTGCGCGCTGGGGTGGGGGGCCAGGCCGGGAGCGCAGATGCCTGGGCCCGCCCGGACCGACGCGCGGAGCGGCCGGGGGAAGCAGGCTCTGCCGTGGAAGACCATGGCGGGCTTTCAGTCCGGATGGGTTTCTTATTTCTAGCCAGAGTGTTGCCGAGATCTGAGGTTGACCGGTCCAGCGATTTTTTTTTCGAGATCTGGGGCCGGCAAAAACTCCTCAAGTGTTCACAACGCCCCAACCCATCCGCAGCTGGGTTAAGGAGGAGATCCACAGGTGGATATACGACAACGTCCGGTCAAAGTGGCCCCAGGTGCGGGCCACTGCGCAGTTAACGGGGAGTTCGGTTTGACCAGCTTTTTGACCCTCGCGCGCACGATGCGAGTCCGCCGGCGCGTCCGCCGGCGCGCGCGCCGCCAGACCGGCCGCCCTCCCTCCCTGCCACCCGCCGCCCGCTGCCCAGGTGCTGCGCCGCCCTGTGCGCCTGCCAGATCTGTTTTCCGGCTACCGCGCCCCCCGCTCCCTGGTTGACCTGGTCCTGGCGCGCGTGGTGGGCGGCGGCGCCGCCCTTGCTTTCCGCGTCCCGGCTTTCTCGGTTGCCTGCTTTGTCCGGCTTTGCATTGCCTTGGCGCGTCGGCTGTCGCGCGCGTGTGCTCGCGCTGCCCGTGCCTTTTGCGGCGCCACTTGCCGGTTGTTGGTTACCAAAGCAGTGCCGCGCCCCCGGCAAACCAAACGGCGGCAGGGGGTGCGGGTCGATGCGCTCGCGGCGGAGGGCGCCGGCCTAAAGCAGGGAAGCGGGCCGCCGGGGAAGGAGGCACTCTCCCCGGCCGGCGGCGCGGCCGGCGGCGGCGGCGGCGGCGCGAGGCGGCCGCGGAGCGCCGCACCGCGAAGCCTGCGCGAGTGGGGAGAGGCGGACCTGCACAGGTGGCGTTTGGCGGGAGGGGCCCCCGCCGCGCTCGGCCGCGGCCAATCGGCGCTGTGCCGGGGGCTCTCTGCGCTCCCACATCCATCCACCACTGTAGCAGTCCGGTTCCCTTTCTGCCGCCACACCGGACTGCTCCTTTATCTTGCTCATCAGCCCCTGGTCGCCCCCCCCCCAAAACAACGTACCAGGCTGGTCGCGCACTTCCTGGCCGCGCGCTTCCCCATCCTGCTCGCCCTCAACAAGGTGTTTGGCGACTTGTTATTCTTTGCAAACACTGCAGCGTGCATAACACCGGTCCTGGCACTCAAATGGCATTTTCCCCTGCAAGTCACCTAGCCCTGGCCTGTTGTCTCTATCACAGTCGGGCCCCGGCCCTAAAAAGCCCCAGGCCGCTCGCCCGCCCCTCAAGGCCCCCAAACACCCCCACGCCCCACGCGCACACACATACACACACGCCCAACACAGGCCGACCTGCCCTCCGCGCGCGAGCGCATACCGGCGGTGCTGGAAGCCTACCCCCACGACGCCGCCGTCGCCGTCAGCGCCTCGGCCGAGCGCGCGCTGTGCGCGCTGCGGCGCGCCGGCGCCGTCGACTACTCGCCCGGCGCGTCCGAGGCGGCGCCTCGGGCCGGCGATGGCGGCGCCGCAATCGACGGCGCGGCGGCGGCGAGGCAGCTGGCGGGGATCCGGGCGTCGGCGCTGGCGCCGCTGGGGTCGACGGGCGCCAGCCTGGCGCTGAGCTGCGCGGTCGCGCTGCGGCCGCCGCGGCTGGCGTTCCCCGTCGGCGGTGCGTGTGCATGCGCGGGGGGGGGTTGATAAAGAATGGGAGGGAGGGATTTTGCAAAGCCAGAATGTGCCATGCGCCCCTCCTTGCGCACCCGCCTTCAATTCTCTCACAGCCTGCATGACCCCCGCGCCCCCCCCCCACTTTGCGCTCAGATCGCGAGACGCTCGCCGCGCTGGCCGCGCCCCGCGCCGCCGCCGCCGCCGCCGCCGCCGCCCCCGGCGGCTGCGGCGCGCCGGGCGCGGGTTCCGACTCCAGGGCGCGCGCAGCGGAGGGGCCCGCCCCGGTTTTGCGGGACTGCGTTTTCATGCGGCAGGGCAGCCGCGTGGGCGACGTCTACGAGGTGGGGGCTCCTGTGCTTCGCAGTTTCAATTTGGCGTTTTTCTGGGACGGAGAAATGGATCCTGCAAGTCTACCCCACCCACGCCCCAACCCTTTGCAAGTTGCAGTGCCTGCTCCAAACCAAACTTTCCAGGTTTTGAAGCGGCCGCCGTTCTGCCTGTTGGAGGGAGACCTGGTGCGCGCAGAGTGCCGCCTGCTGGCCCCGCAGGCGGCGCAAACAGCGGGCGCAGAAGAGGAGGAGCAGCAGCAACAGCAGCAGCAGCAGCAGCAGCAGCAGCAGCAGCAGCAGCAGCAGCCGCAGCACCGGCTGTGGCGGCCGGCCAAGAAGGAGGAGCCGTTAGGGCCGGCCAACTGCGTGCTGCTGCTGCTGACCAACCGACGCACCGCGTGGCAGGCCGCGGCGCGGCAGCACCCGCACGGCCAGTGAAACGATCCCCTGCCGATGGAGCCGCCGCTGCTTGCGGGATTGCGGTTGCTTTACCGTTGTAAACAGAACAGTCTGCCAACTGCGTTTGTCGGTCAAGTGAATGGTTAAAAGAAGCAAGCAGCAAGCAGCTGGAAAATGCGAGCGCCGCCTTCACGTCTGCTTAGAGCTGCCGCCCTCCGCGCCTCACAGCCGCCTCGGCGTGACGCCCCCGCCCCGCGCCGCGCCCCCCGCCGCCGGCGACGGCGCGGGCCCGAGCCGCGTCGCCCTCGACTCCTCGACCGCCGGCTCGAGGCGCAGCAGCCGCTCCACAACAGACTGCCCCGTCGCGAACCGGAACGCGGCGTTTGGCAGGGTGCCCAGTCCGACGGTGCCCGCCACAAATGCGGCGTCCAGGGCGATGGCCAGCGCCGCCCAAAAAGAGCCCGCGGGCAGGCGGTGCTGGCCGCCCACCAGGAAAACTCCCAGCGCCGCCCCTGGTGCGGACGCCGCGCCCGCGCGCGCCGCGAGCAGCGCGCCCGCCAGCCACGCGGCGGCGGCGAGGGGGCGGAGGGGGGCGAGGTAGGGCGACAGGCAAGGGGCAAGGAGCAGCGCGGCGGTGAGGATGCCGGAAATCAGCGGCTCGGCGGTCGCGGCGGCGCGCGTGGGCGGGCGCTGCTCAAAGTCCTGCGGCCGGGGGGGGGGCAGGCGCGGCCGCGCGCGGTGCCAGAGGGGTGGGGTTTGGCGGCTGCGGCAGCGCGGGCAAGCAGCTGGCACGGCCGCCAGGCATGGCACGGCGCTGCGGCGGCCCCGCGCCTGCAGCACGCCGCGCACACATACGCACCCAAACACCCAGGCGCGCCCGCGCAGGCCCGTCCCGTGCGCCGCCCCCGGGGCCTCACCCTCACGTCCCGCCTGGACAGCAGCGCCGCGAAGCCCTCCGGGTCCGCCTTCCTCAGCGCCTTGTACACGCGCAGCCGGTGGTCCGTCGCCATCTCGTGGGTCAGCCCCTTTGACCGCACGTGGCCGCGGTACAGCGGGGAGCGCTGCAGGCCCTCGATGCTGCTGATTTCATCCAAATGCTCGTCACAGCTGCGGGGTGGGGGTTTGGGAGAGGTTTTGTTGGTGGGGAGCGCGCGGCTTTGCGAGGTTTGCGCACGGAGGGAAGCAAAAGGGGCTTTCAGGGCTGCCGGTCCACATTGGCAAGGGCTGGCCCGCTTTGGAGCACCCAAACGCCCGGCCCCAAGCCTCGTCGCGTGCGCCCACAGAGCACCGCGCGCCTCCCTCACCGGCTGAGCAGTTCCGGGTCCCACCCGCCGCCAGGCTCCGCGTGCGCCGCGCCATTGGCGGCGGCGCCCGCGCCCGCGCCCGCGCCGCGCACGGCGGCGACGGCCTGCTTGCTGGGGCGCCGCGGCATGCAGCCGTCGTCGTCCGCCTCTGGCGTGCGGAAGCTGAACAGCAGGTGCTGCTCCTGCTGCTGCTGCTGCTGCTGCTGCTCTGCGGCGGCCCGGCCCCTCGCGGCCGCGCGGCGCGGGCTGGCGCGGGGTTGGCCTTGGTGGGAGAAGAACTGCAGGGCGGCGCCGGCGCCGTGCGAACGCTGGCGCAGGCCCTGCGGCGGCGGCGGACCGGAGCCCTCGCGGCCGAAGCGCAGGCCGTCCCCGTCGCGCAGCGACGCGCGCGGCGGCGGCGGCGACGGCTCGCGCGAGCGCGGCGGCGGGCTGCGCGCCAGGCGCTCGCCAGGGCGGCGGCCGGGCGGCGGCTGCTTGCGCGCGCGGAGCGCCTCGTTCACGTGCGCCCAACGCTGCGCGGCCCAAGCGCGAAGGCGGCGCGCGAGCGCTGCACCGCCGGGCTTGCCGCTGCCGAGGAACGCCGAGACCGCGGCCGAAGCGAGCGACAGCAGCAGCAGCGCCGCGAGCAGCAGCGCGGCGTCGGCGTGCAGCGACGCGGTGGGCTGCTGCTGCGGCGGCGGCGCGGCGAGCGCGGCCTCAGCCCCGGATGGCCCGGTTTGGTGTGGCGGGATGGCACCAGCGCCCAGGTCGTCGAGGGCGGAACCTGGGGGCATTCCAGCCCGCAAAAAGGCGGTTTGCGCTACGGTAGCAGCTGCGGCGGTTAGTTATCCCTTCAAGAGAGTGGAGGTGTTGGATGATTGAGCCGAACAAATCCACGCTGTGAAACCTGCATCGCCGGCGGGCATTCCGAAGCAGCTTCGAGCTTTGGCGCGGCCCGATCTGGATGAGCGGTGAGGGCGGGGCGCAACGCGCGGCAAGGGCCTGTGCCGCTGGCAATCGTTTTTCCTTGTTGCTGAAGGCGCCAGCCCGGGGACCCCCGCAGCGTCGAAGTGATCTGGGGTGGGCTAACATCGGCCTGGCGCCGCGCCCGGGGCCGGGGCCCAGCTCGTGTGAGGGTGGGTTTTAAAGAGCACGATCAAGGCGTCACAGCCGCGCCAGGCCGAGCGGCCGAGCGGCCTGGCCGCGGCACGGCCCGCACCGCCGCTTCGTCGCGCGCAGCACGCGCAAACCGCGCCGCCCCCGGGCCGCCTTGCACGTCGCGCGGGTGACGCCGGCGCCGCCCCACAGCGGCCGAGCCGCCCCGCCGCCTGCCTGGCACGCACGCCGATGCCAATCCATCCCGCCGATCGGGTCGCAGCTGTCGTGTACCGCTCGCCTGGCCCACCTCTCGCTGCGCCGCCCTCCACCCACCACACAACACCAGGCGGGCTGCCAGCACCTAGGTCGTGCTGAGCCGCAGGGAACGCGCAGGGACGGCGGCTTGAGCGCGGGCCGACGCCGCCTGCAGGGCGGCCGCAATGGCCAGCGAGGCGGCCGCCGCAGCGCCGCCGGCGCCACCGCCGGCCGGCGCAGCCGACGGCGCGCCCGCGGCAGCAGCAGCGGCGGCGGCGGCGGGTGAGGGCGGCGGCGGTGGCGAGGACGCGGCCGAGGCTCGGCAGAAGGAGGACGCCCTGCTTGAGAAGGCCAACGCCATCCGGGTGAGAGCAGCCGCGGGGTGCATCTCATCCCAGCATCTGTGCCCCGCCCGCGCGCCTGCTGCCCTCGTCGCAGCACCTGGTCGGCAGCACCCCGCAGCCCGCTGTGCGCACCGCCCCCCGAGCCGGCCCCCCCCAACCAACTCCCCGATCCCCGGCTGGCCCCGCCCCCGCAGGCGCGCTGGTCGGAGCTGGTGCTGGGCTTTGCGCCGCGGTGGGAGGACCCGCCCCGCCAGGTGGCACAGCATGACTACCTGCTGAGGGAGGCGCGGTGGCTGGCCAACGACATGGCGCAGGCGCGTCGAGCCTGGCGCCGCCGCGTGTTGGGGTCTAGGGTTTAGGGTTCTGCTTTCGGGGGACGGGGCGGGGCGGCTTGAGGCCTGGTTGTGTGGGGCTCGGTGCCGGCGGTGCGCGCTGTTTGGGGGGAGGGGCGGTCCGTCGTCTCTGCGGCTTTTGGCTGAGGCCGCGCCGCCCCCGTCTCTGCGTGCGCGCACGCGCCCCCCCCCGCAGGAGCGCCTGTGGCGGCAGCACGCCGCGGCCAGCTTCGCGCGCGAGGCGGCCGCCGCCGCGCGCGCGCGCCTCGAGCGCCTCGCCCCCGACGCGCGCGACGCCGCCTCGGCCGCGCAAAAGGCGGCGGCGGCGGCGCACAAGGCGGGCTCGCGCGGCGCGGGGAAGCGGGGGTCTGTGGGGAAGCAGCGGGACCCGAAAGCGGCGGGCGGCGGCGGCAGCGACGGCGGCGGCGGCGCCGAGCCGTCACTCGTGTCGGGCCCTCGGGTGACGCTGAGCGACGACGAAAAGGCGGCGCTGCGCGCGGACCTGGCGGCCGCCGAGGCGACCGAGGCGGCGGCTGCGTACGGTGCGCGTGCGCGCAGCGCGCTCGCCCGGCCGCGCCACGGGGGGGGGGGGTGCTTCTCTGCCGCGCACACGAGCCCGCTGATCGCACCATTCGCTTGTTCCGGCGTGCCTATCCGACCCCGCTGTCTTTCCCTGCATGCAGGCTTGTTTGAAACCCCCGTGCCCCCCGCTCCACCGTACCGCAGACGCGCTGCTGGAATCCCTGCCCGCCGCCGACGCCGCCGCGGCCGCGGCCGCCGCCAAGGCCAAGCCCAAGGCGAAGGCCGCCGATGCGGCCGCCGAGGCCGAGGGTGACTCCGCCATCGAGGTGCGCACCGGGCCGCAGCGACGCGCCCGGCAGCCGCGCGCTGCTGACCGCTGACCGCTGCGCACGCGGTGCCGCCAAATCCCAAACCACATGCCGTCGCCGCTGCTGCTGCCACTGCCGCTGCTGCCGCCACCGTTGCTGCTGCCGCTGCTGCCGCTGCCGCTGCTGCCGCCGCTGCGGCTGCCGTTGCCGCTGCCGATCTCCTCCTCACCGCGCCTAATCCTGTGCCTCGCGCTGCCCCTCCATTCAGGTGGACCATTTGGTCATGGTGGGGCACGAGGACCTGGCCGAGGTGCTGGTGGAGCACATGCAGTGGCAGGAGGTGGGGGGCGGGGGTGGCACGTGCATGAGAGAGACTGGGAGCGTGTGTTGTGATGCATGCGCGCGTGCGTGCCTGCATGCGTGCATGCATGGTGCCTGCATGCGTGCATGCGTGCGTGTGCGGATGCCCAACCGCACGGCGTCCGTGCGACACCGCGCCGCACGCACGGAACACCCACTAGGCCCAGCGCCTGGTGCGCCACATGGAGGCGGTGGCCAAGTCGGACTCCAACCTGGAGGTGGCGTGGCTGACGGCAGAGGCGCTGGAGCGCAAGGCGCGCGAGGCGGAGGGAGGGGGCGCGTACGACGCGGACGCTGCGCGGCGCGCGCGGCGCAAGGGCAGCCGGACGCTGGTGGGCCGGGGCGGGTTGGGGGTGGGGCCGGGCCTGAAAAGCTGCGCTTTGCTCTAGCCGGCGCGCGCGGCAGCCCGCCCGACAAGCGCACATCTGCAACACTCGGGAGCCCGCTCAAAGTTTGCCTGCCAACTCCGCTGAAACCCTCCGCCCTTTGAACCGCCAACCGCAGCCCCCCGCGGGCCGCGAGGAGGAGGCGTACGCCGCCGCCGCCGCCGCCGCGGGCCGCGCGCGCGACCTCAAGCGGCGCCGCGGCTACGAAGGGGACGAAGACTACGGCGCGCGCGCGGCGCGGCCGCCGGCGCAGCGGATGGTGGGCGTTGTTTGTTTTCCCTTGCGTGCGGTGTTTGCTCGCGGTCTGCTCGCCTTGCCTGAGCAGTGGCGCGGGGGGGGGGGGGGCTTCACAACGCGGGGGGCGGCCAAAGGGCCTCGCTTGCAGTATGCACCCAGCCAAGGCGGGCCGTTGCACGTGCCGACGCCGCACCGCGTTTAGCTCACGCGCCGTGTACCGCCCCCGCCGCTCCCCCCGCAGCACCCGCAGCAGGCGTCCGACCCCCGCCTCAAGCGCCTCAAAATGGGCGGCGGCCAGGGCGCGATGGCGCGCGGCGGCGGCGGCGGCGCGCCCGGCGCCGCGCCGCCGTCGGCGATGGGCGCGCCGAGGCCGGGCGCGCCGCGGGCGGCGAACGCGAGCCTGCCGCACCTTTGGGCGGCGGATGACGACGACCTGCTCTGCGCCCTTGTGGTTGAGTACGGCCCCAACTGGGGGCTCATCGCGGACACCCTGTCCACCACATCCAACCTGCAGGCGCGCGGCTGGGGGCGGGGCGGCTGGAGGGGGGCCGCTGGGAAGGGGGCGGGGGCGGTGGGAGGGCGGCGGGGGCGCGCGTGCGCAGCTGGGGCACAGGTGGTTGCCAAACGCCCAACGGCAAGCGCGGGCGCTCGGTCCGCCCCCCTCTGTGGGAAGCCGGCAGCCCCAGCCACCCGCCAAACTCGCGCCCCCCAACCAACCCGCGACGCCCCCCCCCCCCGCACCGCAGGGCGTCAACCGCCGGCCCGAGTGGTGCCGCGCGCGGCACGCGGTGCTGCAGAAGACCCCAATGGAGGCGCCCGACGGCGGCGAGCCCCCCCGCAGCGCCGACGGCCTCCTCATATCCTACGCCTCCCTGTCCAAGGCTCAGTCCAAGGAGGTCTTCGCGCGCTGCCTGCCGCTGCCGGAGGGAGTGCTGAGGCGCCACCTCGAGGCGCTGGCGCCGGTCGGCGCGCGCCACGCGGCGGCGCGCGCGGCGGAGCGGGGGCAGATCCGGGAGACCAACCGCATGCGGTCCGCGCCCCACGAGACGCACATCCGCATCACGCAGGTGGGCGCGGGGGGCGGCGTTTTGGGGTGTGTGGGGGGAGGGGAGGGGCGCTGAGTTGGGGGGGTCCTCGCGTGAGGGGCACAGACCCAGTGCCTGGAAGCCGTGCTGCACGCGCGCCCGCGTCAAGCTGCCCGCCCCGCCGGCCAACGCCCGACCCACCCCGCAGACTGTGCTGATGCAGTATGGGCGCATGCTGGACCCCCTGGAGATCACCCAATACGAAGAGGCCACAGTCCAGAAGCAGCAGCAGCAGCAGGACCGTGGCGCGGGCGGCGGCGGCGGCGACCCGCAGCAGCAGGCGCAGCCGCCTGCAGGCGCGGGCGCCGGCCACCCGCCCCAACAGCAGCAGCACCACCACCAGCAGCAGCAGCTGGGCCCCGGTGAAAGTGAAGCGCCGCCGCAGCAGCAGGGCGGGCCAGGCACGGGCATGGGGATGCAGCAGCCCATCGGCATGTCAGCAGCTCACCAGCAGCAGCAGGCCCACCAGCAGCAGCAACAGGCCCAACAGCAGCAGCTACAGGCCCAGCAGCAGCTGCAGCAGCAGCAGCTACACGCCCAGCAGCAGCAGCAACAGCAGCTACAGGCCCAGCAGCAGGCCCAGCAGCAGCAGCAGCTACAGGCCCAGCAGCAGCAGCAGCTACAGGCCCAGCAGCATCAGCAGCAGCAGCAGCAGGCCTACATGCAGCAGCAGCAGCAACAGCAGCAGCAGCAACAAATGGCGGCGGCAGCGGCGGCGGCCAGCGGGGGCTTCCAAATGCAGGGCATGCAGCCCGCAATGCAGATGCAGATGCAGCAGCCGCAGGCGCTGCAGGGCATGCAGCCGCTGGGCATGCAGCAGTTCCAGGGCATGCAGCCAGGCATGCAGCTCCCGCCAGGTGGGGCGCCGTGTTACTGGCTTACTGCCTGCGCCCCGCCGATGCTTTTGTCGCGTTTGTTTTTTGCAATCTGATCTGATGGCAAGGGGGCCCCTGGTCACGCGGGGCTCCACTGTTTTCAACCCCGCGTGCTTTTCGAGCCTCCCGCGCCCCCTGCTCTCTCGCGCCGCCGCAGGCTCGCTTCCCATGCAGATGGGCGCCCTCCAGCCGATGCCGCTGATCCAGCCGCTGCCCCAGATGCAGCAGCTGCCCGGCCAGATGGGCGCGATGCAGATGCAGCAGCTTCCCATGCAGCAGCTGCCCATGCAGCAGCTCCCCATGCAGCAGCTGCCCATGCAGGCGGGGGCGCAGCCGATGCAGATGCAGCAGTGGCCGGGCGCGCCCATGCAGCTGATGCAGCAGCTGCCGCCGGGCGTGCAGCCCATGCAGATGCAGCAGTGGGGGGCGGTGCAGATGCAGCCCGGAGGCATGGCCTGGCCGATGCAGCAGCAGCCGGGCATGCCGCCGCCGCAGTGAGCTAGCTGAAAGGCTTTGGGGTTTCTTCAATTCGGCTCCAGCGGGGCTGCGGAGCCCTTTGGAACAGGTTCACGCGCCCGCCTCTTTATCGGCTGCCGTGCAGGCAGTGTCAGACACCGCCTGCGTCAGTGCGCCATCCACTGCCCTCTCTCTGCCCGACCAGGCGGCGCCGCGCCGCGCGCCGGAGCGGCCCTCTCTTCTCCGCGCTTGCGGTTCGCATCGCTCCCCCCAAACCGCTCCCAACTTGTTTTGAGCCTTTGTTTGGCAGCCCAAGTAACACCCGGACTTTGAAAACCACCAGATTACTTTGGGGTGCACTCCAAAAGCTAACGCTAGCGCGGATGCAAGGGAGAGAGGGGATGCACACAAACACAAAACAGGGGCACCCGCCCCTGCAAAACAGACCACGGGGGGCGCGCAGGCGGGTGCTCGCTGGGGCGTGGCGCAGCGCAGCGGCGGCACGCCCGCGCGCCTGTGCGTGGGGGCGGTGGATCCAGAGGGCTGCGCGGGCCGCGGGCCACCGGCCGCCGGCCGCCGCCGCGACCGCCGCGCCACCGCAAACGGCCGGCACGGCCCCGCAGCTGCGCCAAAGCGGGCGCGCGCCGCCGCGCAGCAGCGGGCCGCGCTGCGCGCGCGGGCCCCCCCCATCGCCGGGGAGCTCCTCCCCCCCGTCACCGGAACTCCTCCTCCATCGCCCTGAAGCGCTCCACCAGCTCCTCGTAGAGGGCCTTGAGGTTGCTCCGCACGCGGTCCTCGCCGTCGGCTGGGGGGGTTTGGTGGGGGAAGGGCGGTTTGAGCGGGGTCGCTTGGGCGAGGGCTGGTGGCGTTGGTGTTGGCGGCCACGCCCATTGCCTGGGGGGCTGCACGCGAGTGCAGGCCCTCGCCCAAGACCCGCAACGGCCAGGGCATGGCCGGCGCTGCGCTGGCGCGGGAGCGGGGTGTTCCACGCGGCCGCCCGCAAAACAGAAGGCCGCCCACCTGGGTCCTCGAACTTCTGCGACGTGAGCTTGTACAGCACATCCCCCATGCGCTGCTTGATGAGGTTGAGCGTGATGCGCGCACCCTCCGCGTTGCCTGGGGTGGTTTGCGTTTTGGGGGGGGGGGGGGCTGAATGCGCGCGCGGGTTTTGGCAGGGTTGCAACCGGCGGTTGGGAGGGGGACAGGTTGACGGCAGGGGCTCGGCAGCGCGCGCGCGGGCAGCGCAGACGCAGGCGCCAGCGCCGCAACAGGCAGGGCAGGCAGCACAGTCCGGGGCAACAGTCCAGGGAACCGCAACGCGGCACTGCAAAACCGCAGCGGCGGCGCACCGCTGGCGGTCTTCTCCACCGCCGCGGTGGCCAGCCTGTGGAAGGTTGAGATGTTGCGCATCATCTCCACGCTCTTGTAGAAGGGGCAGTACTTGTCGTACTTGGTGAAGGAGTTCTGCTGGAGGTAGTCGTCCTGGGGGGGGGGATGAAGGGGGGGGTGACAGGGTAGGGGTGAAAGGGGGCAAGAGGGGGCCTCATTGACACGCAAGAGCCGCCCCCTCCCGCAGCCATGCGGGAAACCAAACGACAGCGCACCCTCGATCCCGCAGGCCCCGAAAACAGAGCCCTCACAACCGCGCCCCAACCCCCGCCTCCCTCACCTAGAATTGAAGCCCACACCTTGATGTAGCGCGCCGTCCCACGCACAACCCAGCAGCACCCCTCCCCCCCCTTACAACCACCCCCCTCCCCACCTTGATGTAGCGCGCCGTCTCCAGCACGATCTTGTCGGTCTCCGCCAGCGCGTCCTTCCCCACCAGCTGCACGATCTCGTTGAGCTCGTCCTCCTTCTGGAGCACCTCCCTGGGGGGGGTAGAGGGGGGGGTTGGAAGGGGGTGGAGGGGGTTGGAGGGGTGTGTGAAGAGGGGGTGGAGGGAGTGGGGGTGGGGGTGGAGGGGTTGTGGAGGGGGGTGGGGGCCCAACGCCCCCCCCCACCTGCACGATCGCCAGCGTGGCGCTGGTGACGGGGTCCGAAAAGTCACCCCCCGGCGGCGACACCGCCCCCACGATGGTCACGCTCCCCTCGCGCTTGGGCGCCCCCAGCACCAGGCAGCGCCCCGCGCGCTCGTAGAAGCTGGCCAGGCGGGCGCCCAGGTAGGCCGGGTAGCCGCTGTCCGCGGGCATCTCAGCGAGGCGCCCGCTGATCTCGCGCAGCGCCTCGGCCCAGCGGGAGGTCGAGTCGCCCATCATGCAGAAGTTGTAGCCCATGTCGCTGGGGGGGGTGGGAGGGGTTGTGCGTGTTATTGAGGTGCATGCGTGTGCATGTGCGCTTGTGCATGTGTTTGTGTGTGTTTCGAAGGGGGTAGGGGCGTGTGTGCAAGTGTGTGTATTGAGGAGGGCGGGCGTGCGTGGGGGCGGGGTGCTTGGAAGAAGCGGTGCCATTCGGTTGGCCCTTCGAGCTGGCACGGGAAGCCGGGAAAGAGGCAGGTTGGCAGGGGGAGGGTGCGCGCCCCTTGATGACTCCCCTTGCTAACATCAGACGCAGGGGCCCCCCTCGCCCTCCGTCCCCCCCCCTCACCGGAAGTACTCTGCCAGGGTGATGCCGGTGTAGATGGAGGCCTCGCGCGCGGCCACGGGCATGTTGGAGGTGTTGGCCACCTGCGGGCGCGGCGGCGGTTGATTTGGGGGGGAGAGGGGTGTGGTTTCAGCACGGGCTTGGACAAAGGGGCCTCTGGAGCCCCGCGCTCCAAATCTTTCGAGTACGGCAGGCTGAGCAGCGGGTGGGCAAGAAACAGAGGGGTTATAAGCAGTCGGCCAGCAGCCGGCAGGGGCAGCCGCAAGCAACATCCCCCCCCTTGCGACCACGGCTCAAGCCCGGGCGCCGGCCAGCCCGACCGCCACCCCCATCGCGGGGAAAACTGGGGCGCCCGGCCCAAGCCCCATCCCCCCCCCCCACCAGGCAGGTGCGCTTCATGATGGACTCCTCGCGGCCGTCGGGCAGCGTCATGGTCAGCTGGGGGAACTCCATCAGCACCTGGGGGGGTGGGGGGGGGGGGTGGGGGGGGGGGGGGGGGCGTCAGCACGGGAGGGCGGCTGTGAGGCTGGCAGCGCGCAGGGAAACCAAAGCACGTGCGCACAAGCACGCACGCAAGCACCCCTGCCCCACACACACATGCACGCAGTTTGATGCATGCCGCAACGCGCAAGCGCCCCCCCCCCAAAAAAAACGCACCTCCGCCATCTCGTTGCCGCGCTCCCCGCAGCCCACGTAGATGACGCCGTCCGCGTTGGAGTACTTTGACAGCGCCTGGGAGATAACGGTCTTGCCGCAGCCAAACGCGCCGGGGATGGAGCAGGTGCCTGGGGGGTGGTGGGGGGAGGTGAGGGGGCGGAGGGGGGGGGGTGCGTGTCGGTGTGCGGCGTGCGGGGCAAAGCTCGCGGGGCTGGCTTGCTGGCGGGCCGCGACGGCGGCGGCGGAAAGCTGAAGCGCTCCCAAGGAGCGCGGGCGAGCGCCGGCCGCGAAGCCTCCGGCCCTTCCAAGCCCGGCCGTGGCTGTCGAGAGAGGGCGGGGGCGCGCCCCCTCCCTCACCTCCCAGCACCGCGGGGAACAGCGCGTCCAGCACGCGCTGCCCCGTGAGGAGGGGGGTGTCCGCCAGCAGCTTCTGGGCCACGGGGCGGGGGGAGCGCACCTGCGGGGGGGCGCGGGGCGGCGGGGCGGCGGGGCGGCGGGCGCACGCGGGGCATGAGGGCGGGCGGCGCTGGGGCAAAAGGGGCGAGCCGCAGCTGCCATCTTGGCCGGAACAAACCACTGACTGCCTCCCAACCCCTCCCCCGCCGCCGCAGCGCGCAAGCAGCGGGGGCAAAGCAGCAACGAAAAAAAACCGCTCACAGGCCAGAGCTGCTTCATGCAGTACTTGCGGCGCGCGCCCTGAAACTCGATCTCGATGACCTCGTCGTTGATGGTGTAGTGGCCAGAGGGCGCGATGTAGGTGACGGTGCCGCGCGCGTTGGGGGGCAGCATCACCTGGGGTGGGGCGTCGTTTTTTGGGGGGTGGGGGCGTCAAGCGGCGCGCGGCGGCACCGCCAGCTGCTCGGGGCCCGTCGGCGCGAGCGCTGACCCCCGGCAAGGGCTGCAGCCGCAAAGACCTTTCCGGCTGAGCTCGGCGCGCGGCCGCGGGCCGGCGCGGAAAGCCGTGCGCATGCTACGCACGCCCGGCGCATGCACGCAAAAGCGAGGGCGCGCAGCCCGAGCGCGCGGCCCAGCCCGGGGGGTGCGCGTGCCTTGTGGTCCATCAGGGTGTTCTCCTTGACGATGCCGTAGATGTCACCCCCCGTGATGCGGTCCCCGACCTGGGGTTTGGGCGGGCGGTGCGGGGTGGGTGCTGGCCCAGCGCAGGCCCTGGATCGCTGCAGCGCGCCTCAGGGGTGCGCCGCGCCGATAGCAGCCTGCCGCTGCCATCAGCGCGGCGTGCGGCAGCACCCCCTTCCCCCAGGCGTCGCGCGGTGCGGCCCCTCGCGCCGCCGCGCGCACCTTGAAACCGGTGGGGGCAAACTCCCAGGCAATTGACTGGTCAAGCGCGGGGCAGGCCACGCCGCGGGGGATGAACACATCGCCTGCGGGGCCGCGAGTGGGATGAGCGGTTACAGATGGGTGCATGCACTGAACTGCTACGCGCCGCGCATGCAGCGGCGCGCGTGCGAGGAGGGCTGGTGTTGCGCCATGCCTTGCATGGCAAGCTCGTCACAGCATGCTGGCGGCTGCCGGCCCGCATGCAGCCCAACAGCCACCGCGGGCATGCAGAGGGTCGGACAGACGCACCGCTCTGCTGCGCGATGGCCTTGAGGGGCCGCTGGATGCCGTCGAAGATGTTGCCCATGAGGCCAGGGCCGAGCTCCACAGACAGCGGCTGCGTTGCACGGGAGCATTTGGGGGTTTGGCGGGGCGGGGCGGGGCGCCGCGGCGGTGGAGCCTCGACAGCATGCAGAGCAAAGGCGCCGGCGGCAGCAGCGGCGAGCTGCGCGGTACACCGCCCCCTGCCCAGCAGCTGCGCCCCTGTCACCTTCTTGGTGCGCGTCACCACGTCCCCGACGGTCAGACCCGCCGTCTCCTCATACACCTGAGCGCATGGCAGGGCAAGTGGGGTGTGATGCATCCGCAAGTGCAGAGCGGCGTGCAATCAGAGCGGCGCCCGCTGCGCAGCGCAGCGCTGCGCGCGTGCAGCGGCAGCGGCAGGTCGCCGCTCCCCCGCCCCCCCCCTGCCGCCCGCTGCGCAGCGCGGCCCACCTGGATGGTGGCGCTGTCGCCCTCCAGCCGAATGATTTCGCCGATGAGGGAGTCGTTGCCCACGCGCACCAGCTCGTACATGGCCGAGCCCGCCATGTGGTCTGCCACCACGACGGGGCCCGACACCTTGCGGATGTACCTGCGGCAGCGGCGGCGGACGCGATCGTCGCGGCGTCGCGTTAGCCCGGGACCCAGACCGCGCTGGGTTGGGGCTGGGCACCTGCAGCGAGGAAGCCCTCGCCCAGGTCTGGCGAGGTGGGTCAGATCGGGGGCGCTCTCCAGGCTCTCTCGCTCACCCATAGTCCGACTCCTTGTAACGGTCAGCCATGGCGACAAGCAGGCTGCTGCCACCGCCCTGCTGCGCTCTGCCCTGCCGCGCTGCCGGGCTGGGCTGGGCTGGGGCTTTTTTCCGCGGTGATCTGTGGCGCCCGCGATCGAGCTGCTTGTTGTCTTTGCAAGGTGCACGGCACCGCAGGCCTGGGGTCGGGGGGCTCCGCGCGGCGAACCCAGCTGCGCGCCAGGTTCCCTGGTGCCATCGTGGTGCCACCGCCGGCGCGGCGCTGGGGTCGGGCCCGCCGCGCGGCGAAGCATTGATGGCCGTGCTCAATCCCAGCATCGGGTCGGCGCGCTGCCACCTGCAGGGGTTGTGTCCACGGCCACACATCGATTTTTTACCCGGCCACCGCAGCGATGCGGAGGGAAGAGAAAGAGAAAGAAAACAGTGAGGCACCACCGGCAGGCGGTTGCGCACCCAGCCCGCGAAAAAACACAGAACGTTGGAAGAGAGAGGCAGTGTGCAAACCCGGCAGGCCCTCGTTCCAGTGCGTGCAGCAGCAGAGAGACCCTCAGTCAGCGAGTCCAGGAAAGCAGGAGGGGTGCGGCATTCGATGCGCTACCGCACCCGCTGCTTTAATGCAGAGGCGAAAACCCCCAGAGCGAGGGCTGACCAAGCCCGCCGCCAAGATGTGAAAACGCAAAGTCCTGGGGCCGGCGCATACGTTCGAGAGCACGCCGCGCACTCGTCCAAAGCACGCATGCCCAGGTAGGGGATGGGGCAGCTGCAGAAGCGCAGCAAGAGGAGCAAGGGGTGGCCACGTGGTGCAGAAGTGACGGAAAGACGCCAGGCAGACAAAAACGCAAGCAGCGCACGCGAGGTGCCTACACCTTGCGCAACGCTTGCCGCAACCGTTGCAAGAGCAAAAAAAGAGGCGGGCCACGCGTTAGCTGCGGACGAATGTCCGCGGGCCAAAGCCCTGCCCCTGCACCGATGCCCTGGATTGGTTCCGCCCGGTGCGGCAGGGACGGCGCGGTGCCGTGCCGTGCCGTGCCGTGCCGGCAGAAACCGAAGTGGATAAGGGGCTGTGGCAGTGGGAGGCTTCCCCACTCACACGCGCAACCGCAGCTGGGGGCTGGCTGGGTGTGGTGGCTCTGCATATGAACTGTAAGGGCGTTAGGGTTATTGTATGTGCTACCTGCTGCACGCTGGGCTGTGCAGCAGGCAAACACGGTGGTAAGCCGCTAAGGCTATGCCTATGGGAGTGAAATGGCGAGGGGTGGTATAGGAGTAGTGTGTGTTTGTGTGCTGGCCGCATGGTTGCGTAATTAGGGCGCAGGGGTGAGACGGCGATGTAAAAGGTAGGGGTAACGAGGGTATTCCATGAGCACGTGATAAGCAGTAGTAGCACATAGCAAGTCTGGTGAGGAGAGCGAGCGTGCGCAGCGCCCTTCTGTGTTCTGAGCGTAAGTAGCATAGCGAAGGCCCGCGGCTTGGCTAGAACAAAGGTGGGAAGGGCGGGTGTCGAAGGCGGGGGCTGGCAAAAGCGCACCTGCCGCCCGGGCATGCTTTCACAGCCGCCGTGCGGTGCGCGAGCCACGTCAGGGCGGCACGAGTTTAGGGCTGCAAGGTGCGAGTCAAGCAGGCGCGGCTTGCAGGCGAACCGAAGCGCTGCCTGCCGCTGGCGCTGGCGCTGCAGCGCACACGTGCAGCGCGCGTGCAAAGCAGCGTGGGGCCTGTCAAAGCGGCGACCTCGCCGGGCCGCCGCACAGCGAGACTGCAGCTACTCCCCCCAGGTATTGACCGACACAAGGAAGACGGCATCCGCTGAGACCGGCGCGCGCGTCCAGCGCGCGCCGTGTCAACCCCAAATAGGCCCAACCGGAAGAGCGAGCCCAGCGAAGCGAGGTGCGACGCGAACAGTAGAGTGCGGACGCCACGGGCCCGGCGGCCGCGCCGCGCCGCGCGGGTGCACGTGCCGAGGGAGGCCGCCTACCGCGGCGCTCCACGCGGCGCCTGCACGGCGACGTGCAGCCGCTTGTCGCCGATGAGCGTGTTGTTCATCACCGCCACCGCGCGCGCCGCGCCGTCGGGGTCGCAGTAGTTGACAAAGCCCACGCCCTTGCACACCCCCGTGACCTCGTCCACCATGACCTTGACGCTGTGGACAGCGCCAAACGGCGCAAACTTTTCGTAGAGGAAAAGCTTGTCGGCCTGATCGGGGGGTCAACGGTTGGGGTGAGGCGGGGCAGGCAGTGAGCGTTGGCCGCTGGGCTGTTGGCCTGGCCGCGCCTTGCTGGCTGGCGGGCAGCCCAACAGTCAGCAGGCGGCAATGCAGCGCATGCTGCAGGCGCTGGGCGCGGCCCCGTGCCCCAAACGCCAAGCCTACAACCCCCCCCCACCGTGTCGGGGAGGTACTTGATGTATATGGAGCTCTCCCGGTCCCGCAGCCCCACGGCGCCGCCGTAGCCCCCGCCGCCGCCGCTGCCGCCCTGGTGGCCATAGCCGCGCGCGTCGCCGCCGTGTGGGCGGCCGCTGTAGCCGCCGGCGCTGCCGCCGCCGCCGCCACCGCCGGCGGCGGCGCCGCCGCCAGTGTGGGGGCCGTACCCGCTGCCGCCGGCGCTGAAGCCGCCTTCCGAGTAGCTGCCGCCGGCCCCGCCGCTGCCGGGAAAGCCGCGCGACCACTCCGGCCTGCCGCCGCCGCCGCCGCCGCCGCCGCCGCCGCCGCCGCCGCCGCCGCCACCGCCGCTGCCGCTGCTGCTGGCGCCGCCCCCCCACGTGGACCAGCGGTCGTAGGGGCGCCCCATGCGCGCCGCCTTTTTGGCCTTTTGCTCCGCGCTGTCGGCGTAGCGCACGACCAGCGGCGCGATGGCGCCCTGCAGCCGCTGGTTGTGGAGGCCGATGATGGCGGCCTTGGCCTCCTGCACGCCGCTGAGCCGCACCAGCGCGCCGGCGCCCTGGGGTGCGGCGGGGTGGGGGTTGGCGCAAGGCGGTGAGACGCGCGGGGAGCTGGGGCCGGCGGGTGCCGAGGCTGGAAGTCGCAGCGGAAGCTGCGCCCACGACGAGGCAGACGGGACCGCGCCGCGCCGCGCCGCGCGGCCACTGCGGGCGCCGCCCACCTGCGTGGTGTCGCCGCGGTGCAGCAGCTTGCACTCCAGGACGTCGCCATAGGGCTGGAACAGGGCGCGCAGGTCCTCGTCGCTGAAGCTCCCCGGAAGGTTCTTGCAGTACAGGTTGTCGCTGGGCGGCGCGCTGAGCTGCGGGTTGCGCTCGCCGGCGTCGGCGTCGGCAAACTTGACCTCCAGGCCGGGGGGCCAGCCGGCAGACGGCTGGCTGAGCGAGTGGATCGCGGCCAGCGCTTGCTGCGAAGGGCAAGGGGGTTCCAGGCGCGGGGATGCAAGGGGTTGGTCGGCTGGACGCGCGGGGAGGGGGCCGTCGGCGCCGGCTCAGGTGGGCGGCGGTGAGAGCAGCTGCGCAGCAGCGCGCCGGTCTGCAGTCGGTCTGCGGCTGCGCGCGGCCCCCACCTGCACGTTGGCGTACTTAACAAAGGCAAACGTCTTTGTGGACGCGCCCATGCGCGATGCGCGCACGAGGCGCAGCGACACGACGTCGCCGTAAGGCCGGAACAGCGCGTCCACCTGCGGGAGGCGGGCGGCGGTGGGGGGGGCGTCGGCGGCGAGCAAAACTGGGGGCGGTCAAAATGGGCCCGCGACAGCCGGCAGGGCAGCCAAGCACAGGCAGCCGACGCCGTGCCACCACTTTGCCGCCGGCGCGGCGCGTTTTGGGCAGTCGCGGCGGCTGCGATCGGAGGTCCTCTCCCCCTCGACAATCCGCCCGTCATTGGTTACGCCGAGCGACGCCGGCCGAACACGCACCTGCTCCTCCGTCGTCTCGTGAGGGAGATTGCTGACGTACAGGTTGCTGTGCGTCGGAAGCGAGGCGTCAGCGTCTGCCGACGGGTCCGCGGGGGGGCGCCGCGGCGGACGTCGGGCGTCGGGCGGCGGGCAGCGGGCGGCGGGAGCTGTGACAACACAGCAGAGGCTGAGGAGCGAGTGCCAGGGGCACCTGCCGGCACCAAACAGTGGCTTCGCACTTCAACAGCTGGCCTTGCCGCTGGGGACGGCGGGGGCCGCTGCTCGGCCGCTGTTGTGCTAGATGACATCGCCCACACCCGCCCCGCGGCCCCCGCAGGCTATCAAAAGCTTTAGGTCGAAGTCATCTTCCGTCCGACGCGCGCCGGGATCCCGGTCTGCTGCGGGCAGCAGCTGGCGCCACCGCGGTCCTTTCTGCCCCCCGCCCCCTGCTCACCCCCGCCCAGCGACATCCGCGCCATGCCCTGCGCCAGCTGCTGCTCCATGATTCCCTCTCCTAAATTGCTAGCGCGCCGCTGGACATCTAGGCTCGTGTATTGCACCACTGATCTCAGCGCCCGCGTCCTCTCCGCGCACGCTGAGCAGCACTTCCGGCTGACGTACACACGTAAATACACCGGGGCAAGGCGATTGGCCGGGTGATGAACAGGCGCGGGTGGCACACCCCTGCCGCCGAGTGCCGCCACCGCGCTGTCAAACGCGGCGGCCGAGTTGCAACGGGCACGCCTCTGTCGATCACGGTTACGGTTACGGTACCACGGTATCACTGATATTGCGGTCCTGGGATGCGGGTCGATCCATCAGCAATGCTGAGAGCGTGGTACCACCGCAGCCTTTAGTTTCGAAGTTCGAGCGGCAGCCCAAGCATCGCAGACCAGACCAGGCCAAAGTCAATCCAGGCCGGCGAGCGCGGCTACGGAGGGCACGATGGCGTCCGGCGAGCGGTGCGGCGGCGCCGCGAGGGCTTCATCAAGCGTTGCCACGCCTGTTGTAGCGTGCGAGGCGGGGCAGCGGCGGTGCGGACGCCGAGGGTTGGGGCGTGCCACGCCCTGGCTCTTGCAGCAGTCTTTGGCCGCCCCCAAGCCCGAACCGCCCCCAGCCCGCCCCGGCGCGCGCACCCGTGAGCGGCAGCACGGCCAGCATGCCGCCCTCCCGCGCCATTGCCACGTCCGTGTCGAGGCGGTCCCCCACGACGGCGGTGCGGGAGGGCGACAGGCCCAGGCTCTCAACCAGGAAGGGGAACAGCCACGGACCGCCCTTGCCGACGTTGATCTGGCGGCGCGCGGCGGCGGCGGCGGGGTGGGAGAGGGGCGTGGGGTGGCGTGGGGAGGGGGGCAAGGGGCACCGGCTGCCGCCGGCGCTGGGTGCACCAAAGGCGCGGGCGGGCGCAGCCAGAGGCGCTGGTGAGTGGTGAGCGTGCGGGAACGCCGCAGCTGCCTGGAGGCGGCAGGCGGCGGGCCCAGCTACCCCCCTTAATAAAAAAACTCCCCCGCACCGCCTTGACACCCGAGGCCGTCTCCACGGCGGCGACGATGCAGCCCGTGCCTGGCATCGTCCTGCCCCGGCCGATGTGGTCAAAGTCTGCGGATTGGATGGGGAGGGGTTTGTTATACAGGAAGGAAGGGGGCAGCTTGTACACTATTTGGGGAGGTGCTGGCGCTGTCAGCAGCTGCTGCTCGGAGCTGGACCGGCCGTGGCTCGCGGCCCCTGATGAAGACTGCCTGCAGCCGCTCGAAGCCCCAGCGGTGAATGGTGGCAGCTCGTGCGTGGGGCGGGCGCCGCCCGTTGCCCCCCGCCCAATCGCGCCCCGTGCGCGCGCACCGTCCGTGTTTGTAGCAACCAAGAAGCAGCCGGGCAGCTCCCGGAGGCAGGCCGATGCGTACACCACGGATGAGTAATTGAAGTGGGGGTCCCAGCCCACGACGACGCAGCCAATGCTCTCGTCCAGCTGGCAGGGTTTGGTCGGTTGGGCGCGGGGACTGGGGAGGGTTGCGCCAAGCGCAGCTTTTCAAAGGCGCCCTGCACGGGCCCACGAGACCCAAACCCACAAGCCGCAAACTTGTATGAGCAACAACCGCCCACCTCCATTCGCAGCATCGCATCCGGCGAATCGTACGTCGGCAGCCCCAGGCCGCGGCCCGTCACAAACGGCACCCCCGCCGCCTCCAGTTCCTCCTCCACCCCCACCGGCCCAAGCAGCAGCGCGCGCTTGCCGGTGGAGGCAAAGCCGAGGGAGCTCAGGTAGGCCGCTGCCGCATAGGAGGAGGCCACCACCTGCGCGCGCGCGCAGGGTCGAGTGTTGAGGCGGGGAGGGACAGAGAGCGAGGCTGATGGGGGGCCGAGTCGGAAGGGGAAGCGATGTGGGGTGCAGGCAAGGGGGGGCAGGGTTGCCGGTGGTGCTGGCAAGCCTCCCGCTACGGCCGATGCCGCAGCTGCCGCCGATGCAGCGCGCTTGCGGCCGCGCCCGGCAGCCGGCCCCCCGCCCACCTCGCTGGCGTCTGCCTGTATGCCCAGCGACCTGAACTTCTCCACGTAGGCGGCCCTCGACTTGCTGGAGTTGTTGGTGACAAAGCGGAGCCGCTTGCCGCGGGCGCGCAGCACCCGCAGCGCCTGGCGGCGGCGGCGGCGGCGGCGGCGGCGTGCAGACGCCGAGGTTCAAGGCCAGGCGGCGGGCGTGTTGCCCCAGGGCCTACCGCACACGGGCGCTGCCCAAAGCGCAGCGCGCCGTAATTCAACGTGCAACCACCAGCGCGCAGGAAGCCCCGCACCTCTGGCGCGTTCTTGATGAGTTTGCTGCCGGTCCACAGCACACCGTCGCAGTCAAAGATGACTGTGTCGATGCCGTCCAACAGCGCCTCGGCATCGCGCCTTTGGGAGGGCTCCAGCAGGACGCGCGGCCCGCTGCCGCGTGCCGCTGACGCCGCTGCTGGCATGGCAGCCGCGACTGCGGTGCCGTCTCTGCTGCTGCTGCTGCTGCCCCGCCGCGGTTGCCGCGCCGCCCCCGGCGTGGGCGTGGGCGAGGGCGCCCGCCGCGACAGCAGCGCGTTTCCACTTGGCCAGCCTCCCAATTGCATTTGCGCCGCCGGAAGAGGAGCCCCTGGTTGCGAAACCAGCCCCGCCCAAGTGCGATCTGTTGATTCAACGCGCTGCCAGGGAGCGCTAACAAGCCGATTGCACATATTAACGCCCAATGGGCATCGAGGATCGCGTGCCGGCGCTTCCGGGGTGGGCCCATTGAGTGCCGAGTGACCTGTGCGAGAATCGTGCAGGCTTGACCGAGTCCTGCGGCCCGGTCTGAATCGCAAAGAGCTATCGGGCATCGGATTCCTATCAATTGGCCGGGTCTGACCAAGGCCTCTGCGCGCAGCAAGAACACCAGGCCGGATGGGGGCGTCATTGCGCCCGCTCGGCATCGGGGCGAGATGCCCGTCAGCCCTCCCGCGCGGGCTGAGGCGGGCGGGCCGTCCGTGCTCCGCGGCGCGGGCGGCGCGCTGGCGCACGCCACCTGGTGCGTGGTCCCGCTGCGAAGGGACAGCCCGCAGGCGCGGCCAATGCCTGCAGCACAGCTCGTGGGCGGCGACGGCATGCTGCTGCTGCTGCTGCTGCTACGACGGCGGCGGCAGGCGCACACGCACAGCGCAGCCAAGCCCCGCCGCGCCGCTCCCGCTCACGCCCGCTCGCCGCCCCCCTCGACGCCCGCGCGCGCGCGCGCAGCCGGCGACGACCCCGCGTCCGCCGCGAAGCGCGCGGAGCAGGCGGCCCAGCAGCGGCGGGAGGTCGGCGCCCGCGACATCGACGTGAGGCGCCCGCCGCGGGGAGGAGAGGAGCCCAGCTGGCCCCCCAAAGCAGCCCCGGCAATCACAATTGAAACAAGCGCGGCGTGAAGCATGCCACTGCACGCGCCGAATGCGGGGGCATTGCATCGCACCGCACCCCCAAAAAGCCGCTGAGCGTACACCCCTGGCGCCCCGCAACCCCCCCCCCAACGCACCCAGATGACTGGCGGCGTGGGTGACTACTACATGAGCATTCCGGAGGACGAGCAGCCCGTGGGGGTGCGCGCCATCCGCGGCGCCGCCGCCGCGCTGCGCGACAAGTGGAACGGCACCACAAACAAGGCCGAGGTGTTCCTGTGAGTTGGGGTTGGGCTCCGGGGTTGGGAGGTGTGAAAGGGGGGCTCGCGGCCGGAGCAGGAACGTGCGGCGTCGGCGGCAGCAGCATCCCCTTTATCTGCGGCCCTCCCTGCCTTGGAGCAGTCTGGACTTTGCAGTGTTAGGGGCGCACGCTGCGTCCAACCCCCAACTCAACCCAACCCGCCCCAACCCAACCCCCAACCCGCCCCCGCCCCACTGCCAGCTTCACGGGCCTCGTGTCCCTGGGCATCTGGGGCGCCGTGGCCCTGGCGGAGGTGCTGGACGAGATCCCCTTTGTAAGGGAGTACCTGCAGTTCATAGGCTTCCTGGTCAGCGGCTGGGCATTCTGGAGGTGAGGTTGCGGCGGCGCGGAGCCTTGCGCGTATGTGCGTGCGAGCGTGCGCGTGTGTGTGCGTGTGTGCGCGCGTGCGCATCTGCGTGCGGCGCGCCGGGGCGGTGCCGAGGCCGGCGGGGGGTGGGAGGGACAGCGTGGGGTGCCTGGGGGCTGAGCGGGCGGCGTCCTGCCAGCCGCGTGCGCACTTTCACCCCGGACTCCAATCCGCCTCGGTCAAACGCTCCAACGGTCCAACGTCCCCCCCCTCTAAACTGTGACAGGTATTTCCTGCTTGAGGGCGGCACCCGGGACTTGGCGGAGGAGCTGCGGGAGGCCAAGTCCTCGGTGGCCGCCGCGACAACCGCCGCCACGATGCGCGCGCGCGAGGCCGCGCAGCCGCCGGCGGGCGGGGCCAAGGGCGGCCAGCGGCGAGGGGGCGACGGCAAATGACCGCGCCGCGGCGGCTCGGCGGGGCCGCGCTCCCCCCCCCCCCAACCCTGCCCCGATTTTGTGCGGCTGCGCTTTGGCGGCGCCGCCCGGCGGCGGCGGGCTGCCGCGCGGCTGCGTTTGGCGCGCCGCGCGGCGCCCGCATTCTCTTACAGCGGGCCCGTCGAGGCCCGCTCCCATGAGTGTGTGCGCGTGTGATAGCCACCGCAGGAGTCCCCCCGGCGGGCCAGTGGCGCCTGCCCTGCATGCCGCCCGCCTTTTTTTAAAGGCCCGCTTTGTCGGGCCATTGAGCCCCTCTTCTATGCTTCAAGAACGTAACACCACAACCACCAGCCACGGCCACCGGACTGAATGGCCCGGCGGCGCCGTTGTGCGCAGCAAAGCAACGGGGCAAGCAACGGGCCTTATGAAATTCGAGCATGCGCAGCAAAGGGCGAGCCGGCGAAAAAAGGGTGAAAAGAGGCGGCCAGTCGGTGCCAAGCCGCCGCCGCTGTCACCGCGCCCCGCCCCCGGCAGCTGCCGCGTAGCAGTGGTCCAGCAGCAGCCGCACCTCGCTGGCCATGACGCGCTCGCAAAAGGCGGGCAGCGCCGCGTCCCGCGCCCCCGCCCCCGCCCCCGCCCCCGCCGCGCGCTGGCACAGCGAAACGAAGCGCGGCGCGTCAAAGCCGCCGCCGGCGCCGAGCGCGTCCGCGTGGCGACGCAGCTCCGGGTCGGCGCCGGCGGCGGCGCGGGCGGCGGCGGCGAGGGGCGGCGCGATGGGGTGGGTGGCGGCCGCGGCGGCGGCGTACCAATAGTTTGCGTTGGAGAAGCCGGAGCCAAACTCGCCGTCGCAGCTGCGGCGCGGTCGGCGTTGGTTGTTTTCGTTTTGCGACGGCGCGTTTGTGGTGGCCGACGCGCCGAGGCAGGGCTGGGCGGGCCACGGCAGGGTTCAACAGGGTTTAAGGGGTTCAGGGTCCAGCCGTTGTCACGCCTCCCACCCCCCCACCTGCCCTCCTGGCGGTGTATGAGGGCGTGCACGTAAGCGGCGTCGCGGGCAGCGGGGGAGCCGCGCACGGGCGGGCCGGCCTGGGTGGAGGGGCGGGGCAGCGGGGGGCAGGCTGAGGGCTTCACACACGTGACAGCCGGGCGTTTGGCGATGAAAATCGCGCCGTGCAGCGGCCCACGTCAGCACGTGGCTGGTGTGTGACGGGCATTGGGGTTTGGGGCCCGCGCTGCAACACTGCCGGCGAGCAGCAGGCAGGGCCCCATCCGCCGGCGCCGCCTCAAAGCTCACATAGGGTGTTGACGACCCCCAGCAGAGGGGTGTGACGAGGTTGTGCGCCTGCGTAGCGATTGCACAGAAAGGGGCCAGGTCGGAGCAGTCACTGTTTTGGACCAACACGCGCGCCACGCATGCGGCGTCGCTCTCAATCCACCCCGCAAGCAGGGCGCAGGCAGCAAACGCAATCGCAAACCCCAAAGCCGAGCCAGTAAAAACCAAAGCGTGCCTGGTCCAGGCCTCCTGTTGCCACGTAAAGCAGCGCGGCAATCACCCTGCCGTAGTGCTGCCGCCTCACTTCCGCGGCCTCGTCCCCGCCCCCGCCCCTTCTCGGCGGCGGCAGCGCGTCGTCGGGTGACAGCCCGGTGACGCAGGGCGGGAGCTGGGTGGACGGCTCGGCGTCGTACTGCAGCGGCTGGCTGGTGACGCCCATCGGGTGGGACTTTAGGTGGTCTGGCGCGCGGCGCGGCGCGTGGGCGTGGGCGTGCGCGTGCGCGTGGGCGTGCGCGTGCGCGTGCGCGTGGTTGCGGGCGGTTTAGCCGGATTTGTGGGTGGTGGTTGCGGCAATCAACGGGCAGTTTCGGGCAATGGGGTGGCAGAGCGTGTGCGCCGCGGTGGCAAACAATCAGCCCCCCTCCCAGTTCATCAGCGCCCCTTGAAGCCCTCCAGCCTCACCCAGGATCTGCTGGACGCGCGGCGGCCTCTTGGCCGCGCCGCTGCGCGCGTGCGCCGGCTCAGCGGCAGCCATGCAGAGCACGGTCGCCGCCGCCGACGCGCCTGCGGCGCGGCGCCAGGCGGCCGCGTGCGCGCGAGCTGCGCGCTGCTGCGGCTGCAGCGAGCCCGCGCTGCCGAGCCAGCTATTGGGTTGCATTCGCTTGCGCTATCTATCTACCAGTCTTTGGGGGCCGAGCGTGCTTGTGACACAGCTCTTGCGGGGTCCGCCTTTGCAACGCGCTAGCGGATCTGGAAGCGTTCAGGCATTGCAGCGCTTTTGGCCCGATGTGCGTGATTATGAGGCGCAGGCGCCGCGCTGAACGCCCACTTGTGCGCATCGCGCCCCGTCCCCCGCCGTCTGGCTCCGTGGCTCCTGCCGCGCAAACCCGGCTCGCGCGTTTTTTACAGTCACGGCACATGATAGCATAGTGCAAGGGTCACGTCACAGCAACGTGTCAGCTTTTTCGTTCAGCAGGAGGCGGGGCAACCCCCAGGCGCGCAGACGGACTGCCGAGGCAGCCGCAGCGGCCGGCCACGCAGACCGAGCACCAACACGATTCGTGCGGGGGGTTGGCCCTGGCCCGCGGCCCGCGGCCCGCCGAATCCGGCCAGCCGCGCCTGGAAGCTTCCTCCCCAGCCCCCGCCGGGGCCCCCAGCAGTTCCCGGGTCGCCCTTCCCCGGGCGAGGGCTCACGCCGCGGAGCTCGCGACGGCGCTCTCCTCCGCCGCCGCCGCCTCGGTCTCCTCCTTCTTCGCGCCGGCGCGCGCCGCCACCGTCGCTGCGCGGGGTGGAGGGGGGAACGGGGACGCGATTTCGGCGCCAGGGCGCGGCAGGCGCGTCGGCCGGCCGGGCGGGCGCCCACCTCTGGCACACTCGAGCCGCGCCGGCCGCTCCTCCTCCCCCCCCCCACACACGCACACACACGAAACCAAGCGCGCCCGCGCACGCGGCCACGCCCCCACAGCCAAAGCACCCCCCCCCCCGCCCTCACCCGCGCATGCGGGGCGCTGCTTGAGGCGCTCCATGTAGGCCAGCACGTTGGGGTAGGGGGTGAGGTCCAGCTGCGGCAGGAAGGCGGGGATGTACAGCAGGTAGGCACTGGGGGGGGTAGGGGGGGGTGTTTATTAGGGGGGTGGGGGGTGTTGGTTCGGGGGGGGTGCTTGGGGGAGGGGATTGAGTGGGTGTGGGGCGGTTTTGGGGGGCGGGCCGGCTTTCGGTCTGAAGCTCCCAGCACCGCCCCAAACGGCCGCACCGCACCGCCCCCCAACGGCCGCACCCACTCAACCAACACAACCATCCGCCGAACCCCCCCCCCTTTCCCCCTCCCCCCCCCCTGCCGCTCACCCCACCGCCACGTCGGACACGCTGAACTTCCCCCCCTCGAGGTACTCCTTGTCCGCCAGGATCTTGTCGAGGGAGGAGAACACGTCCGGGAAGGCCTTCTCGCGGAACTGCTCGACAAACACGGACTGGGGGGGGGTGTTTGGGGGTTGTTTGGGGGTTGGGGGCGGGGAGTTTAGTAAGGGCGGCGTTGGAGGGCGGTGTTGGAGGGGGTTGGGGGAGGGGCTTGAGCAGGGGTTGGGACTGTTTGGGGAGGGTTTGGCAGGTGCGCCGCCGTTTGCGAGGCGCGTTGCGGCTGGGTCCGACCGGTGGCTCGACCCAGGCAGCTGCTGTGAGCTCGACGCACGCGCCACTTCCTAATCTGCCGCCTCCCAACCCCCAGCCCCCCACCTCCCTCGCCACCTCCCCCAAAACACCAAACCCCAATCCCCCCCCCCAAAAAAGGCGCCCCCACGTTTGCGAGGGTGGAGTTGGCGAAGAGCACCCACTGCGCCGCGGCGGCGCGCTGCTGTGGGGTGATGATGCCCGACTGCAGGGGGTACTTGTCTGCCAGGTAGGTCAGCAGGGCGCCGCTCTCAAACTAAGGGGAGGGAGAGGGGGGGGAAAGGGGGGGTTGGAGGGGATGAGAGGGGGTGGGAGGGGTCACGCAAGCCAATCATGGGTTTTCCAACAGATGTGGCATGCATGCACGCATGCACTCCACATCCAAACGCACTTGACACCCCCGAGTGACACACACACACCCGGCCGCACCAGGTTGAACTCCCCGTCGCTGATGGCGGGCAGCTTCCCAAAGGGGTTGACCTTGAGGAACTCGGGTGACTTGTGCTCGCGCTTCTCCTTCATGTCCATCTCAACCGCCTCCACCTCCACACCCAGCTCCTTGGCATACCTTTGGGGGGGGTTGGGGGGGGAT
>BDRX01000013.1:407832-420343 GCA_003203535.1 Raphidocelis subcapitata
CCCCCCCCCCCCCCCACCCCCGCAACCCCTCACCCCCACCCCGCAGCGCAACCTGTTTGGCCTCAACCAGAAGCTGTCTGCGCTGCTGGAGCTCGGCTCAGCCGACGCGCTGGTGCGGGTGCAGCACACAGACCCCTGGCTGTGGGGCGACGCCCACCGCACCAGCCGCACCATCAGCATCATGAACACGCGGTGAGGGGGCCGGGCTTTTTGCTGCCTGCCTCGCCTGCGCCGCTCTGTTGGGTGCGTTGCCGGCACGGCTTCCGCCGCCACCGCCGCTTTTCATCAGCCGACCCCTGCCGGCGGGCTGCGGAGCCCGCAACCCCCGCTGCTGCGCACGGCTTCACGTTTGGGCACGCCCCCTCCACCCGCGCCCCCACCGCCGCAGCGCCCCCGGCGGCGCCATCCACGGGCGCGCCGAGAACGACACCGCCCCGGCCGCGGACGACAGCGGCGCTTCGACGGGCGCGGTGCAGCTTGGACGGCTCGTGGCGGGTGCGGCGGCGCAGGGTCCCTGGGAGGGGCCTGCCTGCAGGCGGCGCCCGCCACGCGCTGTTGCGTGCGTGCTCGGGCCCATCGCAACTTCCTGTGAGCGGTTTCGCCCCTCCAAGCTGCCCCCCCCGTACCCCCTGGACTGCCCCCGCCTAGGTGCCGAGTGGCGGCGGCCGTTGGCGGCGGACCTTTCCGGCTCTGTGGGCCTCAGCTGGCAGCGCAACAAGTGCATGGACGAGAAAGGTGGGGGGCCTCCCTCTGGGAGCGTGGAGGCAGGCAGGGAGGATGCAGCAGCAGCAGCAGCGCGCACACCGCGGCCCACCAACTGCCCTGCAAGCCAGACCGCCTCCCAGGGGCCCGCGTCCCAACCTGCACCCCGCCCCCCCCCCCCCCCACCCACCCCCCACACCAGGCGTGCCGCTGCAGAGCGACTGCTACGGCGCCCCCCTGACCTTCAGCGGCGGCCCCAGCGACATGGTGGCTCTGGCCAACATCGGGCTGGCCTACAGCGGCTCCCAGGACGGCAGCCAGCTGGGCGCGTCGCTGGAGCAGGCCCTCCCGCTGCGCCGCGAGTGGCTGAGCTTCAGCCGCCTGCGCCTGCGCGCGGAGCAGCCCGTGCCGATGGGGCCGCTCACGCTGGTGCTGCGCGGCAGGGCGGGCAGCCTGTGGGGGGACCTTCCGCCCTACGAGGCCTTCCCGCTGGGCGGCGCCAACAGCGTGCGCGGGTACGCGGAGGGCGGCGTCGGCTCGGCGCGCGCCTTCTTGGAGGGCTCGGCGGAGATACGGTGAGGGGGGTGCCTGCGGGCGCGCCGCACCGCGCGCACAGCCGCGGCCTGGGGGCGGGGGTTATCTGTGGGGAGGGGGACAGCTGCCGGCTTGCGGCGTCCAACAAACTTGGGAACCCTCCCCACCCCCGCCCACCCACCCACCACCCCTCAACCTGTCCCCCCCCCCCCAGCTGGACCATCCACAAGCCCGTGGCGGGCACGCTGTTCATGGACTATGGCAGCGACCTGGACTCGGGGGAGAGCGTCATTGGGGACCCAGCGGGCACGCGCGGCAAGCCCGGCAGGTGGGGGGCGGCACGCGCCTTTGTGTGTGCGTGTGCGGCTCCTTGCGTGTGCGTGCGTGTGCGCGCGCGTGGCTGGAGGTGTGTGGCCTGCGTTTGGCGGCTCAGGTGCCGCCGCCGCCGCCGCGCCGCAAACCTCCCCCCCGCAGCGGTTACGGCTACGGCGCCGGCGTGCGCATCGACTCGCCGCTGGGCCCACTGCGGCTGGAGTATGCCTGGAACGACCACCGCCGCGGCCGCTTCCACGTCGCGCTCGGCTACGACTGACGGCGGCGGGGATGACGCACAGTCTGCGCAATCGGCGCCGCCGGCGCCGGCGGGCGGTTCCGCCGGGTTCAGGCCACACACACGTACACAAGTAAACGCGCACGGCGCGTGCTGTTGCAGTGCCGGCAGGGGGTAAGGGTACCGCCAGGGGTTCGAGTGCACACTGGGGTTCAAGCGCAGGCCTGCCACACGCGCGCGCGCTGACCCTGGCCGGTTGCGTTTGACCGCGCGGCGGGCCCAGGCATCTGTCCCACGGCGCGGTTCGGGAGCATTTCGAGCGCTTCCTGCACCCGAGCATTTCGAGCGCTGCCCGCCAGGCCAGCGGACTCGGGGAGATGTCAGTGACCTGGGCGGGCGCAACAATGGCGTGTATCTTTGCCCGCAGCGCTCGCCACATCGTCAAAATTGTCCCAACCCGCTTGCCCGTCGATTGTGAACCCGAATCGCGCAATCGCAGCGCTGATACCGACGCCTGCAACGCACGCCCTCCACCACCGGGCGAGGGGCCTTCCTTGCGCCCCCCAGCCAGCACCCCTGGACTTGCCTTTGATAGGGCAAACCAGGAGCAGCAGCTCACGCAGTATGTGCTGAGAAGGAGGAGCGGACAGCGCTCTGTGCGCTGCGAAGCCCGGCCCGCGCCCCAGCCTGCCCCAGACGCACCCCAGCGGGCTCCAGTCGCAGTCTCTCGTTGCGAACGACCTCCCTCTGCCGGCGCCATGGCGAGGCGCGCCCTGCAAGAGGAGCTGGAGCTGCTCGGCCTGGACGAGGAGGAGTGGGAGCAGGTGCCTGGGGCTGCCAATCCGGCCGGGCATTGTCCCAGCTGGGCGGCATTCCCTGGGAGAACAGCTCGCTGGAGGGGGGCACGCCGGTGGCCGCGCGGCGCTGTCACATGCGCACCCCGCTCGAGATGCGCGCCAGCACGCCCGCCTGCGCTGGCGCCGCAGGCCGCGCCGCCGCGCATCCCCCCGACCCCACCGCCTGCCGCGCCGCCCCCCGCAGGATTCGTGCCAGGCCGACAGCGACGACGGCGAGGGGGAGGACGCGGGCGCGTCCCCGGCCAGCGCGGCCGAGCCCGCCTCGCCGGCTGACGACTGCGGCCCCGACGACCTCACCTGCGCCATTTGCCTGGGCCAGATCCCCCCTCCTGACATGGCATTCGTCAAGGGCTGCGAGCACCAGTACTGCGGTGAGGCGGCGGCGGATGGGGAAGGCCTGCCGCGGGCGTGCAGGGCGGCGTCAGGGGGCGCGCCCGCATCGCGCGACGGCAGCGGGTTGGGCGCGTGGCAGAAACGGGCGCGCCCGCAAGCCCCCCAATCACTGACTCCCCGCCCTCCCCGCCCCCCCTCCGCCTCCTCCCCCCCCCCCCCCTGCCGCAGTGCACTGCATCCTGCAGTGGGCCCTGCTGAAGGAGTGGTGCCCCCAGTGCAAGGCGCCCTTCTCCTACCTCTTCACCCACCGCCACCTGGACGGCACGCCCTCCGACTACCCCCTGGAGGAGAGCGTCACGCTGCTCAAGCGCGCGCGCTGGTTCGTGGAGGAGCACGAGGCGCGGGAAAAGGCGCGCGACCTCGCCACGGCGGCGCGGCGCGCGGGCGCGGACGACGCCGCGGAGCGGGGGGGGCAGCTGCTGTACGGGGGGCTGGAGCCCGGCGAGGGTGAGGGGGCGCGAGGGGGGCGCGCGGGGAGGGGAGGGAGGGGGGGCGGACAGCGACCGCCAGGGCAGAGTGCCCTCCCCGCGGGCTCGCATGCCTGGATGAAGCCCCCCCCCCCTGCGTGCGGCACGCCCCGCAGCCTGGCATGCCCCGCAGCCTGGCATGCACCGCAGCCTGTCACACTGCCTTGCGCGCAGTAAGGCTCACGCCCGCCGCCGCCGCGCCCCCCGAACTGCCCCCCCCCCCCAGCCCCCCCCTCCCCGCGCGACTGGTGTGACTTTTACGAGGACCTGGTGGACGCGGCCCTGGAGGAGGACGAGGCCATCGAGGACTATTACTACTCCTCAGCGGCGGGGCGCGCGCGCGTCGTGCTGGGCAACCGCCGCTGGGGCGGGGGCGGCTACATGCGCAACGGCAGGATGTTTGCGCGCCCGGTGGGCGCGGGCGGCGCGAGCGGCAGCGGCGCCGCGAGCACGAGCGGCGCGGCGCAGGCGACGACGACGGCCGCGGGCGGCGGCAAGGGCAAGGCCAAGGGCAAGGCGGCCCCGGCCCCGGCCCCGGCCCCCGCGCCCCCGGCGGACGCCGCCCCCGCGGACGCCAAGGGCAAGGGCAAGGCGCGGGCGTGCCCTCCGCCCGCGGCCCGTGCGCCCGGCGGCGCCGCCGCTGCGGCCACCAAGATCCCAAAGGGCGCCGCCGCGCGCGACTCCTGGGGCGACGCCGCGCCCGCGCTGGCCGCGTCGCCCCTGGGCCGCTCGCCCTGCAGCTACGGCAGCGCCGGCAGCTGGATGGCGCACGCCGCCGCGCTGGGCTCGTCGCCGGGCGGGTGCGCCGGATCCGCGCCCGGCTCGGGGCGCCGCGCCAAGCGCAACGCGCGCCGCGCCGCCGTCGACGGCGGCGGCGGCGCCTCGCCCGACCTGGCCGCGTGAGCGCCGGGCGAGTTGGGGCGAGGGAGAAGGCGGCCACCCGCGAGAGAGGGCGAAAGTCAGGCCGAGCCGCGCGGACGGCGCGCCCCAGGTTGCTTCTGCCGGCCGCCGCCACAGGGCCGCACCGCCGCCCAGCCTGTGGGCCCGCGGTGGGCCATCGCAGCCGCCCTGCCTGCAAGGCGCCTGCGCGCACGGCCGTTGCGCGGAGCAGCAGAGCACAGCACCCCGCATTTTCATGTCTTTTTTCTCGACGTTCAGCGTGCTTGTTCAGCCAAAAAAACGGCACCTCTTCTCAGAGGCGTCGCCAAAAAAAGAGAGCATTGATGCGCAAGCAGTCCACCCAACCAACCGCCACAGGGGGCCGGGCGCGGCCGCGCCCGCAAGCCCGCCACCCGCCGCCACGTGCGGCTGCAGCTTGATCGGTCACTGGCGCCCCGCTGCCGCTGCCTGCGCAGAGCGTGCGAGCTCTGCAGCCAGCACCCGCAGGCGCGCACCTCTCTACGCTGTGCGCCCCTCCCCAATCACCCACACCCCATGTACCATGGGAGGCGTCTGCCCACGCCTTCCGAACCGGCCTGCTTTCGCACGCGCCTCAGTTTTTGTAGGCCAGCGCGCGAGGAGAGGCCAACCCCTCCCAAGCTTTGGGTTAGGGGCTCCCCTTTTCAGCGCGATGCCTCCCCTTGTTTGTTCTGCCTTTTTTTGCGGCGCGTGGCGGGTTTCCGCCCCGCTGCCGATGTACAACAGCCAGCGGTTTGGCGGCAAGCCGCGCTGCGCCGTCGTGTGCGCAGCGGGCATCCGCCCCCGCTCCCCCCCCCCCTCCACTCCTTCACAGTGTGCCGCGCGCACAACCCCCCACCATGTAACACGGCATTGAAGCAAGTTCCGCAAGTGTCGAAAGGAATTCAGAAGCAGGCAGGCGCTGGCCGCGCCGGCCCATCAACTGCGCCGCGCGGCCTCCGCCTGCGGCACCTCGCACGCCGCCGCGCCGTCGCCCTCTCCGCCGCACAGGCTGCCCGCGTCGCCGCGCCCCGCCGCCTCTGCTGCGCGGCGCTGCAGGATGACCCCCAGCGCCTCGCGCCCCGTGATCTGCGTGCGGTACCGCGCCCAAAAGTCGTACAGCTTGTCCGCGGCGCGCCCCACGGCGTCGTTCTTGGTCACCGCGTAGACCCAGCCCAGGCCCACCGCCTCATACAGCCGCCGGAACACCTCGACGCCGGTGATGACGCGGCCGTCGGCGCCGATGGCGTGGATCTTCTCCATCGCGGTGGCGTAGCCGATGCCCGCGTTGGCGGCGGGGTCGTAGCCGGGAGAGGCGATGTCGACAAAGTCAATCTGCGGGGGCGTTTTTTGGGGGGGGGGGGGGCGGAGCGCATTCAGGTGGCGCGAGGCCAGGAGCGGGAGGGGCTGCGGGGAGCGGCTGCAGACAAGGGACGCTGCTCCCGACACGCTCGTGGATTGCGCCGCCCCTGGCCCCGGCCGGCTGCCGCCGCTGCCTTGGACCCCAAAGGGCTGTCGCACCCGTACGCTGCTGCCTCGCCCGCGGCCTGCGCCTCGTGGCGACCCCAGCCCCGCCGCGCACCTTGTTGCGGCCGGCGTCCCGTGCGCGCAGAAAGTTGACCTCCTTCATGCAGAGGGAGCACTCCCCGTCGTACAACATCCGGATCTCCCACGAGGGCCTGCCCGCCGACAGGAGCATGGCTGCTGGTCGCTGGGGGGGCGGTGCGGAGCGGTGCGGAGCGCCGCGGAGCACGGCTGACCACACACTGGTGGACTTGGGGCAATCACGCGCCGGGTGCAGCAGGATGCGGGCGTGATAGCCGGGCAGCCGCGCTCAATTGTACATTACAACGACGTGTGAACGCGAAGAACCTGCATTTTGGCGACCGTCGCCGCACACTCGCACTGCCAGTCGCCCGCCGGGATGCTGCGCACCACAAGCTCGCCGCGGCCCTGCTGCGCGGCAAGGGGCTGCGCGGCAAAGCGTCCTGTAGCTGCCTGCTGCGAGGGCGCCCGCCTGGCGCGGCGGCAAGGCGGCGCGAGCGCCCGCAACAGCGTCGACGCACCCCCCGCCGCCGGCGCCGCCGCGCCGGCCTCGCAGCGCAGCGGTGCCGCTGCCGTCGGTGCTGCCGCCGCTGCAGTGGCGCAGCTGCTGGCGGCGGCGGGCGCGGCGCGAGCCGCCGTAGAGGGCTCTGCGGCTGCTGTCGTGCCCGTCGACCCCTCGGCCTACACGCCCAGCCCGGTGGACCTCGGGTGGCAGGTGGGATTCGTTGCGGGCTCGGGCGCACGCGCTGCGGCGCGGTGGCGGCTGGTTGGCTGCAGGCGCCGGCGGCGCTGCTTGCCGCCCCCTTCCTGCGCGCAGCTTGAGGCGCAGGCCAAGCCTTGCCCCGGTGCCGGCACCGATGCGCACCAAACATTGACCCCTTTCGTCCCTCACTGCGCAGATCTGGTTTGGCTCGTTCGTGGCCGTCATACCCTTTGTCATCGGCGCGTACGAGTTCACGAAGCGCATCGTGAGTAGGCCCGGCCATGTATTGCTGGCCGGCTGCCGGTCCGTGCATGCACGCCCGCGCCGCGGCGCTTGCCCTGCCTTTCCTGCCAGACCGCAGCAGCGGCAGGGTGGGACACGCAGCGGCCAGGACGGCGGCAGCAGTAGCAGTCGCAGTGGCAGTGGCAGCGGCAGCGGCAACAGTGGCAGCGGCGGCAGTGGCAGCGGCTGCGCCGTGTTTGCTGGCTTGCTCACACGTTCGCCCCCTGTCCCAATCGCGCCCCTCCCTCCGCAGCTTATCCAGCGGCGCTGCAAGGTCTGCAGCGGCAGCGGGCTCGTCATCAGGGGCAAATACCCCAAAAAGTGGGTGCAGGCCAGGGTGGGGGCGCGGCCTGGCACCCCGCACGGCGTACAGGGATGCGTTCCCACGGGCTGCGCCCACCTTGCGCGCGTTGGCTTCAGTCCGCCGCGCCTCTACCTGCCTGCTCCGCCGCGCTCCCCGCCTTTCTCATAGCTCACGCCCACCGTGCCCGCCTTCCCAGGTGCCCCGAGTGCGGCGGCATGTTCCCCTGGATCAGCTGGCGCCTGTTCCTGACGGGCACCGCCACGCCCGGCAATGGCGGGCCGCTCCTGCAGCCGCGCGGCCAGACGTCCGTGTTCTACACGGTGCCGCCGCCGCCGCCGCCTTCCGCCAGTGGGGCCGCCACCGCAGGGGCTGCTGGCGAGCGGGAGCCAGGCAGCGCCGGCGGCAGCAGCAGCGGCAGCGGCAGCAGCGGTGGTGGTGATCCCGCGGCGTGACGGGGCTTGGCCTGAGCTCGGTTTGGCATTAATATGTTCACAGGACCACCTGTCCAAGCGCAAAGCGTGCGGTTTGCGCTTTGCGCTTTCTATGCGACTGTAACACGCATTGAGATGTCCTATCCCCACCATGCTACACAAACTGTGCTGCGCCGATGGCAGGCGGGGCCCTGAAGCAGCGCCGAACGCGAGGGGCTCTGCGGCCCGAGGCGGTCTGCGCGACCGCTGCGCCCCCACCCCAAAACCACTCCCCCGCTGACCCGGCGGCGGCGGCGATCCCCGGCCTGGAGCGCGATCTGCGGTCGCCAGGCGCACACCAGGGCGCCACCCGGGCCCCTCTGAGACCGGGGGCGCGACATATGAGCGCCCGCTGGCCAGGCGTCCCCTGCCACACACCCCAGTGCGAACCGAGCTCGAGGTTTCCCCGCGGGCGACGCGCGCGACACATTGTTGGCATCCTCGATTCCCTCACCCACGAGCTGAACAGCCCGTCGCCTTTGCGCCCCTCTCCAAGCGCGGCCGCACACAAGGCCCCCCGAGTACGCGTCCTCCCCACGCGCGGCGCGGCTGAGGCGCATTTAATTGGAAGCAGCACCTTCCATATAGGCCCTAGGCGCGCGCTGCACGCGATGCGGACGGCCGCGGAGGCGCAGCGCGCGTTGGGGGGCAGCCTGCAGCACCCCCGCGCGCCCCACGGGGCTCGCGTCCTGCAGCAGCACAGCGCCCGGCTGGTGCCGCGCGTTCGCCAATGCGGTGGCGGTGGCAGCGGCAGCAGCAGCAGCTCGTCCTGGACTGCTCGGGTAGTGGTGCCCGTGCGCAGCGAGGCCCCCGCGGCACTGCCTCGCCTGGAGCGGCCCTCGCCGTCGCAGCTGCTGGAGGAGATCGTGGATCCGGTCGCGGCTGACATGGAAACCATGAACAAGAACTTGCGCAGCATCGTCGGCGACCGCCACCCGATGCTGCTCGCGGCGGCGGACCAGATTTTCGGCGCGGGCGGCAAAAAGCTGCGGCCGATGATCGTGCTGCTGATGGCGCGGGCGACGGCGGAGATGGCGGGGCTCAGGTGCGGAGGGGCAGGCGCGGCGACCCCGCGGCGCGCCGCGAGGGGCGGCGCGCGCGCGTGTGGCCAGGGTCGCGCATGCGCATGGCGCGCAGGCGCCGCGCGGCCCGCGCGTGCGCACGGCCGCCGCATGCGCCCCCACCCGCGCCCCCGTGTGCGTACCAGCTCGCCGCTGCCGCTTGAGGCTGCGCCGCTGATGCGCTCGCACCCGCCCCGCTGGCCTGGGACATGCGGCGCTCCTCCCCCAACCACACGCCCCCCATCCCCAACCCCACCCCGCCCAGCAACATCGTGTCCTACCACCGGCGGCTGGCTGAGATCATCGAAATGATCCACACCGCCAGCCTGGTGCACGACGACGTGCTGGACAACTGCAGCGTGCGGCGAGGTGAGGCGCGGCGGCGGCGGCAAACGCAGCGCACGGCGCGCGCAGCAGCGGCGGCTTTGCACGGCCGTCGGCTGGGCGCCGCGCGCCGCCTGCTCGCCCGACAGCCGCTGCCGCGCGCGCCGCGGCCCTCCCCCATCTTCCGATTGTGCACTGCTTCGCACTGGTACCTGCCCTGCCCTCGGCACCAACCCAAGACCCCGCATTACCCCCCCCCCCCCACACACCTTCTGCAGGCAAGGACACGGTCAACACGCTCTACGGCACGCGCGTGGCTGTGCTTGTGGGCGACTTTTTGTTTGCGCAGTCGTCCTGGTACCTGGCCAACCTGGACAACCTGGAGGTCATCAAGCTCATCAGCCAGGTGGGGCGGCGCGGGCCCAGGGGGGCAGCGCGGGCGCTGCCGTGGGCCGTGGAGCAGGCGCTGGGGCTGGCACGGCGGCGCGGAGCTGGGAATCCCCCCGGTTCCGCAGGCTCCGGCAAAGCCGGTGACGCATGCCGCACGTCCCAAGCTCCCCACGCCAAACGTCCCAACCACAGGTGATCGCCGACTTTGCAAACGGCGAGATCAGCCAGGCCGCGTCCCTCTTCGACACCTCCATCACGCTGGACAAGTACCTGGACAAGTCATTCTACAAGGTGGGTGGGCAGGGAGGGTGGGGCAGGAGCGGGAAGCCAGAAGGGCGCCGCATTGCTTGGAGGAGCGGTCAAGGCCCAGAGCGGTCAAGGCCCCCCTTCCTTCCGCCTCCCCCTGGCCGCGCTTCGTCGCCTGCTCACCCGCGCTCGCACCCTCGCCCCTGCCCTTCGGCGCGCAGACGGCGTCGCTCGTCGCGGCCAGCTGCCGCAGCAGCGCGGTGTTCAGCGGCATGAGCGTCGAGGTGAAGGAGGCAATGTACGACTACGGCAAGCACCTGGGGCTGGCCTTCCAGGTGCGGCACCTGGGGCACCACGCGATTGGCCAGCCGCCCGCGCCTTGCTCGCTGACAGGCCCGCGCGCCCCCCGCGCGCAGCGTGCTTTCTTGGCCCGCACAGCCGCGAAGCCGCAGCGTCTCCGCCGCGCTGCCCAGCGTTGGCGTGCGCCGAGGCCAGCAGCTTGGAGTTGGCCGTTGGAGCCCGGGCCGAGGTCCCCACAGTCCAACCCGCAGCGCGCTTGCACTCCCTTAACCCTAAACCCTGAACCCTTGACCCTACGACCTACCCCCCCCCCCGTCTGCCCAGATCGTTGACGACATCCTGGACTTCACCCAGACCAGCGAGCAGCTGGGCAAGCCCCAGGGGCAGGACCTGGCCAGCGGCAACCTCACGGCGCCGGTCATCTTTGCGCTGCCAAACTGCGAGGAGCTGGTGAGGCTGGGGCTGATGGCGCGGGGTGGGGTGGGGTGGGGGTGGCGCGCAGCCGGGGGGTGGCGCGCAGCCGGGGGGCCCGCTCCCGGCCTGCGCGTGGCCTGCTCGGCACTGCGTCAACGCGCACCGCGGCGCTTCCCTCTTTGCTAGGTGCTGGCGTGTGTTTATACTCAAAGCCCGCCTCGCCCCCTCCCCCCTCGCAGGAGGAGCTCATCCAGACCGAGTTTTCCGAGCCCGAGTCCCTGCAGCGCGCCATCGACCTGGTCGTGTCCAGCGGCGGCGTCGAGGCGGCGCGCCGGCTGGCGCGCGAGGAGGCGGACAAGGCGCTCGCCGCGCTGGCCGTGCTGCCGCCCAGCCGCGCCAAGCGGTCGCTGGAGCTGATGGTTGACTACGTGCTGGACCGCATCTACTGAGCCAGGTGCCGCGCGGCAGCGCGGAGCGGAGCGAGGCGCCGCGCGGAACCACGCCACGCCAGCCGGCGCGTCGGCGCCCGCGGCGCTGGCGCTGGTGCCGGCGCAGTCTTCAACACGCGGCCGCAGCAGCTGCAGCAGCACCGCTGCTGCCCAGCCAGCGTCCTGCGCCCTGAGGGCTGCGCACGCGCTCGCGCAGGGCCTTTGAGCTGGCCACATGCCGCGCCTGCGCGGGCCTTTTGCGGCTGCGGCGTTTGTATTTTGAAGGTGTTCGCACCCATGGGGGAGTTTGGTTTGGTGGCATGTGCCCGCCCCGGCGCTCAATCGGCAGACAAGCGGGTGCGTTGGGTGGCGGGAGCACGCTGTGCAAGGCGTGGGCCTGCCTATTCGTCGCCCACGACGCTGTGCCTGGCGGCATGCCCTGCAGGGCACCCCAGCTAGGCCAGCATGCGCAAGGCGGGCGGTCGTTTGTTTTCTCCTGCACCGGCAGCACACGCCACAGCGCGGTGCTTGCTGTCTGTTTGACTGCAGGCCTCAGCCCCCAGGGCCTTGCCGTGCCCGCAACATGCAACAATCATAAGAGATCAACACAGTGCTACTTGATGACCCGCAAAGTGGCACGTAGAAGCAGTGTAAACCAACCAAACCTCGATTGCCCGGAAGCATTGGCATTGGTATGTTTACAGAGGGCCACCTGTCCAGTCGCAAAGCATGTGCGCGGGCGGTGCGTCTGCTCGGCCGCGCGCCCCGGTAGGGCTGGGCACAAGTGTGGCACAGTGGCAGGAGGACAGAGGGGGGAGGAGGGTGGGTTTCACAGAGGACCGCCCGACGGCCCCCTGCTAGTTGCAGGGTCTTTAAACACAAGCGAACGGCGCGCCGCAGTCGGCGGGGTGATGAGCCCCAAGTCGGGCCCGATGCGCGGCATGCCCCCCATCCCTTGAGGGGGGAGGATTGAGCGCGGTAAACGCGAGTAACCGAAACCAATATCAAACTGTGCTGGCATCCAGCAAAAAGGTCAGGGTGGGCTGTCCGTTGCGCGCAGCCGCCTGGTCCGCGCGCGCGACGACGCCGCCCACGCACCAAGCCAGCTGAAAGTCCTCCCATTCCATGTGCACCTGGCGCGAGCGCGGGAACCAGCTGGGGCACACGCCGGCCGCGGCTGGCAGGTCCCGGTTGCCCACGCGCGCCCAGTCGGCGTGCACAAGGCGGCGGACGGCCTCCGCGCACGCGCGCGCCACGGCGGCCGCGTCAAACTGCACCCCCGCCTGGTCCCTTGTGCAGCGCAGCTCCCACGCCGCCGCCAGCAGCGTGATGCGCAGCACGCGCCACATGCGCCGACTGTCCCTGGCCGGCGTGGGAGCTGCGCTGCACAAGGGACCAGGCGGGGGTGCAGTTTGACGCGGCCGCCGTGGCGCGCGCGTGCGCAGAGGCCGTCCGCCGCCTTGTGCACGCCGACTGGGCGCGCGTGGGCAACCGGGACCTGCCGGCCGCGGCCGGCATTGGCATTGGTATGTTTACAGAGGGCCACCTGTCCAGTCGCAAAGCATGTGCGCGGGCGGTGCGTCTGCTCGGCCGCGCGCCCCGGTAGGGCTGGGCACAAGTGTGGCACAGTGGCAGGAGGACAGA
>BDRX01000013.1:431043-468759 GCA_003203535.1 Raphidocelis subcapitata
GAGGAGGGTGGGTTTCACAGAGGACCGCCCGACGGCCCCCTGCTAGTTGCAGGGTCTTTAAACACAAGCGAACGGCGCGCCGCAGTCGGCGGGGTGATGAGCCCCAAGTCGGGCCCGATGCGCGGCATGCCCCCCATCCCTTGAGGGGGGAGGATTGAGCGCGGTAAACGCGAGTAACCGAAACCAATATCAAACTGTGCTTGCATCCAGCAAAAAGGTCAGGGTGGGCTGTCCGTTGGGCGCAGCCGCCTGGTCCGCGCGCGCGACGACGCCGCCCACGCACCAAGCCAGCTGAAAGTCCTCCCATTCCATGTGCACCTGGCGCTGCCAATGCCATCTGCCGCGCTCAAAAAACACCGTTGAGACAAGCCGATTTACAACTCTTTCAATACTTTACAGGCGTGCACGAATCACAAACGACAAGACCACTTGACTGTAAAAACACAGAGGCGCCGCTCAACGCCGTAACCCTCCCTCCGCATTGCGCACTGCTGTCCACAACTGCCATGCCGCAACAATGCGGCCCCGCTGCTCTGCGCAGGTCGGATAGGCGGCGTATGCGGCACATCCAGCATACGTACACCGGCGCTTCAGGAGCGTTGTGCCAACGGCGGCGGGGAGGGCAATGGCTAGTCGGCGCTGCCATGAGCTCCGCCGTTGAGCCGCCGCTTGCCGACACTGCCGTCGGCCGCCGCTTCAACCTGCAGCCCCGCCTCGTTCAACCTGCACGGACGCGGCGGGGGAGCGTTAAGAAGGGGTTGCCACAGGTGGCACGTGCGCCTGCAGGGGTGCACGCAGCAAGGCGCCGCCGGACGCGCTGACTTGCCCTGCGCTCCCTCCCCTCGAATGCGCACGCGCGCGCTCCCTTGCGCGGACTACCGACGGCACACCACACAGCTGCACGGCGGGCGCGCAGCGCCGGGCGCCCCGCACCTGCTGCTGCCGCAGTCGCGCATGTGCTCGTCCTCGTCCTCGTCATCGCTGCGGCGACCCACGCTGCCGCCGCCGCCGCCCCCGTTGCCGCCGGTGTCATCGCCGCTGCCCGACGTCAGCTGCCTGTGTGCGTGGGTGCAGGCGTGGGTGTGGGTGTGTGCATGCGTGCGTGCGTATTGGCAAGGGGAGGGGGTGAGGTTTGGAGGTTGTGAAAAGAGCAAGGCCGCGGCAGGTGAGGGATGCCCCTCACTGGCGGAAACTGTTTTGGGGGTGGTGTGTTGCTGGCAAGTGGTGTGTTGCTGGCAAGTTTCGTGCAGTGCACTGGTGCTTGGCGGGAGCGCATGCGCATGCCACTGCGCGTGGGTTGGGCAAACCCACGGATTGCAGCATGCTGGCATGGCCACCCAGGTCGCCCTCCGCTCCCCAACCGCAAAGGGCCACTCGCCTACCCCGCACACCAAGCCATTGCTCCCCCGCAAGCAAGCGCTGGCACCCCCCCCCCCCGCGCACCGTCCCAGCCGCAGCGCCTCGCGCATGTTGTAGTGCGCCCGCCGCGCCGCCTCAAAGCGCTGCCGCTTCTCGGAGCTGAGGCCCCCGCTGTTGTCGCTGCTGTTGAAGGACCGACCCTAGAAACGGCGGCGGTGGTTTTGGTTGCGTGCGTGTGTTTGTGCGTGCATGGTGGTGAGCCGCCGAGCCGCGGTCCGAGTGTGTGCGGAGGCGGTGCCATCAACGCGCTGCCGAGGTGGGCGCGTCGGGGCGGGTAGCGGTGGAATGCTTCCCCCCCCCCCCGCCGCCAGCGACGCACCTCTGACATGGAGCGCTCCGAGCGTTTGCCGCTGCTCACCTGCGGCGCGCGGCAGCCGGGTTGGGTGGGGGGAGTGGGTCGGCACAAGGATGGTGCGGGCGAAAACATCCCCGGCGCGTTGCGCAGGCCCCCCCTCCGCCATGATCGACGGCACAGCCCGCGCCGTGCTCACCGCGCCGTCGCCAGTGTCCGAGCGCTCGCGGCCGCGCGCAGCGGCGGCGTCTGCGACCGCCGCCGCCACCGCCGCCGCCACCGCGGGCGGGGGCGGGGGCGCGGGCGCCAGCGCCGGCGCCGGCGGCGACGCGCCGCCCCGCCCCTGGCCGAACTCGGCCCCGCCGTTGCTCATGACGTAGTCAAAGGCCGTGAGGCCGCGTTGGCCGTCGTCCCCAAGCGCCAGCGGCCGCAGGTCGTCGTCGAGGTCCTCCGGAGGGGAGGGCCCGTGGTACGGCGTCTTTGGCTCCGGAATCGTCACGCCCGCGAAGGAGGCCTGTATCTGCGCGTTGTCCAGCAGGTTCTGCTCGTCCCACTGCAGGCGCCTGCCCGGTTTGGTGCGCTGCTGGCCCGCTTGGGGCTCCCCCAGTTCCTGCTCCAGGTCCTGCTGCTGCTGCTGCTGCTGCAGGTGCGTCTGCTGCCCGCCCTGCTCCTGGTCGCCCTCCATCGCGGCTCTGGGGCGCGGAGCCGCAGTTGCGCTGCCGCTGGCCTCGCGGGGAGCAGGTTTTGGAGGCCCCGCGGCCTGGGATCAGCGGCAAGCGGTGCGTCCGCGTCAGCGCGGGGTACGAAGCCTGGCGCTCTCTGGCCGTTTGTTCGTTTGATTGTTTGTTCGACGGCCGCGGGACCGTCTGCTTTTGCGTCTGCCGCCCGTCAAATCGTGGTCAAGCACGCCCAGATCACTGCGTCGCGCGCGCGCAGGAGCGGCAACCACGGCGCAGGGCAAAGGGTACCAACCCCAAACACGCAGCGGCGGCGGCGGGGTCGCCGGTGGCGCTGAGGCGTCGGCGCCGGCGTGGCGCTGCGCCGCTGCGGCGCCTGCACGCGGCCCCGGCGCGGCGTGCCCCCTGACCGCCGGCTGCTGGCACCGGTGTACGCAGCAGCCGCGCCATGGCGGCAGCGGCAGCGTCAGGCCTCGCGCCTAGGTATGGGGCCAGCGGTGCGGGAAGCGGTGTGCACCGCCCCGGCCGTCGCGTGCGCGCCTGTCCAGGCCTCAGCCGACGACGGAACCGCGCCCCCTGCTGCCCACCCCCACCCCCAAAAGGCTCGTTTTCGGTCTGCGCGTGCCATCCGGCCCCGGCGGCGGCGACTGCCTGCAGTACGCCGAGGATGGGGGCTTCATATACGCGGCAGGCGCCGCCGCGGTGATCTGCGCCCCCGACGGCCGCTCCCAGCGCTTCCTGCCGGGCGGCCCCGACTGCGAGTGCGTCACGGCGCTGGCGGTCGCACCCAACCGGCGGCTGCTCGCGGTCGCGGAGCGGTCGGAAAAGGTGGGAGCCCACAGGGACTGCCTTGCATGCAGGCAGGCAGCGATGCCGGCATGCATGCGGCCGCGCCCCGGCACGTCGCATGCGCGGGTACAACGCACCCCTGTCTGAGCCGCGCTCGCGACCCCCAATCGCCGCAACCCTCCCCAAGGGCGTGATCAGCGTGTACGACCTGCAGACCCTGAAACGCCGCAAGGCCCTGCTCGCGGCGGAGGTCGGGTCGCAGGTGGGCGAGCTCCTCAGCGCGCGCCGGAGCATGCGCCGACCCCGGCGCGCGGCGCCACGGCCCCAGGGTGGACCCACAGGCAGGGCCTTTGCATGCTGAGTTTGCAAGCCTCGCCGCCTCATCATGCAAGCGGTGACGCCGCCGCAGCAGCCGCCCGAACCCTGACCCGTCGTGCGCGCGCCCTGAAACGCCGCGCCCAACCGCAGGAGTACGTAAGCCTGAGCTTCAGCCCCGACGGCAAGCAGCTGCTGGCGCAGGGCGGCGGCCCCGAATGGAACCTCCTGCTTTTCGCCTGGGAGCGCGCCAAGGTCACGGCCTGCATACGCGCCACCAACAACCTGGGCGCGCCGCTGTGCAAGGTGCCGGGAGATGGGGCTGTGGCTCAGGCTGCGGCTGGGGGGAGTAGCGCGTGGGCTGCGCAACCGGGCAGGCCTGGCCTCACGGCAAAGCCCGGACACGCCGCTTGACCGCTGCCCCCTCTGCCGCCCCCCCCCCCCCACGCAGTGTGCGCTGAGCCCCGGCGACGGCGGCCTCGCGACAGCCCTGGGACCGGGCGTGCTGCGCATCTTTCGGTGAGGCGCGGTGGGCGGGGTCTGACTGCAGCGAAGCGCGGTCTGCGCATGCGGCCGCCCGCGGCCTTACGGTCCTTGCCCCCTTTTTTGCGGCCCAAACCTTGCCGCACTCGCAGCGTTTCAGAGAGCGGCCTCAAGGCGCTGCCCCTGGGCAATGCCAAGCGCGAGAGCCTGCCGTTCACAAGCCAGGCCTGGCTGCCGGTGGGCGGCGGTGCCGGTGGCGGCGCAGCCGGCGGCGGCGAGAGCGGCGGGGGGGCTGGGGCGGATGTTGGCGGGGCGCGCGACAAGGAGCGGCAGCTGCTCGGCACCTCGGACGGGGAGATACTGCTGCTTGAGGTGGGCATACGCGGGTGGCCTTTGTTTGCGGCTGGCACTTTGATGGTGCAGGGCAATATGTGCCGGGCGCAGGGACAGGTTGTGACCGCGCGGCAGCATTTCGGTGGGCGCACACAGAGGCGGGCGCCGGCCCGTGGCCGGGCGCCGGCCACGGGCGCCCGGCAGCACGGGCGCCAGCCGCGCACGGTGCTGTTTAAGTCGCGAGCTCCAGTGGTTGTCCCAACCCGCGCGTGCACACCCACAGGGCACGGAGCTCAAGGCAACGTTCTCCTGCGAAACGGGCGGCCGCAGCGTCGAGGCGCTGGCTGCGTACCGCCGGGTGGGCCCCGGGGGGGGGGAGGCCTTTGCGGTCCGGGTCCCTCTCTCGCCGGCGCCACGCCCCACCGCCCACAGCCGCACCTTGCATGTCCCCTCAGCAAGGCGCGCGCCCGCGCCGGCCACAGAGCGTTGCCGCGCCGGCGCGCGCACCAAACCGCAGGGCTTTGCGGCCGGCCAGGACGGCGGGCTGGTGACGCTGTTTGAGCGCGACGAGCGGGACGCGGCGGGCTTCAGGCGCGCGCGGACGCTGACGGTGCACAACCATCCGCACAAAGTCAGGTGGGGGCGCGCACCGCTTTTTGAGGGGCTCTGCTTTTGCAGTGCGCCGGCGCGGGAGCTGGTGCGCGCAGCCCCCCGCTTGTTCTGGGGCGCCGTGCGGTTCTGCTTTGTTCCGCGCGCGCTCTGCTGCTCCCTCGGTGCTGCGGCGGCGCACGCCCCGAAACCTTGAACGCCTCCCCCCCAAAGGTTCCTGGCGGTTTCGCCCGGCGAGGAGCAGCTGGCGCTGGCGCTGGAGGGCGGCCCCGCATTTGCGCTGGCGCTGGCCAACCAGGAGCTGATGAAGCCCGAAGAAATGAACTTTGAGCCGCTGGGGCCCGGCGTGCACACAGAGGGTGCGGCAACTGGGGAGGGGGGGGGCGTGGATCGGACGCGGCGGCCTGCGCTTTGCGACGAGTGCTTCGACCCTGCAGCACTCCAAGGATTTCGGCAGGGGAGCTGGAATGGGTGAATGGGAGCGTCGGCACCCAAAGCCGCCGCCACGCCGCCGCGCCCCACACCAAAGGCGTGACGGGCCTGGACACGTGCGTGCGGCGGCCGCTGGTGGCGACGTGTAGCACGGACAGGTGGGAGGCCCTCTCCGCCCCGCTCCGCCGCGCTGCAATGAACGGCTGCCCCTCACGCGCGCGCCCCAAGCGGCTTGGCAAGAGACCCCGGCCCCTGCCAATTTCACCGCCTGGCCAACTTTCGCCCTAACGCCTCCCCCCCCAACGTAATGATAGGCACGTGCGGCTGTGGAACTACATTGACCGCACCTGCGAGCTGGACAAGTGAGCCCAATGCCACCCGGTTCGCCAGCAAAAGGCGGCAAAGCTGCCTGCCCGCCTCGCCCTGGGCTCTCCCTGAATGCCGCCTGCTGAGTGGGCGTCCCGCCGCCTCCCCCAGCCCTGAACCCTGGCACGTGCGGCCCCCCTGCCCACCGCCTTCCCCCCAAAAGGGCCTTCACCGAGGAGGCCCACGCCATCGCGCTGCACCCCAGCGGCTCGCTGCTGCTGGTGGGGTTCAGCGACCGGCTGAGGCTGATGGCGGTGCTGCTGGACGACCTGAGGACGGTCAAGGAGTTCGCCATCCGGGGATGCAGGCGCGCGCGGCGGCAGCTGCTCCCCATCAGCTTGTTTTTGCCGTTTGCTGTGTGTCTAAAGCGCCGTAGGTGGAATGTGCGTGCCTGCCAGATGCGCGCCTGCAGGCGGTGCAGCACGCGAGGCGCGCGCTCGCCGTCCCCCCCAAGCCCCCAACGGCTCCCTTGTTGCCGCCGCCGCCGCAGGGAGGTCTGCTTTGCCCACGGCGGCCACCTCTTTGCCGCCGCCAACGGTGCCGCGGTGGGGGTTTTTTCGACCTACACTTCGGAAAACATCGGAAACCTCAGGGGACACAACAGCAAGGTGGGTGCCTGCTCTGCAGAACCACGAGAGGCTTTGGCACCCTGCCGGGACCCTCCCCCTGGCCTGCACCTGCTGCGGCCGCGGCATCAACAGCCATCAGTCTCAGCAACCCTGAACGCTGCAAACCCCGTGGCCGCTGCCCCCAACGCTCCCAGGTTCGCGGCCTGTGCTGGAGCGCCGACGACAGCCGCCTGCTGACCGCGGGCGCCGACGGCGCCGTCTACGAGTGGCGGCTCTCAGACCTGAAGCGGTGCGCTGCCGGGGTGGTATTTTCTGACGCGTGCACTTTCCAAAACCGCGCATGTCGAAAACCAGCAGAGGCCCTTCCCTGCTGGTTCCAGCTAGAGTCTTCAAGCCAGCAAACCAGTCAACTTTGGGCGCAAACCCCCGCCCCCGCCCCCCAGTGAGAAGGAGAACGTGCTCAAGGGCTGCATCTACAGCGCGGTGGCCTCCACCGCCGACAACAAGAGCCTGCTGGCGGCCGGCAGCGACGGGAGGATACGCGAGCTGGAGGACTCCGCGGTGTGTGTGTGTGGGGGGGGGGAGGGGGCCTGCCTGCGCGTGCGCTGCAGTTCCTGCCGCAGCGCCGCCCCGCCTCGTGCGCTGCCTTGCGCCCTGCCGCGCCCTCCAACTAAAGCCCCTGCCTCACATCGGCCGGGGGGCGTAGCGGGGCCAGCAGTTAAAGACCGAGCGTGAAAACCACCCTGCTTCAAACCTCGGGCCGCAAAGCCGCAACCTCCGCCGGCCCAACCCCAAACCCTAAACCCCGCCAGGGCGCCGGCACCGTCGTCGCGCGCGAGGTGGACGCGGGCTCCCCCGTGACGGCGCTGGCTGTGCCCTTTGGCGGGCGCGTGGTGTTTGCGGGCACGGAGAGCGGCGCGCTGCGGGGCTACCGGCTGCCTCTCAACGGAGAGTACTACGAGGCAAGGCCGGGGGGCGCGCTACGGGGCGCGCCTGGCCCGGGGGAAAGGGGGAGGCGCTCCTCCCGTTTGGCCGCTGGCGGGGGTGTCAGACAACCCCACAACTTTTCCAGGCCCTGCCCCGCCGTCTTCCTCCGCTGACGGCCAGGTGTGCCGGCCATACGCCCCGCCGCCCGCGCGCCCGTAGGTCAAGCTCCATGCCGGCCCGGTGACGCGGCTGGTAGTGTCGTGGGACGACGGCACGCTGCTCAGCGCCGGCGGCGACGGCGCGGTGCGCTTCCTCGCGGCGCCGCGCCAAGCCGGCCCCGCCATACGCCTCGCTACAAACCTGCTGCGCGCGCGCCGGCCTGCAGCAAGCGTGTCCCCAAAGCGGTGGCTGACAGACCCCCTTGTCCACACAAACCAGGTGGCCCTGCTTGACATTCGGGACCGCGAGCTGGCGCGCGCCTCGTCACGGAAGGACCTGGTGGGGCAGAGGATTTATTTGGGGGGGATACAAGCCCAGCGCGGGCTGCGGCCCCTGGACCCTGGCTCTGCTCGCTGCTTACAACAGCTGGCTGCGCCGCGCGCAACCTGCACCTGCCTCTCAATGCAGGGCTCTTTGCAGGCCTGCACTAAATGGCAGGCGGCGCCGCTGCAATGATTACGCACACTCAATCAAAAACCCCATCCGATGCAGGAGCGCCTGCCCTGGGCCGAGGAGGTGCTGGTGTCCAAGGCAGAGCTGGACGAGAGGAGGGCGCGGGTGTCGGAGCTGGAGCAGCAGGCGAGGGCGCGGGGCGCTGTGCAGGGCTGTGTATGCGCGGGCGGATGGAGGGGGCAGCGTGCCCAAGAGAAATCGGCTGTGGAAGCGCACGCGCCGCCTCCAAACCCGGCCTGCCCCGCCGCCGCCCCCTCAGGTTTCAGAGCTGACCATGTCCACAGAGTACCAGCTGCGCCTTAAGGACCTGCACGCAGCGGTGGGGGCGGCCCCCTTGCCTTGGCGATTGCCGCCGGCGCTGCTGCTGCTGCTGCTGCTGCTGCTGCTGCTGCTGCTGTGCTTGGGGGCGTTGCCCGGCATCACCCCTGCGGCCCCCCTCCTGCCCAGCTGGAATTCGCTGCAAGTCAGGGGCTGCGGGTTGAATGAACGAGGCTTATTGAGGCAGCCTGCGCCCTGCCGAGCGCGGCCGAACCCCCAACCCCTCGACCCACCCCCAGGAGCGGCTGAAAGAGGTCACCGACCGCGCCGCCGCGGCCGCCGAGGCGGAGCGCCAAAAGTACGAGGCGCTGCTGGCAGAGAAGAACGAGCAGGTGGGGGGGGGGTTTGCCGGCGGTTTTAGTGGAGTTGCCCCGGTTTCCCACGGCGGCTTGCAAATGCCTGCGGCGATGCCGCCGCCTGCTGCAGGATCCAAGGCCCCGAATGCCGTGGACCACCAAGTCCCAAATGCCGCAATCGACGCCGCGGCTCCGCAAGCCAGCAATGCAATACCTCAAAACGCCCCAACACCGCCCCCCCAGGAGCTGGAGTATGAGGAGCGGCTGAGGGGCGCGGAGGCGCGCGCGGCGGCGCAGCTGGCGGCACTGGACGCGCAGTACCAGGTGGGACGGGATTGGTTTATTTGTTTGGGGTTGGGGGTGAAGTGGTGTTTTTTTGTGGTGGCAAACAGCACAGCGCGCTCTTCAGCATGCGAGCCGGGCCCCTGTGTTGTAGCGCGGCCCAGCACAGCCATGCGTTGTCGATCAAAACCTCTCCCCCTCGCGCCACCCACCCCTGGCAGTCCAAGCTGATGGCGGAGGTGGAGCGCTACTCAACGCTGCTGCAGGAAAAGGAGGCGCTCAACGAACGGTGCGCGCGGCGCTTCCGGTTTTCGCACCATTTGCTTGCGCCTGGCAAAGCCGCGGAAGCCCCGCTGCACTGTACCGCGCACCCCCCAACACGCCTCTGCCCCCATGCCACCCTGGAACCCTGCCGCGTGTGCGCAGCTGGGACGAGCAGAATGGGCTGCTGGTTGAGAGCCACGAGCGCGTGGTGGCGGAGCTCACAGAGGAGTACGAGGTGGGGGCTTGTTTTTTTGGGGGGGTGGGGTGGGGAGGGTAAGGGTTTAAGGGACTTGCAACCACCGGCACGCCGACAGGGTTGTGGGCCGGCTCTTTTTCAAGGGGGTGGGGGCTGCTGCACCGCGCAAAGCCACACGCAACCCCCTTGAAACTGCCAGCCACCCAAAGAAACACTGAGCGACTTGCCAAACCAACCCCCAACTCCCCCCCAAAAGGCCAAGCTGGCCGAGGAGGCGTTGGCGCGCGAGGCGGCGAGGAGGGAGCGGGACGAGCTGGAGAAGGAGTTTGCAGAGGTGGGGGTAGGTTGTGTGGTTTGGGGGGGCCGCGGGGGAGGGCAGGGGTTGTTGCAGTGTTTCGTGCGTTGAGCTCGGTTTCACTGGGGCGGGCGGCGAAACCTCAGCGCGCTGCCCGCCCGCCCGCCTCCCCCCCAGGTGAAGCGCCAGGTGGAGGAGGACGCTGACAGGGAGCTGGAGGACGCGCGCGCACGCGCAGAGGCGCGGCTGGCGGCGGAGCGGTGCGGTTTGGGGAGGGGAGGGTGTGCGGGGGAGGGGGGCCCTGCCGACGACCCGCGGGCGGCGGGCGGCGGTCGGCGGCGCGCCTGCGGCGGCATTTGGGTGCGGGGCACGGCCGGCCGGCGGCGGGCCGGCAGCGGTGTGCATGCGCGGCCTCACGGCGCGCGCGCCCTTGACAAAACGCTCCCCCCCCGCAGCGAGACGTCCCTCCGGCTCAAGGGGGAGAATGGCATCATGCGCAAGAAGTTCCAGGTGCGTGCAGGGTGTTTGTTTTTTTTGGGGGGGGGGCAGAGGAGGATGTTTTTGCGTTTGTGTGGCAACTATCAGCGCTGCCAGAGCCTGCAGCAAAAGATGGCGCTCAGCGACTCTCAACTGCCGCGAAACAACTGAAACCAAGCCACCGGGTGGCCGCACAACTCCCCCCCAGGGCCTGGCGCGCGACCTGGACGAGCAGCGCGAGGCGCTGGCGGCGCAGCAGGCGGCGCAGCGCGAGCTCTACGCCACCATCCGGGGTGGGCGCGCACGCGCAGGGAGCTGATTGGCCCGCCGCGCGGGGCGGTTTTCTTGTTGGGGGTGGTGGTGGGGCGCCCCGTCCTGCTGCAGCAGCAGCCCGGCCCTTTGTTTCACAGCCGATGTGCCACCCTGGCTGTGCTGACCGGCCTGTCCGAATATGCAGAGCGCTGCAGATTGCAGCGCCGGCGCACGAAATAAAGCCGGCGGCCCACCCTGTCAACGCGCCAACGCGCCCCCCCCCAAAGGGCTGGAGCGCGACATCGAGGGCCTCAAGCGGGAAATAAGGGAGCGCGACGACGCCATAGGCGACAAGGAGCGCCGCATACACGAGCTCAAGAGGAAGAACCAGGCGCGGGGCGGGGTGGGGTGGGGTGGATGGGTGGGGCCGGCGGTGGGGGTGGCAAGGCCCGCACTGCTGCGCGGCTCCCACGGGCGGCGCAAGCGCAAGGCGCCGCTCTCGCTGGTGGCGCCTGTTGGGTGCGCTCACCGCCGCTATGACATCCCCACCCCACTAAACCCCCCCAGGAGCTGGAGAAGTTCAAGTTCGTGCTGGACTACAAGATCAAGGAGCTCAAGAGGCAGATCGAGCCGCGCGAGGCGGAGATCGGAAAGATGCGGCAGGCGCGCGGGCGCGCGCGTGCACCCGTCCCATCGGGACTCTGCCTCCGGGGCGTTTGACCGGTCAACCCCCGCTTGCATCAGCGCTCTGTCTGCCGCCAGGCGCTTGATGGCGGCGGCGGCACGCTCTTGAATGGAATGCTGCGGGGGCAGCCCTGCGCGTTGCACGCGGCTGAACGCGCACCCAACCTCCCCGCGGCCGCTGCGGCAGATTGTGTCTGCAATGGACGCCGAGCTGGAGCGCTACCACCGCAGCAACTCGGGGCTGGACCTGGCAATACAGGTGGGCCTCCTCATTTGGGGCGGCGGCTGCGCCAGCCTGCCGGCAAACGCGGCCGCTGCTCAATGACAAGCCCTTAACCCCTGACCCACCCCCACCCCCACACCAACCGCCCCCCCAACCCCAGTCCCTGCGCCAAAAAGAGAGCGGGCTGCAGTCCGAGGTGCTGGCGCAGCGCGGCTCAAAGGCCGAGGTGGCGTCGCGGCTGGACAGGGTGGGCCGCGTTTGGGGGGGGGGGGGGGGTGCTTGGGGCGGTACCCGGGGGGTGTCTGTGTGTGCCCAGGGGTTGCTTTGTTCCCGCTTGGGGGCGCGCCGAACCATACACGAGCGTGCAGCAGGTGCGCGCGCAATGCCCAGATGCACCGCAGCAACCCAGAGGCTCTGTTTTGTTCTGCAGGGTTAGTGAGTCGCTCCAAACAAACCCTTGCCAGGTGGTGCGGGACATATCTGAGCTGTCGGCGGTCATCCAGGACCCCAAGGCCCTCAAAGACAAGGTGTGCACGCTGCTTTACCCCCAGCGGCGCACGCGCACTGCTTCGCGTGGGGCCGGCCCCAGCGTGCACCCCGGCACCGGCGCGGCGCCGCCTACGGCCCCGACTGCACGCATGCGACTGCGCCGAAACCCCACCGCAGGCCAAGTGGCTGTACCAGCGCCACTGCGGGGGCGCGGCGCCGCCGGAGGCCCCCGACGATGCGGTGGCGTCGGAGCACGCGCGGCAGCGGCAGGTGCGGCTAGCTGCCACCGCCCAATGCCTACCTGCGTTGAGGCAACCTGCTGCTTGCCAACCTCTCTGTTGCCCTGCTTGCTTTGCTCACCAGCCTCTCAAAGAGCCTCAGATACCTCCTTTTCACGACTCCCCCTCACCCCCCTCACCCCCCCACCCCCCACCCCCCAGTACCTGGAGCGCACCGTGGACGGCCTGAAGCGCAAGCTGGCCGCGGACGCGGAGGCCCACCGCCTGGAGGGGCTGCACGTGATGGGGCAGAACGCGGCGCTGATCCGCGAAATAAACGAGCTGCGGCGGGAGATAAAGGTGGGGGGGGGCGGTCAGCTGTGGGGATTGGATGCGACCCCCCAGGGGGGGGGGGCTCTGTGCACCTCGCCTCCTGCGCCGCGCGCGGTTTGTGTGTTATGCAGACACGCCCCGCCGTCCGGCCCCCGACGCGCGTCGAGCCGCCCCCCGCAGGCGCTCAAGTCGGGCGGCGGCGCCGCGGGCGCGCGCGGCGCCGGCGCCCGCGGCGGCTCGCTCGCGTCGCTCTCCTCCTCCTACACCGCCGCCGGCCGCTCCTCGGGCGCCGCCGCTTCCGGCGGCGTTGCGGCGGCCTCAAAGCCGCGCGGGCGGGCCGGCAGCAGCGCTGGCGGCGGCGGCGTGCCAGCGAGCCCTGGCGGCGGCGGCGCGGATGCGTCGGGGCTGGCCCGGGAGGTGGAGGCTCAGCGGGCGCTGGTGGAGTCGCTGCGGAGCAAGCTCGAGGCGCGCGACGGGGTAGTAAGGTGGGTGGGTGGGCGCGGGAGGGGGGATGGGGGTGGGGTGGGGGGTCGGGCGGCGAGCAGAGCAGGGGCGCAGCACAGTGCGCACAGGGTGTGTGGGCGTTTCCACCCCCCCCGCGCTTGGCATTTGCGGCGCGGTGCAGGTCACTGGCGGCCGCTGCGGCGTCGGCGTCCAAGCAGGCGGTGGCGGTGGCGGCCGCCCCGCCCGGCGGCGGTGGGCCGCCACTGCAGCAGCAGGGCGCGCCCGCCGCCAGCGGAGACGACGCCGGCGGCGGCGGCTTTGGCGCGCTGAGCGGCTTGGGCGCGGCGGCGGCGGAGGGCGGCGGCGGCAGCGACGGCGTGGGCGGCGCGTTCCCCGAGGGCGGGGTGCCCGCTGGCAGCGAGGGCCTCGAGGCGCAGCCGGCCGCGGTGGAGGCGGTGTGACGTGGGTCGGTGCCGGCCGCGGGTGGAGTGGTGCCCGCCGCAGCGGCTCCTGGCGAGGCGAGGCGAGCCGCCTTGCTCTGTGGGGTTATCTTGTGCAGGGCTCCTGCCTCTTTCAGTGCGGTGCGGAGGGAAGTGCGGTGGGCAGCGATTGCCGGTGCCCTGGGGCTGGTCACCGATTTGGGGTGCGGCAGCAGGAGCCGCCTGCTGCGCGACACACTACCGGTAGCACACCCCGCGCAGCCCCGCCAGTGCGTGCGCGCGCCTGCATCCCCGACCCCGCAGCGTCGAAGCGTGATTCCTGCCGCTTAAGATCCGCCGACGCGTGCAGCAGCTGCGCTTCGGGGAGTGCGAGTGCAGTCGTAGCCGTAGGGTGGCTCTCGTAGGGTGGCCTCCGAGCCCCAATTGGAGGGAAACCAGTTTCAAGACATGCAGGAGTCCTAAACGGCCGGTTCCACCCCGTTTCGAGGCGCCTAGGCCGCGGGGGCGGGAAAATCCGCCCGGCTGGCGCAAACACCGGGACGGGCTTTTACGAGTGAGCAGAGGCAGTTCAGAGGATTTAATTCAGACTTTACGAGGAGCAAGGCGGCCTTGCGACGAGTCGGCGCGGCATCGTTGGGCGCCAGCCAAGCCCTCCCGCGGCCCTACGACGCCGCCAGACGCCCGCGCGGTGGTGCCAATTGCCTCGCAGTGGCTTCATCAGACCGCTAAAACCGCCGCACACGCCCCAGGGCCGCCGGACGCGGGGTCGGCGCGCTGCGCAGCGACGCCGCTCGCTGCCGCGATGGGGCCGGTGGCGCTGCGGCGCTGCGGCGCGCTGATCCTGCTCGCCCTGGCGTCCGCCGCCGCCACGGCCGCCGCAGAGTGAGTCTCCTCTGCTGACTTGCGCGCACGCGCCGTCGGTGGTTGGCGGGCCACGCGCGTGGTCCGCGCGCCGGCTGGGGCTGCCAGCCCAAACCGAATGATGCCATTTTGGGGGCCGGCGGCTGCCTGCCCATGCGCCGCGGATCTGGGACCCCCGGCCCGTCCCCCGCGTCAGAACCAGGCAGATGACCTGAAAAGGCACGGCGCTGGCAGCTGGCGCGAGGGGCCGCGCAGCAGCCGGCAAGCCCGTGGGCCCAACCCCACCAACCCCCCCCCCCCCCCCGGCCGCGCCGCCGCAGGCGCACCCCCACGGAGATCTCCACCAACGCCATCATCACCAGCCTTTACGATGTGGAGCACGTCGAGGTGGGGGGGGCCCGCCCTTTGGGCGCCGGCTGCGCAGTTGCCGACTTGCCAATCGGCCGGCGCTTGAAAATTGGGGCCCGCCCTGGCCCGCGTCGACGCAGCGCCGCGGTCCGCGCCCCGCTTGCGGGGCGGCGCGTGAGCAGCGGGGCCGGCCGCCGGGGCCCAGCAATGCGCGCGCGCCAAGCAGGCCGCGATTCCACCTGGTGCGCAGCAAAGCAAACCGCCGCGCGCCGCGCGCCGCCCCCGCCAACAGGCCGACGGCCAGACGCGCTGCGAGGCGGTGGTGCGCAAGAGCGCTGGCACGGGCGCCAAGCGCATCGGCATCGTCCCCACAGTGGCGGCGCAGGTGGGGGGGAGGGGGCGCGCTTGGGGCACCACCCCAGACTGGGGGCACCGCTGCCCTCGCTGGGCAGCAGCTTCTTGCAGTGGCGTGCGCAGACGCGCTCGATCGTGCGTGCGGCCGGGTTTATCGCGCGCCGCTCAAACGCCCACCGGAAAAGCCCACCCTCCCTCCCACCCCTCACACAAACACCCACCCTCCCGCTGACCCGCGCAACCCCGCCCCCCCCCCCCCCCCAAAAGGGCTCTGAGAAGATAGTGGGGTTCTACCTCTACCAGGACGGCCTGGGCGGGCTGGTCATGATGACGCCAGACGCCATCGCGCGCTTCAGGAGGGGGCTGGAGCGGTGCTTCAAGGCAGCGGTGGACGCGGGTGCGGGGCGGCGGCGGGGGTGGGGGGGGGCTGGGTTTGGGTTTGAGCGTGCATGTGCGCGCTTGTGCGTGCGCGTGTGCGCCCGTGCGTGCGTGTTTGTGTTTGCGTGCTCGTGTGCGTGTACGTGCGCCTGTGTGTCCGCCCAAGCGCCGGCGCGAGCGCGCAGCGCCACCCCTGACGTCCCCCCTCCCCCCCGCGCGCAACCAAACGCGCCATTTACCCCCCCCTCCCCTCCCTCCCCTCCCCCCCCTCCAGGCTTTGAGAAGATCCGCGTGCTGCCCCACGTAGACATCCACGAGGTGGACGGCAGCGGCAAACAAAAGGGGCTGCTGTGGTGGGTGGGGGGGGATTGGTTTGGGGGGGGGGGTGCCTGTGTATGCTGCGTGTGGGGGGGCGAGAGGGGTGGTGGGCTTTCTGTGGGGGTAGAGGGATGGTGGTCTTTTTGCGGGGGAGGGAGGGAGGGTCTTTTTGTGGGCTTTCAGCGCGGTTGGGAGCCAGCCCACGCCGACCCGCAGCTAGGGAAGTGTTTGGCGGGCGCGGCTGAATGTCTCGTGTTTGGCTGCGCCCCCGTTGCAAGCGCCGCCGCCTCCCCAACCGACGGCCCCCGCCCCTCCCCTGCGCAGGCGCAACGTGGTGCGCTTTGACCCGCTGCTGAAGATCGGGGGGTGGCGCGACAACAGCAGCGGATACAGGTGCGCCCCGCGCCGGCGCTTGCGGCGCTGTCGCGGCGACGGCCGCTGGCGCTGCTTTCCCCCGCGCCGGCCCTGCGGCGAGGGCCGTACGGGTTGCCAAAGCTTGCCGCGCACCGCCGCAAGCACTGACCGCCACTGTTGTGGAAAACGCCCCCCTGTCACGGCTCAATACCTCCGTCCCTCCTCGAACCCACAACCCCACCAAATAAACCCTCCCCCCCCCACCCCCCGCCACCCAACCCACCCCAAACCCCAACCCCCCCCAGCTACGAGGACGTGCTGCTCACCCCGGTGGTGCAGGCGCTCAAGGCCACCCTCACCCCGCGCGTCGCCGTTGAGATGTCGCTGGCGGGGGAGCAGGGGCTGTCGATCTTCCTCTACCCGCGCCGCTGGCAGGAGGCGATGGCGCGCTCCAAGGCCGCGCTGGCGGGGGCGGGGGCGGGGGGGCACGCGTTTGGGGTGTGCTTCAACTGGAATAAGGTGGGGGGGGGGAGCGAGCCCGCGGGTTACGTGCAGAGCGGCTGTTAGGTGCGGCGGCTGTTTGCCTCGGCCACATCAGGTTTTGGAGAGGCCCCCGGTTCGCCAAAAACGCGCCGCGCCCCCAGTAAACGCGGCCCCCCTAAAAACAACCCCCCCCAAAACACTCCCCACCCCCCCCAAAGGTGTGCGGCTGCGTTGAGCCAAAGGAGCGCGACCCCCTCCTGTACAACCGCACCTACGTGGAGCGCCTGGCGCGGTGGCGCGCCGACGGGGCGAGGGACGGCTTCATGGGGCCCTCGGCGGTGGACCTGGCGGGGACGCGCGGCCTGCTGGAGGGCGCGGGTGGGCGGCCGCTTTGCCCGCGCCCCTTTTTGGGGGGGCTGGGGGGGGGGTTGTTTTGGGGGCTTGGGGGCTGGTCAGCCTGCCAGCCCGCTCGCGGTTTGTTTTCGAAGGGGGTTGTGCGTCTGGGGCTTGCGGGCGGCGGCCCAGAGGCGGCGGGAGCCCCGAGCCGCCGGCGCGAAAAACTGCAAGCCACCGCGCGACCCGCAAACCGCGCTCCCCCCCCCCCCAAACGAACCCCCCCGCCAAACCACGCCCCCTCCCCCCCCCCCACCCCCCCCAAACCCCCAGACTTTATCGGCGTGTCAGGCTACGCCCCCCTGTTCCGCCCCCTCGACTTTTCCGCCCTAGAGATCAGCTGGGAAACCGCGGCCTACGAATTCGGGCTTTTTGGCATTTCCATCAAGGACCTGGTCAGGCGGGGGAAGAAGCTCATATACAGGTGGGCGCTCGAGGGGTTTGCGTTCCGTGTGCTCGTGTGTTCTTGGCTTTTGCTTGTGTGTTGGTGACTTGTGCTTGTGTAGTTTGTCACAGCGTGTTTGTTGTGGCTGTTTTCGTGTGCTGTTGCAGCAGTCTGGCCGGTCTGCACCCCTCGCCGCGCCCTCCGCCCCCGCAACCAACCCCCCCGGCTCCCCCACAATACCACCACCCAACCCCCCCCTCCCCGCACCCCCCCCAGTGAGCACGGCCTTGGTGGCAGCTACTTTGACTACTCAGTCGCCCCCGACCTCAAATTCGTCAAGGAGCACCCCTGGCTGGGGCACTGGCCAAACAACGGCTACGACCCGGCCACAAACCCCTGGCTCAGGAACGACTACAGGTGGGGGGGTGGGGATGGGGAAGGGGGGGGGGCGCCCCCAGGACTGCCGGCGCGGGCGGCGGGGCGGCGCGGAATCGGCTCTCTTTTTAGCGCGGCGGCATACTAGCGGTGGCGCAGTGGTGCGCGGTGGCGGTTGCAGTGGCCGGAGCGCCGCCCGCGCGGAACCCCGCCAAAGCCAGTGCGCGGCACACACCCCACACCCAGAACCTCCCCCGAGGTTGTGAAAGCGCTTTGACCCCCCCCTGCCCCCCCTGGGCCCCTTTTGTTCCTCTAAACCCCCCCCCTTCCCCTCGGCCCTCCCACCCCCCCCAAAGGGACTTTCGCCGCCAGTTTTACGACACACTCATAAAGTGGGCGCAGGCCGGGGGCGGCCCGCAGTACCAAATAGACGGCATCTACACCTGGTGGGTGCAGTGTTTGGACCCTCCATCCAAGCATTATTTGCCTCTGACTTTGCATGCTAACGCCTGCTAGTGCTCCTATTCGCGCCTGCTGTTGCACAGGCCTGCGCTGCCCTGTCGAACACCCCCTAAAAAACACAGCCCCCAACCCCCGACCCCCGGCACGCCCCCAAACGCAGCTTCCTCCACCCCTCCACCAACCCGCAACCCGTCCCCCTCCCCCCCAAAAAGGTCTGTCGGCAGCTTTGACGTGCACGACGTGCACCCCTCCACCACCAACGCCAAGGGATCCTATTCGGACCCGGAGATCAAGGCCGCCCTCAAAAAGTGGAACGAACAGGTCAACGCGCAGCGCCCGGCGGCCGCCGGGCAGAGCCCCGCGCCGCCGCGCCCGGCGGCGCCGCCGCCGGCCCCCTCGCCTGCCCCGGCGGCGCCGGCGCCGCCGTCGCCCTCGCCGGCCCCGGCGGCGGCGGCGCCGCGCCCCGCGGGCGGGGGGCTGGTCGGTACGGAGGACGCGGCGCGGTCGGCGGAGGAGCAGAGGCGGCACGACGCGGCCGAGTCCGAGGCGACCGCCGCGCGCCTCGAGGCGTTTGCGGCGGCGGCCCGGCGCCAGGCGGACGCGGACGCGGCCAAGGCGGCGGCGGACCAGAAGCAGAGGCAGAAGCAGGAGGAGGAGGCGCGGCAGCTGCGGGCGGCGTCGCCGTCGCCGGCGCCAAAGGCGGACGCCTCTCCTGCACCGAAAGCCTCGCCGGCCCCGGCCTCGCCGGCGCCCAAGGCGCTGGCGTCGCCGGCGCCCAAGGCCTCCTCATCCCCAGTGCCGCCCAAGGCCTCGCCGGCGCCCTCCCCCTCGCCCTCCCCCAAGCCGCAGCAGCCGCAGCAGCAGCCCAAGCCCTCGCCGTCGCCGTCGCCGTCGCCGTCGCCCTCGCCGTCGCCGGCGCCGCGGGTGAGCCGGCTGCTCAGCCGGATCTGGAGCCGGAACTGAGGGCCGGGCGCACGGGCCCTGGCCGCGCGCGCGTGCCACCGCCGGCCACCACCACCGGCCGCCACCGCCGGCGGCGCTTCCCCCCCAGCGGCGGCCGTGGATCGGCGGCGCGCCTCGCGCCGCGCCGTGGCTCACGAGGCTCCGCTTTTGATCCTTTTGCCCATTCGCGGCTTGCGCTGACCCAGCAGAAACGCCTTCAGAAGGGCGGGCTGGCCTGGCCATCCCCCGGACCATCCACCCCCCAAACGGTGGCGCTTTGCTGAATCCAAAAAGTGTTCGCCGCTCTGCCCTCGCCATTTGCTTATCAAGGGGGCAACCCACCCAAGGACACAATTTTTCCATACCGTATGCCCCTGTATTCGAGCCCTTGACTCGACTTTTGGTTCCGAACCGACTCCACGCGGCCCCGCGTGGACAACGCCCCCCAACCCCCACCAGCTGGTGGGCTTGACTGCGCGCGCGCGGCCCTGCATGGCCGCGCCGCCCCCGGCCGCCCCTGCATGCGTGGCGGGCGGCGGCCCGGCTGCGCCCGCGCCGGAGCAGCAGCGCGTCTCCCTGCCGCACCTGTGTGCGCGCGCTCCCATCTCCTGTAACCCCAGGCCCTTCCTTTCGGGGGCGGGCGACTGCGCGAGTTTTTGCGGCGCGCCCGGCGCGGCAGCTGCGCGCCGACCTTCCAACCGCAGCGGCGCCGCTGCAGTGAAACCCGACTGCGTGGCAATGACGCGGCTGTAAAATTCGGCTACATATACAACGTATACAGGCCGCGGCCCGCCAAACTGAACCGATCTGCAATGCTTTCCGCGCGCCTGCCCGTCCTGATCGGGCTTCTGGCGGTGCTGCTGGCCCTCCCGGAGCCCGGAACGATCCCGGGGCCGCTGGTGCGGACCAACCTGCACACGCCCAACACGACCGACCTGGACACGCCGCTGTGAGCGCTGCGCGCGCGGTCGCCGCCCGCCGCTGCTGCAGTGCATCGACGCGCTCGCCCTGCGCATCGCAGCCAGCCTTGGGCGCCACCTGCTTTCGGCGATCGGCGCGGAAGCTGAGCTGCATTGACGCGCCCCCGTTTGTGCACTCTACCCCCTGGCCTGCCCTCCAACCGCCGCCGCCTGCCGCCGCCTGGAATGCCCCGCACTCGCCGCCAACCATCACCCCCCCCACCCCCCCGCGCGCAGCTACACGCGCCGCAACGTCGGTTTCCCATGCTCCGGCGTGCGCTGCGAGGCGTGGCTCTACACGCCGAAGCGCAGCGACGGCGCAAAGCCGCCGCTGGTGCTGCTGGCGCACGGTGGGGCGCTCGCCTGCCGCGCGCGCGGCCGCTTTTTTCTTGGGAGGGGGGAGGGGGCGCGGCAGCCGCGCGACGGCGGCGGCGCCTCTGCGTCCCGCGCGTCACCCGGCTTGCCCGCCGCCCCTTCGCACGGCCGGCGACCCCAGCCGCGCAGCAACCGCCAAACCTTTGCGCTCCCCCGCCCTCCCTCCCTCCCTCCCCCCCCCTCTCTCTGTCTCTCACCCCACACACACAACCCCCCCCCAAAAAACACACAATCCGACCCCAACACACACAACCCCCCCAAACAACCCCCACCACCCCCAACCCCAGGCATGGGTGGCCAGCGTGACACGGGCCTCCACAAGTACTCCTCCTACTTTGCAGACGCGGGGCTGGCGGTGTTCACATTCGACTACCGGTGGGGGGGGGGCTTTGCTTCCTTTTTTGGGGCCTTCATTTGGGGGGGCTTTCGTTTGGGGTTCGAATTGGTGTTCGGGTGCCGCTGACACCCTCACCCTCCCCCCCCCTCCCCCCCTTTCGCCCCCCAGCGGCTTTGGCGGCAGCGAGGGCGAGCCGCGTCACTGGGTGTCACCCTCGCGCCACCTGGCAGACTGGCAGTCCGCCTTTGACTACGTCACCGGCGAGTCGTCGGGTGACGGGGACCCCATCCAGGAGCAGCTGCTGGAGGCCGTTGACTCATCCAGGCGAGCGCTTGACCAGGGGGCGTTTGACCCCGGGGTGGGGGGGACCAGGGGGCGTTTGACCGGGGCGGCCGCCTGGGTTTGACCGGGGCGGCCGCCTGGGTTTGACCGGGGCGGCCGCCTGGGTTTGACCGGGGCGGCCGCCTGGGTTTGACCGGGGCGGCCGCCTGGGTTTGACCGGGGCGGCCGCCTGGGTTTGACCGGGGCGGCCGCCTGGGTTTGACCGGGCGCGTTTGGACGGGAAACCCCACCCACCGCCCGCGCGCCCCCCCCCTCTCAAAACCCAAACCCGCAGGATCATTCTTTGGGGAACCTCCTTTGCCGGCGGGCACGCGCTGGTGATGGCCTCGCAGCTGGGACACCGCATCAAGGGGGTCGTGGCGCAGGCAAGCGCCGCGCCGCTTTGGGTGTTTGGGTTTTGGGTTTTTCTGGAGGGGGGGCGTTGTGCGCGCTGCGAGGTGCTGCGGCAGCGCCTGCCTACAGGCTGCGCCCCCCACCCCAACCGCCCCCTGACAACGCCCCTTCCAAACCGGCCCCCCACCCCCCCCAAAAGGTGCCCCACCTCAACGCCACCGCGGCCACGCTGGCGTCCATCCAGGCGCGCGGGCCCCTCAAGTCGGTGCGCATGCTGCTGCTGGGGCTCAAGGACCTGGCGCGGTGAGGGGGGGGGGCTGCTGCGCGCGCGGGGCCTGGAGCCGGGCGCGTGTGGACGCTGCGTGCCTGCGCGTGCGTGCGCGTTTGAAAGTGCGCCCGGCGTGTGCGCTTGCGAGTTTGCGCTTGCGCCCGCATGCCGCGCGCAGACACTATATTGCATGGGTACTCGCAGCCCGCAAATGCCCCGCAAACCAAAAACGCCGCGACGGCAGCGGCCGCCCACCACCTCCCCCCAACCCAAACTCGACGCATACCACCCCCCGAACAAAAAACAGCCCCAATCCCCGCCCCTCCCATTGAACACACCTCTCCCCCCGCCCCCCATTCAACCCCCCCCCCAAAAGCCACGTGCTGGGCATGCCCCCCGTCTACGTCCCCCTGGCCGGCCCGCCCGGCTCCCTGGCGCTGATGCAGCTGGAGGAGGGGGACATGACTCACTACGCGGCCACGCGCCCGGCACAGCCGCAGGTGCGCAGGGCCGCGGGCGGGCGCGTGCGCGCGAGCGCGTGCGTGCAAACGCGTGTTGCTCGTGTGCGCGTGGCTTTGCGCGGGCCCGCGCCCGTTGCCGCAGGCCGTTTTTCGGCGCCGCTCTGAAAAGCAGCCCTGCTGCCAACCCCCTCCCCAAAGCGCCTCAGGCCGCCTCCTTCTCGCCCCTCCTCCCCCCCAAACACCCCCTCGGGCCGCCTCCCCGGCCCCAACAACACCCCTGGTCCCCTCCCTCCCCCCCCCCCAAACAACAACCCCTGCTCCCCCTACCCCCCCCAAACGACACCCGTCCCTCCCTTCCCCCCCCCCCCCCCCCTAAAGGGCGGTTGGCGCAACATGGCGTGCGCGCGGCTGAGTGCTGAGCTGCTGTTCAAAAAGTACTCCCCAATCAAGTTCATTCCAGACATTGAGGTGGGGGGGTGGGGGTGGAGGGGGGTGGTGGGGTGGGTGGGGGGAAGGTAGAGGGCCCCCTGACGCTGCCTCCTTTTACGGCCACCCAACCGAGAAAAAAACCCTCCCACTCCCCCCCCACCCCCCCTCCCCCCCAACCCCCCTCCCCTCCCCCCCCAAAAAGGTGCCCGTCCTGTTTGTGGCGTCCAGCGAGGACAAGCTCTGCCCCTTTGAGCAGGTGCAGGCGGGGCTCAGCCGCGCGCGGCGGGGGTACCTCATAGCCAGGTGCGCGGCCGCGCCTGCTTGTTTGGGAGGGGGCGTCTTGTTTCTGCTTCGTGTTCCCTGGGGCGCCGGCGGCAGGGGCTCGCCTTGCGTGCCTCGCACTGTGCCGCCGCCTGCCCCGCGCGCGCGCGCAGCCGCCGCCTGCGCCCGTTGCACGCGCGCAGCTGCACCGCCGCCGCCAGCGTCCCATGAGCGCGCGCGCGCCCCGCAACGGGACCCCCCCCCTCACCCCCCCCTGCAGGGACGTGTCCCATTTCCAGCTGACCGGCCCCGCGCAGCTGCCCAGCCTGATGACGGAGCAGGTGACGTGGGTGCTGGAGCGGCTGGCAGAGGAGGGGGACGCGGCGGCGGCGGGTGCGCGGCGGGGCGGCGCTTCGGGGCGTTTGGGTTGGGATGCGCCGGGGGGGCGGGGGGGGGTCTGTTTTTTGGGGGATGGGGAGCCGGCGGGGCTGCGCCTCGCATGCCCCAGTGCGCGTTTGCGGCGCCGGGGGTTGGGGCGCTGCTGTAGTGGGGGCGCCGCCTCACTCGTTTTCTACAGAGAGGCGGCAGGCAGGACAGGGGCGCAGCGAAGGGCGGGCCCGCGTTTCACCAACCCAAAAAGCACCCCCCGGAACCGCGCAGGCGCGCACGAGGCGGCGGAGCGCGCCGCGGCCGCGGCTGCCGCGGCCGCGGAGGCCGAGGTCGGCGCCGGCGAGGCGACTGTGGAGTGACGCGCGCAGTTCCACACAGCCCCGAAAACAAACGCCGAAAAAAAAGCATCGGTCCAGCCCTGCGGCGCCACGCTTGCAGTTCAAGGGGGGGAGAGTGTGGCGGCGCCGCGCCCGGTGCATTTGCTCCGCACCACTCGCGCGCCGCACCGTGCGGCGCCCCCCCTTTGCGAGCCGCCGGCGCTCGATTCAAAACTTGCCCAGAGTAAACGATAGGAGACGAGCCCGCTGCAGCTTTCGGCGCGTTTCCCCCCTGGCTGCGGCTCGACTGCGGGGCGGCGGGTTTTACTCGCCACCTTTTGGGTGGCGCGCGCATCGTGTGCGTCGCGGGCGCTTCCGTGCGCCTGTTGGCAGGAGGGCACACGCATTCAGCAGCTGAAAGGCAAGGGCGCGGGCGCTTCCGTGCGCCTGGCAGGAGAGCACAGGCATTCAGCAGCTGCAAGGCAAGGGCGCAGGCGCTTGCATGCGCCTGGCAGGAGGGCACATGCTTCAGCAGCGGGGCCGCATGCAAGGCAAGGGGGGGAAAGCTGAGAAAAGGTGGCAGGGCCACAAAAAAGGGGGGAGGGGGTGAAGGGATGTGCTTCATGAGCAAGCGTTGGCGGTGCAACGCTGCGAGCGCGGTCGGCAGGGGAAGGGTGGAGTCTTTGAGGCGCGGCGGTGCGCGGCCGCAAGCAAGTCCAAAGCAGCCAAACACTGGGCACAGAGGGCCTGCCCAGGCAAGTGGCGGCACAGTAAAACCGGGAAGCCTTTGCGCGTTTTGTTTGTTTGTGACGGGGAGGCAAGTCCAAGAGGTGGTGGTGCTGGTGGTGCCGCGGGTTTGCGCGCATCCTGCGCTGTGGCAAACGGCGGCTGCGCCTGCCCGTGTCTGTCCGCTCTGCCCTGCCTGTCTGAAACTGTCTGAAAGCGGATTCGGCCGAAAAAACAGCACGCGCGCGAAAAGGAGGGGTCCTGTCAAGGGAAAAGGCCTGCTGTCTAGTGGTGTGCGCGTGGGCCGCTGGGTGAACTGCAAACAAGCGGTTGCTAACTAAAAAAAAACACGTCCGGCCAGGCGCGGGCGCCACGCGTTCGCGGCACCCTGCACCCGCCACCCACACGCAAAACCGCTGGTACAAACACAAGGCTGCAGGCTGCAGCGGCGCCTCTAGCTCATCCGCACATCACAAACCCCAGGCCGCCCGGCGCGGCGGCCGCCTGCCCGAGCGCGCCGCCGCCCACCGTCGCAAGCAGCTGCAGCTGCAGCTGCAGCAGCAGGCCGCCGTCGCCGCCAAACAGGGCGTCAACGCCACTCCCCTCGGCACCAAAGGCAGACTGGCCGGGGCCGGCAGCGGGGCCGGGCGCAGACGACGGCGCGGAGGGGCCCGCAACCGAGCCAAAGGCGGGGGACGGCGCGGGGGCTTTGGCGGAAATGCCCAGCAGCAGGCACATGGTGGCAAAGTCGCGGTCGTCGTCAGACGCCGAGGCCATCGCGCGCGCGTCCGCCTCGGCGTCGGCCGCCGCCCACGAAGCGGCCGCCACCTCGGCCTCGAACACCGCCTGCGCCGCCGCCTCTGCTGCTGCCGCCTCGGCCACCGCCGCCGCCTCGGCCGCCGCCGCCTCGGCCGCCGCGGCCTCGCGCGCCGCGGCCTCTGCCACCGCGCCGCGGGCAGCCTGCTTGAGCAGCTGCAGGCGCTCGTTGCCGCTGCTGTGCTTCCTCACCCCGCCGCGGCGCACTGCCAGGGGGCCCTTGGCGGCGCCGTCCCCGCCGCTGCTGCGGTAGCGAATGGGGGTGTCGGGTTCCGCCGCCGCCGCCGCCGCCGCCGTCGCGGCCGCCTCCGCCTCGGCCGCAGCAGCGGCAGCGGCGGCAGCAGCAGCCTCAGCCTCAGCCTCAGCATCCGTCGACGCCTGGGCCTCGGCTGCCTCGGCCGCCGCAGCCTCGCGCACCGCGTCCTGGCCGGCTTGCTGCAGCGCCTGCAGGCGCGCGGCCCCGCCGCCGCTGGGCTTGCGGACCCTGCCGCCGCGCACCGCCAGGGGGCTCTTGGGCTGGTTGTTGCCGCTGCCGCGGTAGCCGAGGGGGGCGTCGGCGATCAGCGCCGCCGCCGCCGCGGCCGTCGCCTCGCCCGCCTGCCAGCTCTGGCTCGCCAGGAGCTTCTGCGAGGGGCGGCGAACGCGCTTGCCGCCGACGGGGGCGGCCTCGGGGGCCGCGGCGGCAGGCGCAGTGCGCGCGGCGGCGCGCGGCTTGGGCGGGGGAGAGAGCTCCAGCAGCGCCGCCGCCGCGAGGGCGGCCGCGGGCTCCTCTGCCGCCGCCTCGGCCATCTCTGCGTCGGCGTAGATGGGGGGCTGCGCGGTGCCGGGGGCGCTCTCGGGCTGTGCCGCGGCCTTGCGCTTGCGGGGGGTGTCGGGGGAGTCGGGCGTGCCCTGGGGCGCCAACTGCGTCAGCTGCGAGGGGGGTGGTTTTTGGGGGGGGGGGGGGGAGGGGGGGATGGCGGCGGGAGCACGTTTGGTCGGTTGGGGGCGTTTGGGGCGATGAGCGCTGGGGGCGATCAGCAGCACAGATAAATCCAGGCCTGGTAGGGGCTGAGGATATGAAGGCGTGGCCCCCCCCCCGCGTTGCAGAACAGTGCAACGTCCCCCCCAATGGTGCGCCCACCTCAAGAGCAGCCATACGGTCTTCGGCACCCAGGCGCACGTTGATGGCGGCGGCAGCGGCGGCGCCGGTGGGCGCCCCGTCCTCGGGGGCGGGCGCGGGCGCCAGCGCGCAGGCCGGCAGGAAGAAGCCCAGAGCGGTCGCGGTCTTCAGGGGGCAGCCGATGAAGAACAGCAGCGCGTTCAGCAGCTCCATGCAGGCGTTGAGCGCCGCGGCCTCGGCGGCGGCGGCGGATGACACCAGGCCCTCCAGGGCGGCGGGCTCGGCGGCGCCGTCGGCCGCGGGGCTGGACAGCGCCGCGGCGGCGGCGGAGGCCTTGTGCCTGGCGTCCTTGGAGAGGCGGTCGTGGTTGTCCAGCAGGCGCAGCACGCCCTGCACCTCGTAGTCGGAGACGGGGCGCACAACCAATGCTGGGGGAGGGGGTTGTTGGGAGGGGAAGGGGCGCGGGTCAAGTTTTTCGGCGCAGGTGTGTGTGTGGGGGGGGGGGGCGCTGCAGGCCCCTTTTCGGGGGGGTTGCGGGGCCCACGCCTGGCAAGGCGTAGCCCCATGCCAGCTGGCAGGAGGCAATGCGACGCAGTCCGTCGGGGGCAGTCGAGCAGAAAGCCCGCGCGTGTGCGCGGGGGGTTGACTCACATCCATCCTTGAGGCAGGTGACCAGCTTCTCAGCCGTGATGGTGACCACATCCTCGCCGCGCCCCCCCTCAGCGCGCCAACGGAGGTACTTGGCCTTGTCGGGGCCGCCGGGCTTGAAGATGGCGGCGAGGATGGTGGCCACGGTCTCGGCGCTCACCTGCGGGGAGGGGGGGCGGAGGGGCGGGAGGGGAGGCGTTTGACGCGCCGATCCAGTGTAAACACGGCGGGAGAGAGCGCTCAGCAAGCGGTGCTGCGGCTGTGGCCAGTGCGCGCAGCGCGCAGGCGCGTTGCCCCGGGCCGGGGCGGCAGTCGAGCGCGGATGCGCAGCGCCGCGCCGCGTTTGAAGGCGCCCCCTCACCGTCGCCCCGTAGGAAGCGAAGCACTGCGCGTACTCCAGGCACCCCGTGGCGTAGAAGCCTATGAGCACGATCCACAGCTCAGCGCCGGCGGCGAAGGGCGTCATGCTGCTGGTGCTGCGCCGCGCCGGCGCAGGCGCGCCGCTGGCCGGGGTCCGCGCGTGCGGGATCCGCCCCAGCGGCGTGCAGCGGCCCCGTGCGCCGCTCGAGGGCAACTCTACGTCGTTTTAGCGTCGAACTAGGTCGCGGGCGAGAGGCGAGAGGCGCGCTGGCGCCGGTCGCTGTTTCAGTCGCACGGGGGCGAGGGCTCGAAGGAGCCGAGCGGGATTGCAGAAGCTTGCTCTTTCGCAAGAGCAATGCGTATGTATCGGGGATCCCACATGCGGGCAGCGATGAATGCGGGCAGGCGGGTTTGACGGCGTCTCGCGGCCTTGACCGGGTTTGATGGGCCAAAAGTGCTCGTTGAGCGTCGTGCAATCGCGTGAGAGGTTCAGGGGAGAGCGCTGTGGCCGCGCAGGGTGGCACACGGCCGCCAAGCAGGGCGGCCAACACGTGCCGCAGCGCCGCCGGCCAGCCCGGCAGCCCCCTCCCAGGCTGGCCTGCGTCTCTACCTGCCCGGGCTTGATTCTTACGTCCGCAGGCTGCCCCATGGCTGATCAGCCACCCCAAAATCGCCTGCCTGGACCGTGGTGGCCAGAGAGTCCACTGCGGCACCGCCCCCTCAGTCTGCTCGAAAAGCGCCTGCTTGCTTACCCGTCTGCCCGGTAGTGCACTTGCTAATTCATGCCAAGAACCGGGGTGTCCTGCTTGCGCTGAGGCTGGCAGGGAGATGGTGCCGCGCAGATGCGTCTCGTCGCTTGAGCCTCCGCCGTGCTCGCCGCTCGCGCAGTCGTGCTGCGCCTGCTGGGCTGCCTGGCAAGGCACCCTCGAGCCAGGCCGGCGCGGGCATCGATCCAATTGCACGTGGGTGCCGTGTATTTCGCCGCTTCGTAGCCAGTGGCTGGCAGGCGCAGGGAGAACGATCTCGGGCCGAATGCGAAGCCGCCTGCGACAGCCGCTCGTTGCGGCCATGTGAGTTGCTTGCGAGATGGAGAGCACATGCAGCGTGCAGCTGCGCTGGACCAGCCCCGCCCCGCGCTCTCCGCCGTGCGGAGCGGCGTGCAGACGTGCGCCCGCCGCACCGCGCGGAGCACTCATCGCGCGCGTCGCTTGCCGCAACGGACCCGCCGACGGCCCCAGGTTTGGCATCGGGATCGGCTACTACTCTTTCAACGAGCCGCTGCGCCGGCTGGCTGCGGCGCAGCAGGGCGAGGAAGCCACGCTCGCCGCACAGGCACGGCAGCAGCAGGCACAGGAGCAGGCGCAGGAGCAGGAGCGGCGGCAGCAGGAGCAGCAGCGGAAGAGCTGGCGGCAACGACGGGAGGAGGAGGAGGAGCGGCAGAGGCAACAGGGTCAGGGGGGCTGAGCCAGGCCGCAGCACCAGCCGCCGTGAAGCAATGCTCGGGGAGGGCGGCCGGTGGGGCGACGGCCCCGTCGGCGACAGCGGCGGGAGCAGCAGCGACAGCGACGGCGGCGGCGGCGGTGCCGGCGCGAGCGGCAGGCCCGTCGCGGCGGCGCCCAGCCGCAGCGGCTCCGGACTCGCGGCATCTGAGCCGCCCCCTCCGCCACCGCCGCAGCCGCCGACGCTGCTGGCGCTTTCGGCGCGCGCGGCCGCGTCGGCGCTCTGCGGGCCGCGCGCCGCGGCCGCGGGCGCCGGCCCGGCGCGCGCCTCGCTGCTTGCGGGTGCCGCGAGGCTGCCGGCGCCGCTGCGGGGGCACGTACTCGCGGCGGCGGCGCGGCTGCAGCTTTTGGATGACTCGGCGTTTGCAGCGCTGCTGCTGGGAGCGTGCGGCGCCGGCGGCTGTGGCTGCAGCTGCAGCGGCTGCCGCGGCGGCGATGGCGGCGGCTGCCGCGGCGGCGGCAGGGGCTGCGGCGCGGTTCAGAGCGGCGATGGCGGCGGCGGCGGCGGCGCCGCTGCGACCGCCGCCGACCCGCCGCCGCTGGCGGGGCTGCACCTCGCTGGCAACGCGCTGCTGACCGGCCCCGGCGCCGCGGCCGCGTTTGGCGCCGGCCCCGGCGCGCTCGCGGGGCTGCGCTCGCTGTCCCTCGGTGGGCTGCCGCGCCTCGACGACGCGGCCGCCGCGGCGGCGCTCGCGGCGGCGCCCGCGCTGGCTGCCCTTGACGTCTCGCGCTGCCCCCGGCTGGCCTCCGCCCCCGCCCTCCTCGCCGCCGCGCCCGCCGCGGCCTCGCTGCGGCGGCTGTCGCTCGCCGGCTGCGCGCGCGCGTCCGGCTTTGACGCGCTCACAGTACTGACCGGTCTGACCGCCCTCGACCTGTCCGGCTGCCCCGCCCTGTCGAGCGAGCAGCTGCGCCGCCTGCTGCGCGTGCTGCCGCGGCTGGCTCGCCTCGCGGCGCGCGACTGCGGGGGCGTCGGCGACGGCGCGTTTGCTGCGTCCGCCGGCGGCCCCCACAAAGCAGCCGCCGGCGGCGGTTTTGCGGCGGATTCGGCCCCCCACCCGAGCCTGGAGCATTTGGATGCCCGGGGCACCTCCCTGCAGGTGGGGGCCGCCAGTCGCAAGGGCGCACAGCTGAGGCCCCCACGGCCCCCGGCGCGAGTTGTGTCCACGAGTGGCGCACCCCGCAACACTGCCAAAGCTGGAATCTCCTCATCTTTCAAAACAACGCCCCTCGCACCGGCAGGACTTTGGAGCCGCGCTGCTCGCCACGCGCTTCCCGCGCCTCGCCAGCATCTGCCTCGGCGGCGGCGGCGGCTGCGACGGGACCGACGGCGGCGGCGGCGGCGGTGGCACCGGCGGCGAGGGTGGGTCGGAGGGCTGGCGGCCAGCCGGCGGGGAGCCCGGCAGCGGCGGCGGCGGCGTTACGGCGCTTGGCGTCGCGCTGCTGCTCGCGCAGCGAGTGGACGCCCTACGGCGCGCGGAACCCTGCGGCGACGACGGCGGCGCCTCGCCGCCACCGGCGCCGGCCGCCGACGCCGACGCCGCCGCGTCGGCGGGCGGGGAGGGTGCCGCCGGCGGTCCTCTGCCAGTCCCTTTCGAGGCCCTCTCGCTGCACCGAATACCCTGGCCCGACGAGGAGGGCGGAGAAGGAGAGGAGGAGGGCGGCGGCGGCGCGCAGCCCGACACCGCCCGGCGCGCCGCGCTGGCCGCGGCGGCGGCGCGCCTGCCCGGCGTCGGCGCCGCGCTCGAGACGGGCTCTGTTGAGGGCCTGCTAGGTCTACTCGCGGAGTTTGCCCCTCGCCTCACCTCCCTTGAGCTGACAGCAGCGGGCATCGGCGGCGGTGCCGCGGGCGGCGGCGCCGCCGCTGTCGCGGCCCCGCCCGGGCCCGGGGGGGCAGCAGGCGCCGAGCCGCGGCGGGGCCGGCCGCCCGCGCCGGCGCGCCCGGTGGCGCCGAGGGATCAGACGCTGGCCTGGCTGGCGGCAAACTGCCCCCGCCTCGAGGTGCTGCGGCTGCCCGGCAGCTCGGGCATCACAGACGACGGCCTGGCTGCGTTTGCGTGGGCCGCCGCCGCGGCGGGCGCCTGCACCGGGCTGCGCGAGCTCGACCTGTCGGGCTGCGCCGCGCCCGCGCCCCGCGGCCGCGCGCCGCTGTCGGGCTTCGCCCGAGGCGCCGGCGCGCGGAAGCGCGCGCGCCGCGGCGGCGCCTCCCCGGCCGGCGTCGCGGGGCTGCTCGACGCAGTGGCGGGGCCGGGTGCGCGCCCCGCTCTGCGGTCGCTCCGCGTTTGGGGGTTGGGCGTCGACGACGCCTTGGCGGGGCGGCTGCCGGCGGCGCTGACGCGCCTCGACGCCACCGGCTCGGGCAGGCTCAGCGACAGCGGCGCCCTGCAGGTGGGGGCTCCTTTGGGCTTTCCGTTGGCAGTCAGCCCCAGGCCTTTTGGGACGCGTTTGGGAACCATTTGCCACTGGGAGCCGTTTGGCGCGCTCACAGACTGCATTCGCATCACAGCGTGCTGCATCTGTCATGCCACCTCTGTATTGCTCCCCGCCTACTCCTCACACGTGGGGGCAGGATTGGCTGAACACCCCCCAACCCCGAACGCCCCCCCTTCCCAGGTACTCATGCGCTGCCCCTCGCTGGCGCACCTCCGGCTGGGCGGCTGCCCCTGCCTCGGCGCCGCCGCCCTGGGCTGCCCCCACGCCTGCGGCCCCGCCGCCGCGGCCTTTGGCCCGGCCCCCTACGGCGGCGGCGGCGGCAACGGCGGCGTTGGCGGCAGCGGCGGCGGCGTTTGGCGCCCCGATTCGGTCTCGACGCTCGCGCTGCCGCGCGGCGCCGGCTGCGACGCTGCGCTGCGTTGGCTTGTCGCGTCGAGCGAACAGCCCGCCGCCGCCAGCAGCGGCGGCGGGGGCACGGCAGGCGCCGCCGCGCGCGGCGTGCTGACGCGCTCTTTGCTGGGCCCGCCCGTGCCGTTTTCCCCCGCCAACGCCGCCGGCGTCGGCGCGGCGCTGCGCCATCTGGAGCTCACCGGCGGCCCCGCCGGCGGCGGCGGCGGCGCCAGCGATGCGTCGCTCGCGGCGCTCGCGGCGGGCTGCCCCCAGCTGTCTGCGCTGCTGCTCCGCCGCGGCGCGGCCGACGCCGTTGGCGGCGCCGGCCTGGCCGCGCTCGCCGCGGGCTGCCCGCGGCTGCGGCGGCTTGCGGTCTGCGGCTCGACGGCGCTCGGCAGCGGCGGCGCAGCGGCGGCGGGGCGGATGCGGTGCCTGCAGTCACTGGATCTTTCCGGTTGCGCGGGGGTCAGCGCTGGCGACCTGTTTGGTCTGCTCGCAGAGTCCCTGGTGACAGTTGGGGGCGCAGCAGACAGCACCGACAGCGGCGGCGGCGGCGGCGGCGGGTGTGGCCGGGCGGAGGCGGTCGCGGCAGTGCGCGCGCGCGTCGAGGCGGCGGCAGGCGCGCTGCTGCAGAACCTGCAGTGGCAGCAGCAGCTAATCGCCTGGGGCGAGCAGGGCCGGCACCAGCAGCACCACCACCAGCACCAGCAGCAGCAGCAGCACCACCACCACTGGCAGCAGCACCAACAACCCCAAAACCAGCAGCAGCAACAACGCCAGCAGCAGAGGCAGGAAGAGGAGGGCGAGCCAGAGCCGCAGCCCTGCGCACACGGCGGCACGCAGCTGCAGCAGCCCAGCCCGGCGGCGGCGGCGGCCGCCGATCACCTGCGGCAGGCGGTGGCGCACGCGGCCGCAGCACGCGCCGGCGCGCTCTCTGCCGCTGCCGTGCTGCGCGGCGGCGCGGCGCCGCCCGCCGCAGCCGCGGCGGCCCCGGCCGACGCAGCGGCGGAGCCGTGTAGCCAGCTGCCGCTGCCGCCGCCGGCGCTGGTGCTGTCTCGCCTCGACCTGCGCGGCTGCGGCGGCGGGGCCGCCGCCGCCGCCTCGTCACCCCCCTGGGAGCTGGCCGTCGCCGCCCTCATCGCGGCCGCGGGTGACCTAACACACGCCCACGTTGCCGCTTCGGCGGCGGGGCCCCCCGCCCGCGCCGCGGCGGCGGCGCCGGCGTCGGCGGCGGCGCCGCCGCCGTCGGCCGCCGCGCTGGCGGCGGCGCAGCTGTTGGATGGGGGGCCGCTGGCGGGGGGCGACCTGGCAGAGGCAGCAGCGGCAGCCGCCGAGGCGCTGGCGGCGCTCGAGCGCGGCGCAGCCTGACAGATGCGGGTTTGATGTTGGCTTCCTGCTTTTGTCCTTCCTTTCCACTGTCAGGCAGGTTTCTGCTTGCACGTTGACTATTTGCACAGTGTTTTTTTTCCAGTGCCTGTTTCCCCCCAGCCCTTTCTGTAATCGCTGGCCTCAGCGGGAGCTGGCCCCAAGCTATGTACTCTCCACAGCCCTCGCACCCCCGCCGACTGACGGCCCCAGCGCCCCCAGTCTGCTGCGAGCCGCGGGAACGCAATTTGCATTACGCGGATGTATAAAAGGGGGCGGGGGTGGCTATCGCGAGCTGCGCTATGGCCATTGGGGGTGGGGTTGATCTCAAGTTCACGCGTTCGGCGTTGCGAAATCAGTAATACGCAATAAAAACCGCCGAGAGGCCACGGCGCGCGCACAGGCACGCAAGAGGGGGCGCGTGCACGGACACGCGCGGCTGCGCGCGCGCACACGGATCGCGAGCCAGCCGCTCCGCCCCGCGCACACGCGCCGGGGGTGAGCTGCAGGGAACTAACTCGGGGTAAAGGAGACGGAGGGGAGGGGGCACACTAATTGTTGGAGGACGGAGAAAAGGGGGGAGGCGGCGGCCGGCGCGCCCAGCGCCCAAGCCCCGCGCGTGCGCCGATGCATGGGGCACAAATGCGCGGCCTTTGCACAGGCCGTGCGGCGGGCCGGCCTTGCCTGCGTGCGTGCGTGTGCGTGCTGGGTGCGCGCCCACCGCGGCCAAAACGCGCGGGGCGCAGCGGCAGGCGCGCGCGTTGCAGCAGCCTGCCGCCGCACACAGCTCGCGCGTCCGGCGCTCACAGAACAGCGCGCTGCGCGCGCTCACGGCGCGCTGCGCGCGCGCTGTCGAGCGTGCTCACAGAACAGCGCGCTCACAGCACGCGGTGCGCGCCGGGGATGTTTTTGAGCCCCGCGCCCACGAGCCAGCTCGTGATCGTCACCGGTGCCGAGATGGCGGCGGCGTTGATGACGAAGCTGGTGAAGGTGATGGGCATGAGCGCGCGCGCGTAGAGCATGATGATGAGGGGGTGCACGATGTAGACGGCGTACGCCGCGCCGATGATCTGGCTGCCCCACTTCCCGGGGCGCGCGTTGAACGCGTCCCGGAAGAGCACGATCAGCCCGATGCTCCAGACCACGCAGAAGCTCTGCTCCACAAAGGTGCGCAGGAACCAGGAGAGCAGGAAGGCCCCGTCGCCGCGCTGCATGGCCATGGCCGGGTGCAGCACGATGTTGGGCACCCAGCCCAGCAGCGTCCACCACACGCCGCCGGCGGCGAGGCACCAGCCCGCCCAGCCCGAGGGCAGGCGGTTGAGCACGTCCCAGCGGCCGGGGCCGGAGTGGGTGCCGAGGGCAAAGGCGACGATGTAGACCACAAAGTAGTCTGGCATGAAGGAGACAAAGGGGCCGCGGGACACGAAGGTCATGGGCCGCAGGCCAAAGATGAGCGCGTCCACCATGCGCACGGTGTAGCAGAGCACAAACATCACGGCCGTCAGCGCCGCGCCGCAGGAGAGCATCTCGCGCGTGGTGTACTGCCCGCCCGTCGGCGGCGCGGCGCGGCGCGGCAGCGCCGACGCGGCGGGGTCGCCGCCGGCGAGCGCGCGGGCGCGGCGGGAGATGGCGCGGCCGAGGGACGACTCGCGCGCGGCGCGGGTCACGACGTAGACGGCGTCGAAGCACCAGAGCATCCAGATGAACCACGGCGGCCCGGTGGGCAGCACATAGGTGGTCGGCCACCCGGGCTTGAGCCAGTTGGCGAACGCGGCGCCGAGGCTGGGCGTGACGCCGGGCGCGGCCTTGGCGAGGTCGTTCCACCAGTTGATGAGCGGCGGCGCGAGCAGCGAGTAGCACAGGCAGGGCAGCAGCAGCCGCAGGCTGCGGTCGGCCAGGAACTTGCCGGGGCCCTTGCGGGTGTAGGAGCCGGGGGTGTAGAGGCCGGACACAAACATGAAGATGGTCATGAAATAGGCCTGGTTGCCGTTGACAAAGAGCTGGGTCAGCAGCCACAGCGCGGGGTCGTCCTTCTTCTTGGCGGCCTGGCCCCAGGGGGAGGAGGACAGGTAGGTGCACACGCAGTGGTGCACGACCACCAGCGCGGTCAGCGCGGCGCGCAGCCAGTCAACGTAATAGGCGCGCCCCCGCGGCGCCGCCGCCGGCGCGGGCGGCGCGACGTCCGCCGCGGCGGGCAGGCCGCGCGCCTTGGCGGCGGCGGCGGCGGCGTCGGGGGCGGCCAGCGTCGCGAGGGACTTGGCGCTGTCGCTGGAGTCCAGGACGATGGTGCAGTCCGGGGCGCCTGGGGGTTTCGGGGGGTTTTGTTTGGGGGGGGGAGGGGGGGGGGGTGGTTAGTGAGGTTGGGGGTTTGCGGAGCGGTGGGGCCTGGCGCCGCTCAACCGCAAGCCGGTGCCAAGGCGGCGTGCGAGGCAGCGCACGCTGCTGTGAGAGGCCCCCCCGCCAGCGGCCGGCGCGCGGGAAGACTCACCCTGCTGGGCGCCCGGCTGCGGCCGGTGTGTAGGGCTACTCATCGGGTCGCCGCGCGCTGCGCAGCAGGCCCTGCGGTTTGCAAAGGCGGGAAAAAGGGGGGCAATCGGGTTAGTGCAGGCAGGAGGGCGCGCGCCGCGTCGGCGGCGGGTGGGGCTGCTGCAGGGCGCGTGCAGCAGCGGTTGGGAGCTGCGAGCGCGCCCGCTGCGTGCCACCCCTTGGCGCGGCGCGGCGGACGCTGCCGACGCTCCGAGCGCGCTTTGCTGCGTTGGGGACGGCCATGCGGTGCCCCCACTCGCCTGTGGTGTTTTGGTTGGTGCTGTGCCTGCGGGATCGCGCGGCTCCTCTCAAATCACAAACACAGTGACGGGGCGGCAGGCCTGGGGGGGGCGTGTCGGGCGGGGCGCGTCAGCCGCTGTGCATATTGCGGGTGACACCCCCGCATGCGTTGTGTTTGTTGGGGCCGGAAAGGGACCCAGGCATGCAATGGCCCGCACGCGCGGGGCTGTGCGGAGCCGGGGTCACCCGCGCAGCGCGTGAGCGCACGCGCGTGCGCACCGTTGCGGCGCCGCCGGCTGCGCGGGTCGGCTGGTGCGTGCGGCGCGCCTGTGGGCGGCCGGTCGTGGTCTGCGCTGTCTGTGGGGAGCGTTGGGGTTGGAGCGAGGCGCGTTGGGGCGGAATATGGGCGGCGCCGTGCTACGGCCGCCGCGCGCGCGCGCGCTCGCGGCCTCCAGCTGTTGAGTCTTGCAAGCAGCGCCCCCGCGCAGCGCGGCTAGCCCGGCAGGGGTCTCGCCCCCTGCGTCGCGCATAGCTAGCCCCGTTCGTGCCCTTGAAGCGTTCGGGGGCGTTCCGGGCGAGGCGCACGCAGTTCCGCGGGGGCGCTCACCTTGCAAGCGCTTGCTCGCACTCCAACGACTGTGGAGCGTATGAGGCAGGGGGGCCTCGCAAAAGGTTGCGTTCACTTTCTCTTGCTTCCTGGGGCTCCAATGCTCGGGCGCTGGCGTCCGTCGGGCAGGGGGGGCGCGCAGAAGGGGGGCCGAAGCCTGGCGTGCAACCGTGATGGCACGGCGGTGCAAGCGTTTAAGCACGGCGGAAGCAAGATTGCGAATACTTTGGCGCGGAGGGCGGCCCGCCCATAATTCGCAAATACGGGCGGTGTCACCGGTGCGGGAAGGGGTGGCCGCGTCCTTTCGCCCCGGCCTCCGCTCCGCCATATTCCGGGTGTATTCGGTGTATCTAGGTCTACAGATGCCATGCAAAGCCGGTCAAAGGCGCCAGCGGCCAAAGGACCCGTGGCTGGCTGCCCGCCTTGGAGATCTGCCCGCGAGTTGGGCGCCGCCGGGGCGGGCGGGGATGAGAGGGGTCGTTGGATGCGTGCATTTACGACGCGCGCGCTCCCTGGGCTGCTGGGTGGGGCGGCGCGCACGCGCAATGCACGGCGCGCGTGCGGCGCGTCGGTCGCTGGCTGGCACTCGTCATCCCAGTGGCCGGGCCTCGATGATTCGAGCGAAGCCCATCACAGGCGCCCCACTCCTTGCATCCTTCCCCTTGATGGTATGCAGTTGCACTCTCCTCCCGGTTACCGCCTTCCGCACGCCGCGCGCGCACAGCCCCCTCCACACCTCTCTCTCCAGCACCCACCCCTCCACCCCCAGCCTCTGTTAACCCCTTCCTTGCACGGTATACATGAGCTTGCGAGCTGGTTTGTGGGGGGTTACATGGTGCACGGCGTTTGGGCCACCAGCAGGGGGTTTGGGTGGGGGCAACCGGAACTGGAGGCAAAAAAAAGCACGGCGCTCGGCTATCAGTCGGGCCTCAAAGCGCCACGCCCTCAAGCGCCGCCTGCGCGCTGATCCAGTCGGCAGTGGCATGATGTGAGGTTGCGTTCCAGCATGACTGCGCACTCCAGGGGCAGGGCGGCTGCTGGGCGCGCGCCCACTGCAGCACGGCCAGCTCGCCGTAGGCAGCCGCTGCATAGCAAGTCCCCTCGTTCCAGGGGCAGGGCGGCTGCTGGGCGCGCGCCCATTGCAGCACAGCCAGGTGGCCGCCGCGGGCTGCCTTGCTGCACGTCTCCTCGTCCCAGGGGCAGGGTGGCTGCTGGGCGCGCGCCCACTGCAGCACAGCCAGGTGGCCGCCGCGGGCTGCTGCACTGCACGTCTCCTTGTCCCAGGGGCAGGGCGGCTGCCGAGCGCGCGCCCACTGAAGCACGGCCAGGTGGCCGCCGCGAGCTGCCTCGCTGCACGTGTCCTCATTCCAGGGGCAGGGCGGTTCCTGGGCGCGCGCCCACTGCAGCACAGCCAGGTGGCCACCTGAGGCGGCTGCGCCGCAAGTCCCCTCGTCCCAGGGGCAGGGCGGTTCCTGGGCGCGCGCCCACTGCAGCACAGCCAGGTGGCCGTCGCCAGCTGCGAAGCAGCAAGTCCCGCCTCCCCAGGGGCAGGGCGGTTCCTGGGCGCGCGCCCACTGCAGCACGGCCAGGTGGCCGCCACCAGCCGCTACCATGCAAGCATCTTCGTCCCAGGGGCAGGGCGGTTCCTGGGCGCGCGCCCACTGCAGCACGGCCAGGTGGCCGCCACCAGCCGCTGCATAGCAAGTCCCCTCGTTCCAGGGGCAGGGCGGCTGCTGGGCGCGCGCCCACTGCAGCACGGCCAGCTCGCCGTAGGCAGCCGCTGCATAG
>BDRX01000013.1:469346-493426 GCA_003203535.1 Raphidocelis subcapitata
GCCGCCACCAGCCGCTGCATAGCAAGTCCCCTCGTTCCAGGGGCAGGGCGGCTGCTGGGCGCGCGCCCACTGCAGCACGGCCAGCTCGCCGTAGGCAGCCGCTGCATAGCAAGTCCCCTCGTTCCAGTGGCAGGGCGGCTGCTGGGCGCGCGCCCACTGCAGCACAGCCAGGTGGCCGCCGCGGGCTGCCTTGCTGCACGTCTCCTCGTCCCAGGGGCAGGGTGGCTGCTGGGCGCGCGCCCATTGCAGCACAGCCAGGTGGCCACCCTCGGCTGCTGCACTGCACGACTTCTCGTCCCAGGCGCAGGGCGGCTGCTGGGCGCGCGCCCACTGCAGTACAGCCAGGTGGCCACCCTCGGCTGCTGCACTGCACGACTTCTCATCCCAGGGGCAGGGCGGCTGCTGGGCGCGCGCCCACTGCAGCACAGCCAGGTGGCCGCCCTCAGCTGCCTCGCTGCACGTCACCTCGTCCCAGGGGCAGGGCGGTTCCTGGGCGCGTGCCCACTGCAGCACAGCCAGGTGGCCGCCACCAGCCGCATCGCTGCACGTCTTCTCGTTCCAGGGGCAGGGCGGCTGCTGGGCGCGCGCCCACTGCAGCACGGCCAGGTGGCCGCCGCGAGCCGCCTCGTTGCACGTCCATTCGTTCCAGTGGCAGGGTGGCTGCTGGGCGCGCGCCCACTGCAGCACAGCCAGGTGGCCGGGGAAGGCTGCTCAGCTGCAAGTCAAGATGTCCCAAGGGCAGCCGAGCGCGCGTGCGCAGCGCAGCGCCTCGAGCTGGCCACCGTACGCCGCTGCCTCGCAGTAGAGCGTAGATTTGTCCATCGTCTGCAGCGCCCACCCCAGCGCGGCCAAGTCGCCGTGGAAGGCGGCGCGCGCCGCCGCGCGCATTTGTTGCCTTTTGGTCAGCTGCGGCCACGCCAGCTGCAGCGCCCACAGCGGGATGGACAACAAGTCCAACCCAATGCGCAACCAGAGCTCATCATCCTTCATCGCCTCCTGCACAGCCGCCGCCTCTGCTTGCAGCTCTGCTATGCGCGGCGCCGCCGCCGCTGCCAGCGCCTTGTTCAGGCGGGGCACCGTCAGGATCGCGTCCCCGGGCGGCAGGAAGGAGCAGATGCGAGCCAGCACGTCGTGCGGCAGGGCCGCAGCGGGCGGCATGGTGTGTGCGTGCGCCTGCGTACGTTGGTAACGGGCACGAGGGGTCGTCAGAAGGCCGGGCGGCGGCGGCGCAGCGGCGGCGCGGCGGCCATCAAGCCCCAGCCCCACCGCAGCCGCGCCCGTAGAAGCCTAGGCCACACTCACCGCTCGACCACGCAGCCGGTATCGGCGTGAGGGGCCCTGCCCTTCTGGGGCGCTGGCCGGGGTGTTCCGCGCACCACGCGCAGCTCCTGGGTCTGGGATAGCTTATGTATGAGCTTATGTATGAGCGAGGCAACGGGGGTACGAGGGCACCCTGCCCGTGGCTGCGGCAGCAAGGTGTGTGTGGAGCGGGGCCGCGGCGGCGCGAGATAGATCAGCGGCCGAGCGGAGCAGTGGAGTGGCCCCGTCCCCACGCCCTGCTGCAGGGCGCAGGAGCCCCTGTATAGCCCCGGCGTGGCGCGATCACTCAGCAGCAGCGCAGCGGGGACGGCCAAGCGGCATGGGGCCGACCGGACTGCTCGCGGCCGCTGCGGCGCAGCGTGCGCGCCGCCGCCATGCCTGCCATGCTGCCGAGCGCGCCGCCGCCCATTCATTGCCGCCCGCCCTTGCCTTGGAGATCTGCCCGCAAGTTGGAGGGCGCCGCCGGGCCGGGCGGGGCTGCAGAGGGTTCGTGTTACGCGCGCACGTTCGATGCCCTGGGCTGCTGTGCGTGTGCAATGCAGGGCGGTCCGCAGCGCGCGCCGGTCGCTGGTTGGCACTCGGGATTGGCCGGGCCTCTGATGATTAAAGCAAGCAGGGATGGTTCATAGGTTGAAGTTACACTATACACAATAGGGGCTTTGCAGCTGCGTTTTTGGGGGCGAGGTGCCGGGGGCGGGCGGCAGGCCGGCCCGTCCCTGCATCAGTGCGCGGCGCGCCCTGCACAGCCGAAAGCCCCCGACTGCTGGCATCCGATTGAAATGGGGGTTTTGATCGACCCCATATGCAAAGGGGCTTTGGATTTCGGTCGAGGGGGGTTTGAGGGGGCCGCGGACGGCTCCGGGGCGGGGGGGGGGGGAGGCCGGTTCCGAGCGGCGGCCGCCAGCCTATGCCGGCGTGCCGCCGCCGCAACGGCCGGCCGTGCGCACGGCGCTGCAGTGGCACCGTGCAGCGGGCCCGCGGCGTGGCGCGGCGGCCGCCTCCGGCCCGCGGTTTGGGGCACCGCCGCCGCCCCCACCGCCGCCGCCGCCGCCGCCGGCGCCTCGAAGCCCACTCCCCCGGCAGTGCCGCCGGCGGCCGCGGGGCGCTGGCGCGCGCGCCCTCGCGCCTCACTTGTTGCGGTTGACGCCGAGCGTGCGCAGGCGCAGGGCCTGCAGCTTGATGAAGCCCCCCGCGTCGGCCTGGTTGTACAAGCCCTGGGGGGTGGGGGTGGTGGGGGTGGGGGTTGCGTTTTGGGTTGTGAGCTTGGGTTTCGAGTTGCGATGTTGGGCTTGAGTGGGGCTGTTGGGGAGAGGGGCGCTTGAAGCGACGGGAAGCGAGCGCCCCGCTATTCCAAAAAAGACGGCAAGGCACGGCAAGGCAAGGCAAGGCAAGGCAAGGCAAGGCAAGGCAAGGCAAGGCAAGGCAAGGCAAGGCAAGGCAAGGCAAGGCAGAGCAGAGCAGAGCAGAGCAAGGCAAAGCAAGGCAAAGCAAAGCAAAGCAAAGCAAAGCAAAGCAAAGCAAAGCAAAGCAAAGCAAAGCAAAGCAAAGCAAAGCAAAGCAAGGCAAAGCAAAGCAAAGCAAAGCCCCCCCCCAAACCTGGTCGTCCTCGAATGAGGCGATGACTGGGTCGTAGAGGGAGTGGGGGCTCTTGCGGCCCACCACGATCACGTTGCCCTTGTACAGCTTCACGCGCACCTGGGAGTGGGTGGGTGGGGTCATTGTTTTGAAGGTGTTGGGGGCGTTGTTGGGGTGGGCGTTTTACACACGGTCCCGCCAAGCCCTCTCACCCCAATCCAGGGGGCAGCATCAACCCCCAACAGCGGGCTGTGGGCGCACTCACGAGAGCCTCCCCCCCCCCCAAACACCCCTCCAAGCCCGGTTTGCAGTCCCCTCCAAAGCCCCCCCCCCACCGTGCCGGTCACGAACTTCTGCGTGCTGTCGATGGCCGCCTGCAGCGCCTCGCGCTCGGGGCTGAACCAGAAGCCGTTGTAGACCAGCTCCGCGTAGCGCGGCATGAGGTCGTCCTTTCAGTTTTGGGGGGGGAGGGGTTTAATGCTCGGTTTGGGGTGGGGGTGGTAGGTGCAAATGGCTTGGGGGTACAAAATCCACACCCCCAACCACCCCCAACCCCCCCCCCAAACCCACCTTGAGGTGCGCCTCCCCCCTGTCGAGGGTGATGCTCTCCATGGCCCGCCGCGCCGTCAGCAGGATGGTGCCGCCGGGGGTCTCGTACACGCCGCGAGACTTCATGCCCACAAAGCTGGGGGGGGGGGTTCAGGCGGGGTTCGGGTTGTAGTTTGTCAAGGCTCCGTTTTGGTGGTTGTTGTGCGCGGCTTGCGGGGGGCGCGGCGGGGGCGCCGACCGTGGAGGCTAGTCGGAGCAGCGGCAAGCAAACGGCGCCCAAACGGCCAGCAAACGCGCCCAAAAGAGAAGCAGCAGCACCCCCATCACAACGGCGAGCAGACGCACCCCCAAAACGGTCACCCCCCCCAAAAGGGTCAAAACCCCAACCCACCGGCTCTCCACGATGTCGACGCGCCCGATGCCGTTCTCCCCCCCGAGCTCGTTGAGCTTTGTCAGCGCCGCCGCGGGGCTGAGCTTGGCGCCGTCGATGGAAACTGGGTCGCCTTTTTCAAAGCCAATGTCCACATAGGTGGGCTTGTCGGGGGCCTGGGGGTGTTGGATTTGGGGGGTTAATTGTTGTTGGGGGGGGGGTTTGATCTGGTTTGAGTTGCTTGTCGGGGGCCTGGGGCAGTTTTTTTGGTGTTTTCTGGAGGAGGCAGCTGGACGGCCGGGGCAGGGGCCGCGGCAAACCGACCGCCCCTCAACTCAAGACGCCGCCCCTCAGCCTCCCGCAATCCGAATCCAAACGCGGAGCTCGGCCCTACCCCACCCCCCCCCCCCACCTGCTCGGGGCTGACTGAAACCTAAACCCCAACCCCAACCCCAACCCCAACCCCAACCCAGAGCTTGCCCCCGCAGACCCCCCACCTGCTCGGGGCTGACTGAGCGCGAGAACATGCTCTCATCCGGCTCGACCCACGGGTCCTCCAGCGCATTGCCCTCGTAGCTGGGGGGTTGGGGTTTGGGGGGTGGGGTTGGCGGTGGGGTGGATGTTTTTCATGGGGTTTGCGGAAGCGAGAGCCCCCCAACACCCAGCCAGGGGAGGTCCCCTCCCAAAAAGATCCATCCGCCCCTCCCCCCCCTCCACCCCCCACCTGATGTGCAGCAGGTTTGCGTCCATGCTGAACGGCGGCTCCCCGCGCTTGGTGCTGGGCACGGGGATGCCGTTGGTCTCTGTTTGGGGGGGAGGGGGGGTAAGGGGGTCGTGAGGGGAGGGGGGGCGACGGGGGTTGTGAGGGGAGGGGCCGGCTGCGCGGTCCGCCGCCAAGGCGCGGCCGCGGCGCATTTCCCCCCAAAGCCTCGAGCCCCCAAGCCCCCCTAAACAGCCCGAGTCCCCCGAAGCACTCCCACAACAGCCCCAGGCCCCCCTAAAAACCCCAAACACCCCCCCTCTACAACAGTGCCCCCTCAAAACGCCCCCCCCACCCACCCGCGTATGCGATGAGCTTGGTGCGGCTGTTGAGGTCCCACTCCCTCCAGGGGGCGATGACCTTGATGTCGGGCTTAAGGGAGTAGTAACCCACCTCAAAACGGACCTTTGGGGTTATGGGGGGTGTTTTGGGGGTTTGGGGTTGGAGACTGGGAGGTTGGATTGGTGTTGCGAGCACGCACCCGCAGCCTGCGCATGCATTGGCGCACGCACCCCCCCCCCCCCCCCCCCCCCCCCCCCCCCCCCCCCCCCCCCCCCCCCCCCCCCCCCCCCCCCCCCCCCCCCCCCCCCCCCCCACCGAAAACCAGCGCCCACCCCCGAAGCACTCCCCCCCCCCCACCTGGTCGTTCCCCTTGCCCGTGGCGCCGTGGCAGACAGCGTCGGCCCCGACCTCCTTTGCGATCTCGATCTGGCGCTTTGCGATGAGGGGGCGCGCGATGGAGGTGCCCAGCAGGTAGGTGCCCTCGTACAGCGCGTTGGCCCTGGTTTGGGGGTGTTTGGGGGTGTTTTGGGGGCGTTGATTTGGTTTGCTTTGGGGTCTCTGGGTTTGGGGTTTTTTGGTGGCGTGTTTGCGGGGGCCGCGCCCGCACTTTCCAGCTCGAGGCCCCAAACAAAACTGGCCTGCCACAACCAGTTTCCATCAGCGCAACCCCACTCCAGCTACCCAGCCCCCGCCACCCCAGCCCCACCCCCAAAACACTGTCAACCCCCCCCACCTGAACATGGGAAAAACGTAGTCGCGCACAAACTCCTCCCGCAGGTCGTCGATGAAGATCGACTTGACGCCCATTGCCTCGGCCTTCTTGCGCGCCGGCTCAAGCTCCTCGCCCTTTGGGGTTAGTTTGGGGTTTATATTGGGGGTGGGGTGTTTGCGTGTCGGGTGTTTGCGTGTTGGCGTGCATGCCTCAAAAAGCTGCTCCCCCCGAACCGGTCCGCACGGCGCGCCGCGCGGCCCGCTTCTTTCGCGGCGCCCTCTCCCCCACAGCACCGAAACCCCCCGAGCCGCCGCCCCGCCCCGCCGCGCGGGCCCCCAGCCGCCCCTTCCCCCCTCCCCCCCCCCCCCCCCCCACCTGGCCCAGGTCCGCGGTGAAGGTCACGACCTCGCAGTCGTACTCATCCTGCAGCCACTTGAGGATGACTGAGGTGTCCAGGCCGCCCGAGTAGGCCAGCACCACCTTTTTGATCTTGGAGCGCCCCCCGACGGGCGCCGCCTGCGCGCGCACGGCGAGCGTCGCGGCGCGGCGCGGGGCGCGGGGGGCCAGCGCGGCGCGGCGGCCGGCGGCCGGGGCGCGGGCGCGCGCCGAGCCGGCGAACGCGGTGGTGGAGGCGCCTGGGGGGGCGCACGGGGGCACGTTTGTGGGGGGTGCCGATCTCGGTATGCGCACTGGCGGCCCGCGCGATGCACCCTACGGCCTCCAAAGCAAGCGCAACCTATCCAGCGCCCTTCCGCGCCCGGCTATGCGGGTCTCCGCGCCCCGCAGCCGCGGGCCCGGCGCCGGCGATCTGGCCCGCGAAACCCTGATTCACCTGCGAGGGCCATTTTGACGGACAATGCAATGGAGTGTCCCGTGAAAGTGTGGGTCGGCCGGGGGGCCCGGCAGGGTTGAGCCGGCGGCCCGGCAGCACGTGCTGTACACACCCCGAGCGCAGCACCCGCGCGATCGGCCGCGCTCGGCACGCGAACCGGGTTCGGAAGCCTTTTAGGCTCGGAAACCCGCGCAGCGGAGGCGTGCATGGAGCCAGCCGCGCGCCCAGCCCGCGCCAGGGGGGTTGCAGCATGGTCAGAGCTTGGCGGTGGCAGGCGGCAAGCCTGTAGTCGGGGGCCTTTGCCGCCGGCCGGCACGGGTGGAGTTGCAGACCACCGGGACCTTTCATCCCACCCAGACCTGTCATAGCTGCTTGGCCGGGTTTCCAGGTCGTGTGAGCGGTCAAACGGCGGTCAAGCCCGTCCGCGCCCCACACCCTGAGCCGGCGACGGGCCAGTGGCGAGCGTGCGCTGGCCAGCCGTGCCCAGTATTGGGAGAAAGCGCCCGGCGTCCGCAGCCCCAAAAGGTCGTGCAAGCCGCCGTAACGTCGTAACTGGTCAACTGCAAACCGCTGGACTGTCCCCGACGCCGGCTGGAATTCAGTGCCGTACGCTCGCAGCATGGAGCGAGTGCAGCAGCCAGGCGGCGGCGGCTGTGGTGTGTGCGCGCGCGCTTGCGCCGCGCCGCCGGTTCGGCAGCGGCGGCGCGCGCGTTTTGGCGCCGCCGAGCAGCGGTCAACCACCGCTGGCCTGGCGCTGCGCCGGCCGCTGCGGTCCGTAAAAGCTCGTACGGACCCCAGGCGCAAATACCGACCCCGGGCGTCATTGTACGCGCCGGTGTCACCCGTAAAAGCCCTTGGCGAGAGGCTGCACTGCTTCGACTCCTCCTCCAGTGCCCATTGCGTGGCCAGCGTGCCGAATCCCGCAGGTTCCGTATGATAATTGCGCGTTGTAGCGTGCTTCGCCGCCCCTCCTCCGTCGCAGTGCCATCGTTGACCCCCGCCCGCAGACCGCGGCGCCCCCGAGCGTTGCCGACCGCCGTCGTGGTTCGGCGAAAAACACGGAGGTTCCAATCCCGCGTGCCGAGGCGGCGTCTACCCGCTCCTTCGCTTCGTCACTCGCCAAACAGCCTGCCCCGCCCAGCCAGGCCAGGCGTCCGTTCCGGCCGGAGACCGGCGCGTAGTGGTCGCGCGAACCCTGTAGCACGCCAGCCCCATGCTGCCGTGGCTCGGGCCGGACGTGGCCGCCGCGCCGTTTGGCGTGCGCGCGTTTGCCTACACGTCGCTGTGGGTGGGCCACTGGTTTGCGACGCAGACCGTGATATGGGCCATCCTCAAGGTCTACCAGCGCTACGGCTGGGTCAAGAAGAACACGCGGGACCCCTCGCTGCCGCTGTGGCACATGCTGGCGGCGGACGTGTTTGGATACTACTCCTGGGCCGTCGGCGCGGGCGTGGTGCACGCGTGGTGCGCGGGCGGCGGCGGCGGCTGCGCGCGCGCTGCGGGGCGGCCGGACGGCGGCAGGAGCAGGGGGGGCTAGTAGCCGCCTGGCTCAGGCGGGGCCGTGGCGGCCGGGGCGCTCGGCGGCGCTCGCCGGCGCGCGCACTGCTCGTGTGTGTGGTGAGCAAAGCTTGTTTGTGTGTGGCTCAGCCCCCAACAAACGCCCCCTCCCTCAAACGCCCCCCCAAAAAGGTATAACCCCACCTGGGAGTCCTGGGACTACTCATTCCCTTACGTCAAGCTGTTCTGGCTGCAGCTGCCCATTCTCATGGTGGGTGCTGGCCTGGTGGCATGCTTCCGCCGCAGCTCGGGCGCTGGGGGGGCGTTTGGGGCCGCGCACGCGCAGCCGGGCAGCTCCCGGCTTCCGGGGCCAAGCAGCGGCTCGGCAGTGGCGCGCTGCTGCAGCTGCCATCACCTGGGGGGTATCGTGGCGGCTAACCCCAGAACACCCGAAACCGCCGCCCACCCCGAAACACAAACACCAAACAACCCCCAACCCCACCCCCCCCTTCAAAAACCAGGCCTACGACACGTGGTTCTTCTTCGTGCACCGCGCCGTCCACATCAACAAGTGGGCCTTCCGCCACATCCACGGGATGCACCACCGCAGCGACGCCTACCTGAACGTTACCTCCAACTCCTTCGAGCACCCGCTGGACGGCTTTGCCGTGGTCGGCCTGCCGGTCGGGCTGGTCGCGTGGCTGGGCTGCTGGCTGGGCAACTGGTGGGCGCTGCTCATCCCGCTGCACACGATCGCGTGCATCTTCGTGTTTGGTGAGCGGGCGGCGGCGGGGCGGCCGGATGGATGGATGGTTGAGGCGAGGAAGGGCCGGGGCGGGGGCAAGCGGCGGGGCGGAGGGGCCCGCCGGCGGCGGGGCGGAGGGGGCCCGCCGGCGGCGGGGCGTGCCAGCGGGGGCTCGCCGCGCGGCTGGGCCGGCAAACCCCAATGCGCCCCGCAGGGCCGCCCGGCACAGTCCCAACCACCATTCCGCTGCGGTCGAACCCTGACTCGCAAATCCCCGGCCAACCCACGGTCAAGCCCCTGTCAACGCCCGGTCAAGCCCCGGTCAAACCCCGGTCAACCCCCCCCCCCCCCCCCAGGCCACAGCGGCTACGAGCTCAAGCTCGTCGAGCTGCACGAGGTCGCCCTCCTCGCGGTCAACCCCATGCTCCTCATCCAGCTGGTGACCCCCAACTCCGCGCGCCCAATGGACCACGAGGACCACCACACCAACCCGCGGGTCAACTTCTCCCTCTTCTTCACCTTTTGGGACGACCTCTACGACACAGCATACCCCAAGCGCGCGCGCTGCGCGGTGTTCTCGTCGCTCGTGTCGCTCGCTTTCTACGTGCTGGGCACCTTTTTCGACGCCTGGGTGATGTACGCGCCCGCCAGCCTCGCCGCGGCCCTCGCGGTGCACGCGCTCACGCCGCTGCCGGCGGCCTGCTACCGGCTGCTCGGCGGCGCGGCGGCGCGCGCGACGACGCGGCTGGCCGCGTGGGACCGGCTGCGGCGGGAGCACCTCGTTTCCTACGCGGAAAAGGGCGCGCCGGGCGCTTTCGCGGCCGACCCGGCCCGCCGCTACATCTTCTGCTACCAGCCGATGGGCGTGCAGGCCCGCGGCGCCTGGTACACCTTCGCCGGGAAGGGGCGGGACAGCCCCGTCTCGGGGCTCCACACCGTGAAGCTCGCGGTCGGGCGGTGGATCTGGCCGCTGCCGGGGGTGCAGCAGCTGCTGGCGCTGTACGACTGCTGCGACTCGTCGTACGCGACGCTCAAGGCGCTGCTCACCGACAAGGCGCGCGCGGGCGCGCGCGCGCGCGGCGTTTTCGCTTTCCGCTTTTGTTTTCGGGTGGTGGGGTTGGGGGCTGGGCTGGCGGATCTGCTTGCGCAAGGTGGTGCCCCCTAAGCCACACAAAACCGCCCCCAAAACCGCTCTCAAAACCGCCCTGAAAGCCACCCTCCCCCCCAAACCCTCCCCCCTATAACCCCCCCCAAACAGGTTCCCAAGTCGGTGTGCATCACCGTCGGCGGCTTCCGCGAGGCCAAATACCTCCAGACCTACGCCGTCGCCGTAAAGTGCCGCAAAGGCTTCGCGCGCCTCGCGGCAGAGACGGGCGCCGCGCTGGTGCCTGTCGTCGGCGTGGGGGAGACTTTCCTCGCGGGGGAGCCGACGTTTGCGGCGCGCATCTTCAAGCTCATCGTGCCGTGAGGACCGGGGGGGGGCTTTGCTTTGGGGGTTTGTTTGCTTTGTCGGGGATGGGGGCTTTATTTTGGGTTGTTTGCGGGGGTGGGGGTGGGGGGTGGTTGGGCCTGCGACCTTTTGGGCGGGGCTGGGGCCGGTTCTCCGCAGCGGGGCGTCTCGGCTGCGGGGGAAGGGCAGGGGTCTCAACCCCATCCGAAGTGGGGGTTTTGGGTACTTGGGATTGGCGGGGTTGCCCAACACGCATCGAGGCATCGAACAAAACCCTCCCAGCGCCCAAAGCACCGCCCCCCATACATCCCGGCTGAAACGCCTCCCCCCTCCCCCCCCCCCAAAAAACGCCCGCAGGTTCCGGCCCTACCCCCTGCAGGTGGTCTTTGGTGAGCCCATCACCCCCCTGGAGGGCGAGTCCGTGGCCGCGCTGCACGAGCGCTACTGCGCCGCGCTGCTGCTGCTGGGGAAGGAGCACGGCGTGCCCCTCCAGATCGCGGAGTGATCTGGGGCGCGCGGCGCCGGCGCGAGATCCGGGCGTGTCGGAGTGATCTGGGGCGCGCGGCGCCGGCGACGCGGGATCTCGTGAGATCTCGATCTCGGCCGGCCCCCCATGATCCGATGCCCGCGCCGCCAAAACCTGCGGCCGGTGGGGCGATGCACTTTGCGGCCCGACAACCCCACCGTCACGCGGGCAGCGATTGATTCGGCCCGCCGCCTTCCTATCCCTTCTATCTCCGCGCACACTTACAAGCCGTCCCCGCGCGGCGGCGCGCCATAAAAAAGGCCAACGGTTGCCGCGGCAAGCGCTTGCCGGGGGAAAAGCACCGCGAACCAGGGTTTTGCACACCACAGGTTGCAGCCCGCCGCTAGGGTGTCTTTTCTCCAAAGCCGCCCCAGCCATTCCTCCCAAAAACCACAACTTGCACCGAGACTCCCCTTGGTGGCATCCAACCAATACACCAATTAATACACTGCCGCCACTGCCCACACGCAGTCTGTGCGCGTTTTGCCCCCCCGACCCCGCCCCCTCCCCCAAACGCAGCACCCGCCCCCCCTCAGCGTTCCCAATGCAAAAAGCGCTGCGCAGCGGGGGCCGCCCCCCGGCCCCCGCCGTCCCGCGCGCTTTCGGCGTCGTTTCCCGAAGCGCGCGCGCCGCCCCGCGGCGCGCAGAGAGCCACCCCCCTGCCCTTGGCCGCGCCCCCGGCACGGCCCCCGTCTTTTGCCGCGCGCACTGGCCCCGCCCCGTCGTCGGCCGCGCGCCCCGTCCCGCCCCGCCCCGCCCCCCGCAGCCGGCGCGGCGCGGCGCGCAGCAAAGGCCCGCCATGCCCCGCCGGGTGCGGTTTCCCGCCGTTCCCGACCCCCGGCAAGCCGGCCAAGCCGCCCGTGCTGTTACGGCGGGCGGCGTTTGTCGACATAACATTCGCTTGTGCGCGCCCACGCTCACCACTCCCCTCCTTCCACCCCATTTCACCGCCGCCCGCCAACACCCGTTTCATTCCGTTGCGCGCCCCGCCGTGCGCGCCAGCTGGCGCCCCCAGCCGGCGCCGCGGCTCCGTTCCACCCGCCCGGGACCGCCCCCGCGGCACTGCCAGAGGCAATCCCCTTTTCAAGGCTCGGCCGGCCCCGCCCGTTGAATCCCCTCCCGTCGAATCCCGTTTGATCCCAGAGCTGTTAGTAAACGCACCGCCCGTCACCCGCTCGTGCTGCCCCTCGCCCAGGGTTTTGGAGGTTTTGAAGGTTCAGGCGTCAGGCCGGGCACGGGGGCCGGGTTGATTTGTCAGAGGGGGTGGGGGTTACAGGGGCGCAGCAATGTTCCAGCTGCGGGGTAGGGGGTGTTCGTTCGGCACCGAATGGTGCGGCGCGGCAAAACGGCGGGCCGCGGGCGGCCACGCGCCGGCGCGGCGCGGAGCGGCGTTTCAGCCGCGCATCAGCCGGGGCGAGGGTGGGGGGGAACCTGAGGGGGCGCGCCGGCCTCACAAATCCTGCTGGCGGCGGGGTGGGGTGGGGGGGGGGTAGGGGTTTGGGGCCGGATGTCGGCGCTTGGGTGGTACTGCCGCGGCGGCACAATGACTGGCACGCGCGGCTGATCGGGCCGGCCCTGCGTGCCGCCGCGGACGGGCGCTGCTGCCTGCAGTCCCGGCTGAGCGGGGGCCGCCGCAGCGGCTGCGGGGCAGCGCGCAAAAGCAAAGCCCAGGAAGGGGGGGTGAACAAGGCGGCGCGGGCTCACGTCGTCGTCTGTGGCGATCTGCAGCTTTGAGACCACAAACTCGGCCACCTGGGGGGGGGTTGTTGTTGCGGGTTGGGCCCGCGCGTCGGGTTGAGGTGGGGGCGAGGTGGCCCTGTTTTCCACTCTCAAGCCAGTCCGCAGGACCAAACTCAATGCAGCCCTCCTGCCGCAGCTGGCTGCCAAAGCCGGAATCAGGCCAGTGCCAGCGCCGCACCGAGTCCGCCACGACGATGCCGCCGACGCCGACCGCCAGCAGCGCCCCCACCGTCACCCAGCGCTGCGCCGCGACCTGCACGCACAGAGAGGGGGGGGGGATGGGCGGTTTCGGGGGCCGTGCTTCGTGCTCGCTTCGGCGGCCGCGGCCGCGGCCGTAGCTGCTGCGGGCACGTGCTGCTGGGCGATGCTGTTTCGCGCCATGCTGTGCCAGGGGCGCGCAGCGGCGCGGGCCTCGCCGCCGCCGCACCCGCGACACGGCGCGCAGGAACCAGCCCTTCTCCGTCTGCTGCGGCAGCGGCCTCAGGCGCGGCGGTGCGTCCCCGTTTTGAAGCATCGCGCGCTGCTGGGAGACGAGGGAGCTCTCGGGGCACTGCACTGATGAAGCTTGCAACTCTGGCAGCGGTTCAAAAACAATTAGACAACCCAGGCATTGCGATATCGCCTCAAAAGCCTTCGACAGCCGCGCAGATCACCGGCACACACCCGTCGTCGTCCGAGTCGCGGCAGGATGGCGGCAGCGGCGCCTGCGACCGCAGGCGCGGACCAGCTGCTGCAGATGTGCTTCGGCCCGGGCGATCGAGAGCTCAACCTCTCGGCGGTGAGCGCCCCGGCGCGGCGCGCCGCCCGCTGCGTGCTGCTGCCGCTGCCGCAGCGCACGCGTGCCGGCCTTTGAGCCGCCCGTGGCTGCATGCGGCGCCGCGCCTGACGCCGCCTGCGCTGCGATCCCCTCTCCCCCCGCAAGGTGATGTCCCGCGTGGGCGACCTGCGCCGCTCCCTCGACACCGTGGCCGCCGACATGGCAGAGGGGGTGAGGACTCCCTCCATTGCAGCTAGGGGCTGGGGGATTTGGGGGGGGGGGGCGTTCTGCAGCGCGACGCCTGCCATCCGGGCTGCAGCAGCGCGGTTGGCGGGGGCAGTCTCTGTCACGCACCTCCAAAGCGGCGCCCGCCGGTCGCTCGACTGGTTATGAGGGGCGGTCGTGTGCGTCTTCGGCTGTGTGCGCGCACGCACCGTCGCCCCCGAAAAGCCCCCTCACCGCGCCCCGTTTCGCTCCATCCCCCTCCACCCCCTGCGCCGCAGCGCGGCGCCCATTGGGCCGCCTTTTTGGACCGCCTGGCCGTGATCAACGTGCAGCACATGCAGGTGGGGCGGCTTTTGCGCGAGGCGCGTCCGCCGGGCGCGGCCGCCAGCAGCTGCTCCACTCAACCGCCGTGCGGGCCCCGCTTCCCATTGCGGCCTCAGCCCCTTGCGCGCGCCGAAAACGGACCCGAAAACCGACCCGGGGCGCCGCCCGACAAAACAATGCAAAAACGCCGCAGGTCGTGGCCCAGCTGAGGCCGCTGCTGCGGCAGTACGCGGCCTTTCCAAAATTCATCGACTCGGCACAGGCGCGCGCGCGCGCGGGCCGCGCCGCGCATGCAGCGGGTTTCAGCTGCACATGTGTCGTGTGTGTCTGGTGCCGCGTGTGCAGCGTGTGTCTGCACCCCTCGGAAAGGAGGGGCGGCGTTGTTGGCATCGGCGCCGGCAGAGCCGCCTAACCGCAACCCGTGGCAACCCCGCAGGTGGAGGGGGAGGTGCCCAGCCTGCTGGCCTCCCGCCTGCTGCCAGAGCAGGTGGGTGTCTTTTTCGGGGGAGGGTGAGGGTTTGTTATTGGCTACAGCTGCATTGGGGTCTGTCTGGCTTGCCGTCTCTTACCGCCGCCTGTCGGATAGGCGGAGGCGGCTTTGGGTTGCAGCTACCAGCGCTGCAGCATCTCTCCCTGCGCAAATAGCTTCCCCCCTGCCGCCGCCTCCTTTACCCCCAACAGGAGGCAGAGGAGGGAGAGGCCAGGGCGCGGCTGCTGGGGCCGTCGCAGCAGCCAGAGCTGGTGAGCCGCGACCATGGACCCTTCTTTCAGGGGGGGGGGCGTGCAGGGGTTTGGGGGGGGGGGTGGTTGGACGGGGTGCGCCGCAGGCAGCAACATCCCAGCCGCCGCCACAACTGCGGCAGGAGCCGCGCCCTGTTGCTCACCTTGCAACGGGTCGCCCACTGCGGCCTCAGAAACAATAGACACCCCCCTTCCCTCCCCCCCCACTCCAAACCCCCCTCCACCCCACTCCGCCCCATCCACACAAGGTACTGGCCGCGGCGGAGCAGCAGCTGGAGGGCCTGAGGGCGGCGGTGGGCGCGCTTTTCGGCGGCGGAGGGGGGCTGGGGGAGCTGGGAGTGCTGGACCCAAAGGCGCGCCGCCGCCCCTCCCCGCGCTTTGCACGCTCTGCTTTCGGCGCCCGCGTTTTTCCGCCCCGGCGGGCCGCCGTTGCATTGGGTTGCCTGGCGGGCCGCCCTGAGAAGGCTGGAGCCCCTGCAACAGCAAGGGGCGGAAACCGAAAAGCGCCCCGCCCCGCCCCCCGCCCCGACAAACGCAACCGCGCGCGCAGGGCCCGCAGCGCAAGGCGGTGGAGGGGCTGCACTCCCAAATACAGCGGGCCATCGCGGAGCAGCAGGCCGCCCGCGCGCGCGGCGCCGCCGCCGCGGGGGGCGCCGCGCGCGGCGCGCCGGGCGCGGGGCAGAAGCGGGCGCGCGGCGGCAGCGGCGGCGGCGGCGATGCGGCGGCGGCGGCGGCGGATGACCCTTTGCTGCGGGACCTGGCCAGCGGCGCCGCCTACAGGCAGCAGTTCAACGCAACAGCAGGCGGCGGCGGCGGCGGCGGTGCGCAGAAAAAGTGACGCGGGGCGCAGCGGCCGGTGGGGGCCGTCCCTTTTGAGGGCCGCATTCACACCTTGTTTTCCAACGTTTCGCCCCTTCCTGACTGTTTTTTTTTTGACCGTTTCCAGGCAAGCCAGACCCATACGCTAAGCAGGGCTGGTTGAAAGAGACCAGATAGATAGATGCAGCAGGAGCAGGAGGGGCGCCCGCCAACTTCAAAGAGGCGTTGTTACAACGGCAGGCGGCGCGTCACGCGCCGCGCCGCGCCGCCGCGCGCGCAACGGCGCGCCGCGTTGGCGCCGTGCGGTGCGGGGCCCGCGGATCGCGCCCGGCCGCGCGCAAACGGCGCAGAGCGGTGCGGGCGCGGGCAATCACAAATGCATTGCAGTGCGGTGTAAGCGAAACAACGAGCCGCGGCATCGTGCGACAAAGCAATGCCGGCAAACGCTTTGCGGTTTTGGGGGGGTTGGGGGGTCACAGGTCACCGCTTGCCCGCTGCAGGCTGGCCGTAGGGGTACGGCTGCGGGTGCGCCGGGTAACCCGGTGCGACCCCGCCCGCGCCCGCGCCCATCGGCGGCGGCGCGTAGGCGCCCGCGCCCGCCGGCAGCGGGTAGGGCGGCTGCTGGCCGGCGTAGGGCGACGCGGCGGGCGCGGTGACGGGCAGCGCCGCGCGCCGCCGGTCCTCGGCGCTGGCGTCGGCGACGGCGATCCAGACCGCGTGGATCATCCCTTTTTTGGGGGGTTTTGTTTTTTTTTGGGGGGGGGAGGCGAGGGCATGAGGGTTGGTTTGGGGGGGCGTGTTGGTATCGTCCTCCCGCCTTGCGGGAATCAGCCGCGACCGGCGCATGCGCTTAAGCAAGCGGCTGCGGCGGCCGCCGGGGGCCGCGGAGCGGCCCGCAGGTGCGCCGCTCGCGCGGCCCGCTCGCCGCCGCCCTTTCCCCCTGTCCCCTGCCTCCCCACCCCCTAAACTCCCACCCCTCCCCACCTCCCAGCCAGAGGAGCACGATGGTCAGCAGGATGTTGATGAGCAGGTCGCGCCCGCAGCCGCGCAGCATCAGGACCTGTTTGTTTGTTTTGGGGGTTGGGGTGGGGCGTTTGGGGGCGCAGGGTGTTTGGGAATGGGGGTTGGGTGTTTAGGGGTGGGTTGGGGGTGTTTGGGGATGGGGGTGGGGTGTTTGGGGGTGGGGCGGGGTTTGGGGGTGAGGCGAGGATTGGGGGCGGGGCGGGCCGCGGGGCGGGGCGGCTGCGCCGCGCGGGTGGCGGGCGCAGGGGGGCGCGCACGCTCCTCGGCGCGGGCGGTTCCAGGGCGTGCGCCGGCTCACCCCGAGCGGCGGGAACACAAAGCTCAGGACGAGCGCCAGCACCCTCTCCACACCGTCTGCCATGCTGGCCGGTTGCGATGGGGTCGCGCCTGCGGGGCGGGGGGCGGGGCGCATGAGGAGTTTGGTCGCCGGCGTGGGCTGCGGGCAGCTGGGCGTGGCGCCGGGGTCGGCGAGACGGGCGTGCGCGCGCCGGACGGCTGCGTCCCACCGTTGCCGCGCTGCCAAAGCTCGAAAACACGGGCCCGCGCTTCCCACGCGCCTGGTGCGGGGTTGGCTCGGGCTCGCGTGAGGTGCGGGCCGACGGGGCTTCCTGGTTTGGTTCCGGGTTCTTCTGTTCCGCTGCAGAGAGACGAGCAGTTGCAATGAATGCTCGGCAAAATAACCCGCCGTCAAAATAAGCCGGCCTTAGCACACCGCACACCCGCGCCTGCAGCTGCCGCCGCCGACCGCGCCCCGCCCCGCTGGCGCCGGCGAGGAGCCATGATTGAGGGCCCGCCCCCTGCATGCGGTGGTGGCGCCGCGATCCAGGCCTTCCCTCCCGACCCTGCTATCGGCCGTCGCCTGTGTGCGGAGCACGGCGGACCACCTGGAACAAAGGGATCGCGCTGCGTTGACCACCCCAGCCGGCCAGCCCCCCAGCCCCTGAACCCCCCCAACCCCACCTCACCCCCAAGCTTATCGGCATATTCGGCCAGGCCAACCGTATTGCAGGCCCTCCCGAGGCGCAAAGCCCCCTCCAGCGCGGTGCTCGACGCGGGGCAGCAGCTGCCACACGCGCCGAAGAAGCTCAAAGGCCCCGCCCCCCGCCATTGCCGACCTCTTCGTCGTGCCAGCGTTTTGGTCAACACCAGGAGATCCGCCGTTGCAGACAGATCGCCGCCTGGTCCAGCCTTCCCAGCCGCAGCACAGCCCGTGCATTGCCCCCCGCGGCCGGCTCGCACCTTCCAGACATGGCCCTCCGCATCGCCAACGCCCCGGCCACGGCCGCGGCCGGCCGCCGCTCCGTCGCGGCCCGCGCCGCGGCCCCCTCGCCCGCCGCCCCCGCCGGCCGCCGCGCCGCGCTCGCCGGCCTGCTGCTCGCCGGCGGCGCCGCGCTCGGCGCGCCCCGCCCCGCGGCCGCGCTCATCCCCGACGAGGAGGACGAGGAGATGCTGGAGCGCGCCAAGGCCAACCGCGCCGCGCGGCTGGAGAAGAACAAGGAGGTGACCCGCGCCTTCATCGCCGAGGAGGGCTTCACCAACAAGCAGCTCGCGGGGGACCTGGTGCCGGTGCAGAAGGCCATCGCGCTGCTCGCGCAGTCGGGTGGGTGGTGTGTGTGCGCGCGTGTGTTGGGGGAGGGGGGGTGCCAGCGCCATCGCGCGCGCGTATGCGCTGTGCGCGCGCGCTTCCCCGGCCTGCCCTGCGCGCCGCCGCCGCCGCGCGACGGCCCCGGCCCCGGCCGCGCGCCGGTCGTGCGTCCGCAACGGCGCGGCGCGGGGGCAGACTCGGCAGCCCCCGCAGCGCGCCGTTGCCCGTCCGCACACACCCGCCCGCCGGCGCCCCAACAACAGCAAACACCGCCCCCGCCCGCCCGCCCGCAGCTCAGCGACACCGACGCGTCCAAGGGCGCCATCAAGGTGCGGGGCTTTTTTGCGCCCGGCCTTTTTCCGAAGCGAGCGGCGGCCGCCTGCGGCGCGCGCCGCGCCGCGCCGCGCTGCGCCGCCGCTCCGGAGCGCCCCGCCTGCCTCGCGCTTTTGGGTTTCGGCATGCCTTGGGATACCCACTCCAAAAGCGGCCCCTCCCACCGCACACGATAAGCACTCACCAGCCCAGCCCACCCCGCCCTTCCCCGCCGCCCCTCCGAACCCCCCCAGGGCCTGTTTGACGGGTTTGCGGGCCTGCGCAGCAGCGCGGGCAAGGGCGACCTCAAGGGCAGCAAGCAGCAGTACGTCGCCGTCGTGGGCTCCCTGCGCGAATGGGCGGACGCCGCCGGCGTGGCGGGGTCGCTCAAGGGCCTGTGAGCGCGCGCGTGTGCACGGTCGGCGCGGGCGCGGGGAATCTGTGGCCGGACCGGGGGAAGGCCTGTCGACAGGGGCGGTTCGTGAATGCGAAGAACGAAGAAGTAAAGCGATGCTGCAGCGGCGCCGCGCGCAATGGGCGAGGGTGGGAGGGCTGGGGCGGCGGGCGGCGGGCTGGACTGTGGACGGGTGGCGACAATGCGGGCGGTGCATTGTCCCTGGGCCCGGTGCCGGCACTCCCATAGAGGAAAACTCTGTTGGTGGCTCCAATTGAGCGGTCCGATGAGGGTCTAGACGGACCAGCGCGTTTGAGGGTCGTCGGCATGTGGCAAGTGGCAGGGCCCCCGCCCCAGAGGCAGGGGGTGCTGTGCCGCGGGCTCCCCGAAAGAGACGGGAACACGCGCAGGTTCAGGTGCGCGGGGCGACGCGGCTGCTGGGGCCGCGTGCTTGGGGGCAGCCCCCGGTGGGTGTCAGAAAGCTCACACCGCTCCGATCCCACAGGCCGGCCGCGCGCATCACCAGGGCGCCCCAGCAGCAACGTGGCGATGGCAGCAACCACCTGGAGGTGCGTGGGCGGCCCCTGGAGGGGCGCTCTGACGGGGGCCCGCGCGCCACGCCGCGCGCGCTCCGCTGCTCCGCCGCTGCGCCCTCCCGCCGCCCCGGCCGACCCCAATCCCCGCCCCGCCGCGCCGCGCCCGCCCGCCGCAGATATTCCACGCGCCCGGCAGCCCCCTCCAGGGCGTTTCGGGGCCCGTTTTCCTGCCAGTGGAGGGCCCCTCGCCGCCCGGAACGCAGGCGCCCCTCCCTCACCAGCAGCAGCAGCAGCAGCAGCGGCAGCAGCAGTGGCAGCAGCAGCCCGGCGGCGGCGGCCCTGCCTCCCCGCGCGCGCCCCGCGGGCCCGGGGGCGTGCAGCGCCCGACGCACCCCCAGACGCGGCGCTCCGGCGCCCACGAAGAGCTGACGCGCGCCCTGGCCGTGGGTGGCGTGCCGGGCCTCGCCGCGGCCGTCGCGGAGCGGCTGCCGCGCCTTGACGCGCCCCTGCTGGCGCACGCGGCGCGGCTGCTGGGAGACGAGCTGCAGCAGCAGCGCCAGCGCCCCGCCGCGCCCGGCCGCAGCGCCGACGCCGACGGCGGCGGCGGCGGCGCGCCCGAGGCGCGCGCGCAGGCCGAGGCGCAGGCCCTCGCGGAGCGGCTGGCCGAGGCGGCGCTCGCAAAGGCGGGGGCCGCGACGGCGGCGGACCTGGTCGGCGTCCTGCGCCCCATCGCGCGCGCGGGCCTGGCGCCGGCGCCGGCGGTGCTGCAGGGGCTGGGAAGCTACCTAGCCCACGTGGCGCTGCGGCTGAGGCCGGTCGCGGCGCGGCCAGAGCCCGCGGCGGGCGCGGCCCAGCACGGAGGTGGCGCCTACCAGCAGCAGCACCATAACCACAACCAGCAGCAGCAGCAGCAGCAGCAGCAGCAGCAGCAGCAGCAGCAGCAGCAGCAGCAGCAGCAGCAGCAGCAGCAGCAGCAGCCGCAGCAGCAGCAGCAGGCGCCGGCCGCGCCCCGCCCCCAGGGCCGCCCCGCCGCGCGCGCCGCGGCCGAGGCGATGTGGTCGCTCGCAACCCTGGGCTTTGCAGACCCGGCCGCGTGGAGCGAGCTCGCGAGCATTGCGGGGGAGCGGGCGCCCGACATGGGGCCCCTGGACGTGGTGCAGTCCTCCTGGGCGCTGGCAAAGGCCGGCGCGCTCGAGCCGCACGCCGCGTCGGCGCTCGCCGCGCGCGGCGCGGGCGCCGCGGGCGCGCTGGACCCGCAGGGCGTCGCCATGCTGCTGTGGGCGTTTGGCACAGCGGGGCGCTACCACCCGGCGCTCGCGTCCGCACTCGCCGCGCGCGCCGCGGCGACGGCGGAGCGCTTCTCCCCCCAGTCGCTGTCGATGGCGCTGTGGGGCGCGGCGCGGCTGCGGCACCACGACGCGCGCATGCTGTCTGCGCTGCGCGTGCGCGCTCTGGGTTCGGCGCGCGCGCTGTCGCCGCAGGCGCTGGCAAACGTGGCCTGGGCGCTCGCCACGCTGGGCGTGCGAGACGGGACGCTGCTGCTGGCGCTGTCCGACGCCGCGCTGCGGCCGCGGCGGCTGGAGCGGTTCAGCTTCCAGGGGCTGTCAAACCTGGCGTGGGCCGCCGCGCGCCTCGGCTGGCACGCGCACCCCCGCGGCGCCGAGCTCGTCGCCGCCGCGGCCGCCGCCGCCGCGCCGCGCGTGCGCGCCGCGAGCCCGCAGCAGCTGTCCAACCTTCTCTGGGCGTGCGCCACGGCGGGCGTGCGGGACGCGGCGCTGCTCGAGGCCGCGGCGGAGCGGCTGCCCGCGCTGGCCGGGGGCTGCGCGCCGCGGGACGTGGTTGAGCTGCTCTGGTCGCTCGCGGCGCTGCGGTGGACGCCCTACCGCGCGCTGCCGCCCCTCCTCCGCGCCGCCTGCGCGCAGCTGCCCGCGTTCGACGACCGGCTGCTCGGCAACGCCGCGTGGGCGGCCGCCGCGATGCTGCGGCTGCGGCGCGCGCGCGACGCGGCGGCGGCGGGCGCGGCGGGGGCGGGGCGCGCGGCGGGGCCCGCGTCTGCGCGCGAGCTGGCAGAGCTCTTCGGCGCCGGCGGGCCCGCGTTTGCGGCCGCGCTCGCGCGCCAGGCGCTGGTGCTGCTGCCGACCTTCCGCCCCGACGGCCTCGCGCGCGCGCTGTGGGCGCTGTGCGCGCTCGGCGCCGGCGGGCGGCAGCTGCTGCACGCCGCGACGCCGCGGGTCGCGGCGGCGGCGGCGGAGGGGCGGCTGGCCGCGGTCGACCTTTCCCGGCTCGCCGCGGCGGCCGCCACCGCGGGCTACGACGGACGGGACCTGCTGGCGGCGCTGGCGGCCGCCTCGGCGCCGCGCGTCGCGCGCGGCGAGTTCCGAGCGGCCGAGGTGCTGTCGCTGCTCCGCGCCTTTTCCGCGCCCGGTGGCGGCGGCGCCGCGGGCGCCGCCGCCGCCGCAGGCCGCGGCGGCACCGCTGCCGCGGCGCTGCTCGAGGCCGCGGCGGCCGGCGTCGCGGGCGCGGCGGCGGCGGGGGAGGCGGGGGCGCAGCTCGCGGCGCTGCGGTGCGGGCGGCTGCTGGCCGAGCTGGGCGGCGACGGCGGCGGCGCGGTCCTGGACGCCGTCCTGTCTGCCGCGTGGCTCGAGGACGGCCGCGGGGTGGCGGCGGGGGCGGCGGCGGCGGTGTCTGACGCCGGGGCTGCGGGGCCGCACGGCGCGCGCGGCCGCCACCAGCAGGAGCAGCAGCAGCGGGTTGAGCAGGCCGAGGAGGAGGAGGAGGAGGAGGCGGTGGAAGAGGAAGGCGGCTGGCGGCAGCGCTGCGCGCACGAGGGCCCGAGGCGGCGCCCGCTGTCGCGCTGGACGGCCGAGACGCTGGCCGCAGCGCTGTGGCTCGCCGCCGCAAGCGCGAGCAACGCGGGGCCCGCCCCAGCGGGCGGCGCCGCGGACGCGGACGCGGCGGCGCGGCGGGTGCGCTTCGTGTGCGCGGCTCTGCGGGAGCTCCGGGCGCGCGGCGCGGGGGCGCTGCAGCCCGCGACGCGCGCGGCGCTGTTCCCCGCGCTGCTCTCGCTCGCGGGGCCGGCGGCGCTGCAGGCGGGCCGGCGCGCGCAGCGGGCGCAGACCCCCGCCGAGGCCGCGGCCGCCGCCGCCGCCGCGGCGCTGCGCTGCCCCGAGGACGGGCGCGCTCTCCGCGCCGCGTGGGCGGCGGCGCTGCAGCCCCACCCCGACGAGCCGGCGGAGCACAGCCCCAGCAGCCACCGGCGGCGCGGCGACGAGCCGGCGGCCGCGTTTGCAGGCTCTGCGGCCGCCGCGGCCGCCGCTGCCTCGGGGGCGGCGTCCGAGGCGCGTCGCGAGGTCGAGGCCGCGCTGACATCGATGGGCCTCGCCCCCGCGATCACCGACCCCGCCCGCGACCGCGCCCCCGCCGGCGGCCCCGCCGCGCTCGCGCTGGCGCTCGCGGCCGCGGCGGCGGGGCCGCGGGCGGTGCTGCTGCGGCTGGGCGACGGGCGGCAGGTGGCTCTTGACTTGATAGAGCCAGAGGCCCAGGTGTTTGACCTGGCGGCCAGCGAGCAGCCCGCGATCAGCGGCCAGCAGCAGCGGCGGCAGGAGCGGCAGCGGGCCGCCGCAGGCGCCGCGCAGCAGCAGCAGGCCACGCGCGAGCACCAGCAGCAGGAGCAGCAGCTGGACCAGCAGCAGCAGCGGGAGCAGCCGCTCCGCCTTTGCGCCACGCGCCGCATGGTGCACGCCGGCCTCGCCGCCGCGGGCTGGCGGCCGGCGCCGCTGCCGCTGGCGGCCTGGCAGGCCGCGCCGGACGGCGCCGCGCGGCGCGCGCTGATCGCGGCGGCGCTCGCGGAGGCCGGCGGCGGCGGCGAGGACGGCTCTCTGTAAGCGCCCGGCGCCGCCGGCGCGTCGCTCCGGGCAGACCCCCTGACTAGTTACTTGTGTGAGCGCACCACCCCGCTTCCTCCCTAGCGCCGAGCGCGTCGCGCCCCCGCCGAGCGACCCCGGAGCGACCCCAATCCCCCCCCCCCACCCCACCGGGCCGGGCATGTGCTTTGTACCAACAACAACCCCCCCCCGGGTTTTCGCGCGCGCGCGCCTATTCGGCACGGCCCGCCCCGTTTGCCGCAAAGAGTTGTGCGGTGCCTCCCCTTGCCTCGCCGCGCGCCGCGCCTGCGGTCCCCCCTTTTGCGCGCGGATGCCGCGCCATGCCATTCGCGGCGGCCGCCGCGCCTGACCCTTGCACCCATGCGGGCGCACCCGAAACCCCAAGCACAACTGCAAAAATCTAAAACCGTCGTGATGCGGAGTGTAAGACTATATACTCTTTACACAAGCGTTTGGGACCACGCTAGCTAGGGAAACGGGGCGGCCAGCCGCCGGCGGCACGTGTCGCAGTGCCCCCGCCGGCGCGGCGGCTTTGTGGGTTGGGCGGGAGAGAGGTACGCCCGCGGGCGGCGCACGGCGCCGCCGCCTGTGGAATGCCCGCCGCCGCCAAAAGGTGGGGCCGGGGGGAGGGGCTGCGCAATACGAGGAGTCCGCTGCAGGAAGGAAGGGAGCCGCTGCAAATAGGCGTGGAGGCTCAAAGACTGGGGCAGGGCCCCCAAAAAACGGCGCGGTGGCTTATCAGTTATCACTCTGCCTGCGGGCCGCCCTCGTCGCCGTTGTCCCCACCGCCGCCGCCGCCCTCCTGCCCCTCCACTGCCTGCTGCTGCCGCCGCCTCGGCTGCTTGCGCTGCTGCTGCGTCTTGGCGCCCGGCGCGGCGCGCTTGTGGCCGGTCGTGGCCTGCGGTTGGGGGCGGCGGGGCGACCGCTGAGCGCTGCGTCCGTCTGGCCAGCCCGCAGCTGCTTGTACGCCACACAAGCAGGCGCGCGTCATTGCCAGCCCCATGCAGCAGCAGCAGCAGCAGCAGCAGCAGCAGCAGCAGCAGCAGCAGCAGCAGCAGCAGCAGCAGCAGCAGCAGCAGCAGCAGCAGCAGCAGCAGCAGCAGCAGCAGCAGCAGCAGCAGC
>BDRX01000013.1:493545-575324 GCA_003203535.1 Raphidocelis subcapitata
AGCAGCAGCAGCAGCAGCAGCAGCAGCAGCAGCAGCAGCAGCAGCAGCAGCAGCAGCAGCAGCAGCAGCAGCAGCAGCAGCAGCAGCAGCAGCAGCAGCAGCAGCAGCAGCAGCAGCGACAGCAACAGCAGCACAACACAACGATCAGCGACAGCGGCAGCAGCGGCAGCGGCAGCCGCAGCGGCGGCAGCGCGCGCGCGCCTCACCTTGTTCCGGAGGTGCACCCGCTCCAGCTCCCGCACCAGCACCGACGTGCCCTCGCTGCGGACCACCACGGGGGCCGCGCCGCCGCCGGCCGCGTGCTGCGGCGGCAGCCGCGGCGGGGCCTGCGGGGGGGGGGGGCGAGCGCTGAGGGTGGCGAGCCAGCAGCGGCGCGCGAGCGGCGAGCGGCGAGCGCAGCGCCGCGTCGGGGCGGGGCGGGGCGATGCGGAGAGGCGCGCCGTGCGTCACGCCCGTGCAATCCAGACCCGACTCTGCCGCCCACCTTGTGGCTCATCTCGGGGTTGTACCTTGAGAACAGCCCGGGCCGGGAGCTGGGCAGGTCGCCCAGCAGCGAGGAGACACTCTTTTCCCCTGCAGCGGATGCCATGCTGAGTTTTTCGACCCGCCCGATGTTCTGGAATTGAACCGAACAGCTCCTGCGCGCTCGGGGTGATCGAGATCAGCCTCACCGGAATGAAGCGGGGCGCCGCGCGCCTGCAGCCGCAGGCGTGCAGGCTGTTCGCCACGCTCAAGGGCGAGGCTCCTCCAGGTGGGCCTGCGGCTTGCGGCTTGCGGCGGCGGCGGCGGAGGTGCAAAAGCGCCGGAGCATCGCCGCGCGCGCGCCACCGCTGCGCCCGCTCAACCCTCGCCCTCCCCTCGCCCGCCCCACACGGCCGCGACTGCGCGCCCGGCCCCGCGCAGGCGGCAGCAAAGGCGCGGTCGCTGCCGCAGCAGCAGCCGCGCCGCCGGCGGGCGCCAAGCCCGCGCCGGCAACCGCCGGCGCCGCGGCCCCCGCGGCCGCCGCGCCGCCGGCCCCGGCCAAGCCCGCCCCCGCGCCGGGCACCGCGCCCGTCCCCGGCGCGGCCCCCGGCGCGCCCGCGCCCCCCGGCAGCGCCCCGGCGGCCGCCGGCGAGCAGGCGGGCGGCGGCGGCGGCGGCGGCGGCGGCGGCCTGTTCAAGGCTGCCGTGCTCATCGCCGCCCCGGCAGCTGCCTATTACGCATACGAGCAGGGTTACGTAAAGCCAGAGGACCTGGAGCTGGATTCCCTCCGCCGGCGCTTCAACCTGCCGCAGGGGCTCTTCCCCCGGAAGGCCGCGCCCGAAGCCGCCGCGGCACCCGAGGCCGCGGCCGCGCCGGCGGCGGCGGCGGCAGGGGGCTTCATTGGGGCGGAGCCGGTTGCCTCGGAGCTGGCGGCCGCGGCGGCCGACGCGGCCGGCGCCGTCGGGGGCTTCATCGAGGACGCGGCCGCCAAGGCCAAGGCGGCCGCCGCCGCGGCGGACGCGGAGGCGCACGCCGCCGCGGCCAGGCTGGTCGCAGCGGCGATGGCCGCCGCCGCGGCGGCAGAGGCCGCGGAGGGCGGCGCCGCAGCAAACCACGGCAGCGGCGGCGGCGGCGGCGGCGAACGCTCTGCCGCCGCGGCCGCGGCGGCCGCCGCCCTGGCGGGCGAGCCCCCCGGCGCCGCCGCCGCCGCCGGCGCGGCCGCGGCCGGCGAGCCGTCCGCGCCCGTCCGCGACACCGGGTTTGAGGAGGCGCTGGGTGATCTGGCGGCGGTCCAGGGGGCGCTGCAGGAGGTCGCGGGGGAGCAGGTGCGGGGGGGGGATGGAATGCGGAGGGGGAGGGGACGGTCAGCCCGGGCATGCTCCCCGCAGCGGCTGGTCAAATAGTTGGTCAGAACAGGGTGTTTTTGCAGGGTATTGCATTTGCACCTCTCCAAGTTTCCGCATCTCCAAAAGCCCTGCATCCCCCTGCACGCCCACGTGTTTGGCCGCCCCTCCCCCCGCCCCCCGCCCCCCCGCAGGACCTCTCCCCCGCCGGCCTGCTGGCCGCCGCCGCCGCCGCCGGCTACGGCCCAAAGGACGATTGGGCGGCCGCAGCGGCGCAGCTGCGGCAGGCGACGGCCGATGCGGTGCTCCTAGGGCGCGTCGCGGGGGTGCGTTGCGGCCGTGGAGGGCCGGGGCTGCGCGCTGCCGTCCGGCCTGGGCGCGGGGGAGAGAGGTTTGGGCGCCGTGTGCAGCGCTGCGGGCTGCCGTTGGCTGCGGGAGTGTGTCGGAGCAGCTGTCCACGCTGTCAAACAGAGTTTCCAAAAGGGCCCCGCACCACCGACCGTCCTGGTGGCTGGCCAACCACGCTGGGTGCTGGCCAACCGAGGCTGTTGTCCGACTCACCCCGTCGTCTGACTCACCCCTGAAACGCAACCGCCGCCTTTCGCAGGAGCTGTCCAAACGGACGCACGCCCTGGAGTCCGCCCTCGCCGCCGAGCGCGCCGCGCGCGCCACCTCGGAGCGCGAGTCCGAGGCGCGCGCGACGCAGCTGGTGGCGGGATTCAAGGCCCTGCTGGAGGAGCAGCAGCGGGCGGCGGACGAGGCGCGCGCGGCGGCGGTGCGGGCGGCGGAGGAGAAGGTGGCGGCGGACGCGGCGCGCAGCCAGGTGGGGCCCCGATGCTTCGTCGCGGTTGTGGGAGTGCGGTGTCGGGGCTGTGCAGCGGCGTGGTCCATGCGCGCTTTGGGCATCCTGCTTTCAGGACACACCCTGGCAGTCGGCATCCTACTCCCCACGTCTTCTACAAGCCAATGCGGCCCACCCCGCCCCCCACCCCGCACAACGCCAATACCAAAACGCCCAACCCCGAACGCTGAACCCTCCCCCCCGCAAAAAGGTGGAGGAGCGTTTGGAGCGCACCAAATCGATCGACGACATCCGCAGCAAGGTGGGGCCCGGGGTTTAGGGTGCAGGGATTAGGGTTTAGTGCCCTCCGCGTTGGCATGTTTGGGTGCACTGCTAGCTGGCCGTGCGCCGTACGCAATGGCAGGCAGGCAGGCTGGTTCGCGCAATTTCCGGCCTGAAAGGCCCGGCACGCCACGCACATGCCCACTAGTCCCCCCGCCCGGCCCAAAACACAACGGCGCAACCAACAACCCCCCAAAACGAACAGGTCAACACGCTCGCCTCGGCCTTCTCCCTGCGCAGCGACGAGGCGCGCGCGGGCACAGAGGCGCACCGCGCCGCGCTCGGCGCGGCCGCGCTGGCGCGGGCGCTGGAGGAGGGGCGGCCGCTGGGGCGGGAGCTGGCGGCGCTGCAGCGGGGCTGCCCCGAGGACGAAGTGGTATCGGTGGTGGTCGCGTCCCTTCCGGTGTCGGCTGCGGCTTCGGGTGCGGCCCCCTTCGCCTTTGCGCTGGTTGTGCGTGCCGGGTGAACGCGCAGCGAGTCCCACAGGTTTTGCTTGCGAGTTTGGTTGTGCAACGTGTGTGCTTTGGCGGTGGCTGGCGAATGGCAGGTTAAGTGGAGCTATCAAACGCACTGAGCGCTACTCCCCGCCCTCCCCTTCCCCCCCAGGCCTGCCCACGCGCGCGCAGCTGGAGGAGCGCTTTGAGAAGGTGGCAAGGTGAGGCGGCCCGCCCGCGTTTTTGGCCGCTTGCTTTTTGGAGGGGGGGCGCCGCTTGGGCCAACCCTTGACTGGTCAACCCTGAACCCCTTAAACCCTGACCGCCAACCCCAAACTCCTCAACCCCCAACCCCCAAACCCACAACAGCGCGACCCAGCAGCTGTCCTACTTCCCCCCCGGCACCGGCGGCGTGCTCGCTCATGCGGTGGCGCGCGTCGCGGCGGCGCTGAAAGCGGATGCTGGGGACGCCGGCGCCGGCGCGGACGCGGGGGTGTCTCAGGTGCGGCGCGCCGCTTGAGCTTCCCTCGAGCTTGTTCCGCCTCGGACGGACCCTCCACTCCCGAAACCCACGGATGCCATGGACTGGCATCACGTGCCTCAAAGTTTCCGTTGTGTTTACCCGCCGGCCCCCGTTCCGACCGGCCCCCACCCCACCCGACCCCCCCGCCCCCAGGCCCGCTCCCACCTCCGCACCGGACGCCTGCTGGCCGCCGCCGACGCGCTCGCCTCCGCCGCGGCGGGCACCGAGGCGGCGGCCGCCGTCGAGGCGTGGGTCGGCGACGCGCGCGCGCGCGCGCTGGCGGACCAAAACGCTGCGCTGCTGCAGGCGCACGCGACCTCCACGGCGGCGGCGCTGGCCTGATTTGCGGTCCTGGCCGGCGCCTCGATCCGCGCGCCGCAGTCGCGCGGCGGGCCCGGCCCGGGCCGCAGCGCTGGCGGCGCGCCCTGGTGGCCGCCCCCCTCCCCTTTCGACGCCCAGCGCGGGCCGGCGGCGCCGTGTCGCGAAGCGCTCTCGCCCCACCTCAACCCATCGGCGTCTTCCTTTGCGGCTTTGCACCGGTTTGTGTTTCGCTCATTCGTGTACATCTTCCCGGCATTGTTTCTGGCGTTGAGTAAGCGGCACCCCCTCGAAACGGTCCAACGGCAGGGCAGAGGGCGCGGGGCGCGGGGCGGCGATGCCGTCTGCGGCCTTGTCACCAACAGCGCTGCCCTGCGGCCGAATCGTCACGCCGCAAAGGATGAGAGTCCGCTGAGGCTGCACCGCCCAACTGTCCACTGCTCCCCGTCCGAAAAGCGCTTGCGGCAGCAGGCCGGAGAGCGGCGTCCCGTGGCGCCGCTGCCTCGATCGCGGCAGGGGCGCGCGGGGGGAGCTGGCTTCCCAGGATCTTTCAGCGCTCTTCTTAACACGCGCAACCGCGTGATCCGCCCGGCGTTGGGCGCGCGTGCCGCAACAGCGCGACCGCCGCGCGGGTCACTAGTGCCACGCAGATCACGGGAAGGCTGTTTCGGCGACAAAGCATGTAAAAGCGCGAGCCGTGCTTCGTTTCAGCTCGTGGCTGAGGCTGTTTGAGACCTCTCAGCCCGTTCGGAAGCTATTTCTTCGCGCGGGACGGACTAGACGGCCGCGCCCAGCGCGGGGACGCTCAAAGCGAACATGCGGGCCGGTTGCAGCACCGCGGGCGGCTCCGCGAGCCGCGGGCCTGCCGGCACCGCCAGCCGCCGGCGCGCCGCCGCCACGACCGCCGCCGCTGGCGCCACGCCGCGACTGCCGCTGCTGCTGCTGCGGCGCCGGCAACATGCTGCGCCTTCTCTACTCGCCATGTCCGCTGGCCGCCGTCTCCGGGTGAGCGCACGCACAGAAAGCCTTGCCGCGCCGCTCCGCTGCCGCCGCCGCCCGCCTCGCCACCAGCACGCCGCACCTGTCCTTACCCCTCCTCCCCACCCCCCTTGCGCAGGCCGCGCCCCCCCGCGCTGCTGTGAACACACCGTCCAACGGCACGCCGCCTGCGTCGGCGCCGCAGCCCGGCTCAAACGGCGACGGCGGCGGCGGCGGCGGCGGCGGCGGCGGCGGGGACCTCGCAGCTATCCGCGACCAGGTGTCTGCACTGACAGCCCTGCTCGCGGCGACGCAGCAGCAGAACTCCCTGCTGCAGCAGCAGCTGCAGGCCCTCAGCGAGCGCGTCGGCGCGGGGCCGGCCGCGCCCGGGTCGTCGGAGCCGCCGGCTGCGGCTGCGGCCCCGGCCGCACCGGCGCCTGCCGCTGACCCGCCGGCCGCTGCTGAAGCCCCGACCGCTGCAGCACCGGCGGCGCCCGCGGGCGCCGCGGCGGCTGCAGACCCGCGGCCGGCGCCCGCTGTCTCGGCGCGGCCGGAGCAGCGGAGCGCCACGCCAGCCCGCAGCCAGGGGCCGGCCGCGCCCCGCCGCGACGGCGCCGCCGCCGGCAAAGACGGCAGCAAGGAGCGCCGCCGCGGCGGCGGCAGGCGCGGCGCCGCGGACGCCGGCGCGGAAGCGCCCCCGTCGTCGCCCACGGCCGCCGCGGCGCCGTCGGCGGCGGAGAGCGTGCAGCGCCTGTCGCAGCTCAATGCCCAGCTGAAGCAGCTGCTGGCACAGCCGCCGGGCCCGGTATCAAATGCGACCGCCGAGGAAGCCGCCCGCCTGCTGCAGGAGTCCAAGGCGCGGGCCGAGGCCTGGCTCGGGGCGGCGCCTCGGGCCGATGCGGCGGCGGGGGAGCGGGGGCCGGCTGCGGCAGCGCGGCCGGAAAGGCGGGCGGAGCGGCGGCAGGAGCCGAAGCGGCCGCAGAGGGCACGCGATGACGCAGCCGCGTCACCTGCCGCCGCTGCCGCCGCCGCCGCCGCCAAGCCGGCGGCGCCCGCTGCCGCCGAGCCGGCGGCTGCGCCGGTGCCTGTGCCAGCTGCGGAGGCGGCAGTGGTGGTGCCTGCGGCAGCGCCTGCGCCAGAGGCCCAGCAGCCGGCGCAGACTGAGGCGGCGGCCGCCGCTGCAATCGAAGAGCAGAGGGCCGAGGCGGCCGCGACCATAACCGCCGACACGGCCCCCGCCCCGCCGGCGGAGGCGGCTGCAGAGGTGGCCGTGACTGCGCAGGCCGCGGCGGCTGCGCGTGCAGAGGTCGCGGAGGCCGAGGCGCCTGCGTCTGCGGGCGTGCCCCCCTCTGACGAGCGGGCGTCCCGCCCGCAGCTGCCCGGCACGGCCGGGGCGCAGCCCGCGCCAGCGGAGGCGGAGGCGGAGGCGGCGGCGCCGGCTGCCGCGGAGGGGGAGGGCGCCAGACCGCGCCCAGCCCGCGGCGCCGACCCGCTGGCCGCGCGCATCGCCTCCTGCCGCGGCTTGCGCGACGTGCAGCGGCTGTTCGAGCAGCAGCAGGCGCGCGGCCGGCTGCGGCCGAGGCACGTTGCCGCCATGGTCGTGCGACTGGCCGGCACGCCCGAGGGCAGGGCCGCGGCCGCGGCCGCCGCGGCCGGCGGGGGCGGGGACGCCGACGCGCGGGGCGCGGGGCTGGTGGCTTTTGCAGAGGAGCTGCTGCCCGTGCTGCAGCTGGGGCTGGGCTTACTAAGCGCGGACGATCTGGCGGACTGCGCGATCTCGGCCGCGGCGATGGGGCTGGCGCCGCGCCGCTCCTGGACCGCCGCGCTGCTGGGCGCGTCGCTGCCGCGGCTGGGGCAGCTCGACGCGCGGCGGCTCGCGGGGCTGGCCGCCGCGCTGCCGGCGCTGGGCGCGCTGCCGGCGGAGGGCGAGGCCGCGGCGGGCGAGCGGCGGGGCGGCGGCGGCGGCGGCGGCGGCGGCGCCGCGGCGGCTTGGGTCAAGGCATGGGAGCGCTGCAGCCGCGAGCTGCTGCAGCGGCAGCAGCAGGAGAGGGAGCAGGAGCAGGCGGCCCCCACCCAACCCCAGCCCCAGCCGGCAGAGGGCGAGGCCGCCGGCGAGCGGGGCGCGGCCGCGGCTGCCGCTGCGGCTGCAGCGGCGACGCCGGCGCGCGCCTCGCCCGCAGACGTTGCCGCGATCGCCGCGGCCGCGGGGCTGCTCGGCTTCCAGCCCGGCGCCGCCTGGCTTCAAACCCTCCTTTCCGCGGCAGAGGCCGCCGCGGACGCGTCCGAGGCAGCAGCCGCCGCGGCGCCGCAGCCGCCGGCTGGCGAGGCAAAGGGCCGGGCGGCGGCTGTGCTGGACGCCCCCTCGGCGGCGGAGCTTGTGGTTGCTCTTTCACAGCTGGTCTCCTCAGCCCAGGAGGCCGCCGCTGCAGCCAGCGATGCTGACAAGGACAGCGCTGACGGCGACGGCGACGGCGCAGCAGAGGGTGCCGCCGCCTCCGCCGCCGCGGCGGCCGCCGCGCGCGCGGCGGCGCTGGCGCCGCGCCTGGCGCGGGCGGCGGCGGCGTCGGGTGCCGGCGGGCTGTCTGCGCTGGCGCCGGGTGTGCTGGTGCGGCTGGCGGTGGCTCTGGAGTCTCTCGGGGTTCAGCCTGGTGAGCGGGGTTTCGGTTTAGGGTTCAGGGTTTATGAGGGGGACTGCGGGGGCGTTGGGCTGGCAGTGTTATGGGGCTTGCCCTGACATGGGGATGGACAGGACTGCCCTGGCAGGACCTCAAACCCACCCAGACCTAACTTAATGACGACCATTTCCTTGGAAAAACGCCACCGCTGCGAACGACCAGAACCCTCGTGGGTGGCGGCCTTTGCGCGCGCCCTGGGGCGCCGCGTCCGCTCCCTCCCGCCGCGCGCCGCGCTCGACGCGCTGCGCGCGCTGCGGGGCTGGCAGGCGCGCGCGCCCGCCTCGGAGCCCGCCGCGCCGGACGCGGCGGCGCTCGCGCCGCTGCTGTCGGCGCTCCTCATCCGCCTCGCGGACGCGCCCGAGTCCCTTTCGCAGTCCGAGATCGTTTTTTCGGTCTGCGCGGCCGCAAACCTCGGGCTCGTAATCGCCGGCGCGCCGGGGGCGCTGCCCGGCGACGGGAGCCCGGCGGGCGCCGCCGCGGCGGCGTCGGCGGTGCACGCGCTTACAACGGAGCTGTCCGCGCCGCCCCACGCCGGCGCGCCGCCCCGCCTTGCCGGCGCGCCGCCGGCGTCGCTCGCCGCGCTGCTGCGGGCGCTGCGCGCGCTGGGCGTGGCGCCGCAGGGCGCCTTCCTGGCCGCGGCGCAGCGGGAGTTGAGGGGGCGGCTGGCCGAGGGGGGCCTGCCCGGACTGCCGCTGCCGGCGTTTTGCGGCTTTGCCGAGGCGGTGGCTTCCTTTGGGTACAAGCTGGAGCAGGAGCTTCTCGACGGCTTCCTGGAAGCTGCGCAGCCGGCGTTTGACCGGATGAGCGGTGGGTGGCCGGCCAGCGTTGGTTCCCCCTTGCCGCAGCGGGCGATGCGCCACTCAACCGCTCGCTTCCCGCCCTCCCCAAAACCGCCTCCCCCGAAACCACTCCCCTCGCCTCCCCGAACCCCGCATCCGCAACTGCCAGCCGCCGACCTGTCGCGGCTGATGACTACGCTGGGAGCCCTCCGCCAGAAGCCGCGCCCGCAGCTGGCCGGCGCCCTCGCCGCCGCCGTGCAGCGCACTGTCGCCGGCGCCGGCGGCGACGCCGGGGGGAGCCTGGAGCAGGCCGCGGCGTGCCTGTGCGCGCTGGCGGATCTGGGGCTGAGGCGGGAGGACACCCAGGGGCTCCGCGCCACCACCGCGGCCGCCGCGCCCTCCCCCCAGGAGCTCGCATCCGCGCTGCTCGCCGCCACCGCGCCGCGGCTGCCGGCCGCGCCGGCGGGAACGGTGGCAGCGGTGCTGTCGGCAGCGGGGCGGATGGGGCTGGGGGCGGGGGGCGGCGAGGGCGGGCAGCCCGCGTGGCTGACCGCGGCGCTGGAGGGGGCGGAGGAAAAGGTGGCGAGCGCAGATGACGAGGTGGGTTTGCTGCCCTTCATTGGGGCAAGGGGCAGGTTGGGTTGGGAATGCCGCGCTGCAGCTGTTGCAGGCAGCCCAAGGCGGTTGCTACCCGTGCATGCCCTACCCGTTGCTGCCGTATCCGCCCTCGCTTTCTGCCAACGCACTGAACACCGCAAACACAATCCCCTCCCGGCCGCAGACCCTGACCGCGCTGCTGGAGGCGCTCGCGGCGCTGGGCGCCCCGCCTCCCCCGCCGCTCGCTGCGGCGCTGGTGGCGCGGCTTGAGACCGCGCTCGGCCGCCTGCCCGCGCCGGCGCTGGCCGCGGCGCTCACGGCGGTGCAGCGGCTGGGGCTGGGGGGCGATGGGCAGCTCATGGGCGGTTACCTTGACAGGTGGGTGTGTTTGTGGGGGGATGTCGGGCCTGCTTGCCACTGGTCTGTGCTTTGTTGCTGCTGGCCCCTTTCTGCCCCTTTCCGCCTTCAGTGCAGAGAAGGCACCTATTTGCACCACTCCGCTCCGCTGTGCGTGGTGGGCACACCTTCCGTGCACGCAGACTCTGACTCAAAAATGCAACACCAACTCCACAATACCAACAACAGGGCGTTGGCATCTGTCGGCGAGGCCTCCCCCTCCGACGCCGCCGCCGTGCTGCGCGCCCTCGCGGCCGGCGCCTCCGCCGCCGCCGGGCCCGCGTCACCCCAAGCCGGCGCCCGCGCCGGGCCCGACGCGGCCTGGGTGTCTGCATACACAGCCGCCCTGCAGGCCAAGCTCGCAGACGCGGACGCGCCCACGCTGGCGGCGCTTTTTGAGGCGGCCGCGCGCCTGGGGGCCTCCCCCGGCGCCGCCTGGCTGCGCGACGGCGCGGCGGCGGCGCGGGCGCTGCTGGGCAGCGGCTTTGCGGACGCGGGGCGCATCCTCGGGGCGCCCGGGTGGCGGCGGCCGTTTGACCTTCCGGAGCTGGTGGACTGCCTCTGGGGGCTGTCCAAGATGGGCGCGCGCGGCGACGGCGTGGCCCAGCTGGCCGGCATGCTGCTGGGCAAGAGCTCGGACCGGCTGGGGTCGGAGGCGGTCAGCCCGGCGCAGCTGGCGCGCTGCATCTGGGCGCTCAGGTGCGCTTCTGGCTGTGGTCGCGGGCGCGTGCCGGCAAGGGCTCGGCGTGTGCGGCTGGGCGTGGGGTTCTGCACTCGGTTGCAGGGGCGGCAGCATGCTTGACTGCGGGTTGGTTGCCCGCCCCGTGGTTGTTGGGTGCGTTCCCGCCTTCAAATCGAGGCGTGCAAGAGCCCGGCACCCCTAATCGGCGGCGCCCCCAAACCAAACACCGCAGCGCCTGCGGCACGCGCCTGCCCACAAAGTGGCTCAACCAGTTTGCCTCGGCCGCCGCCCCCGTCGTGTCCGACTGGGGCCGCGCTGAGCTGGCGGACGCCGTCGCGGCGCTGTGCATGCAGTACGGCATGCCCGGCGCCGACGCCGGCGCCGCGCCGGCGGGCGACGGGGGGGACGGCGGCGCCGCCCCGTCGGCCGCGGCGCCGACGCCGCGCGCGCGCAAGGCGGCGGCGGCGGCCGCTGCCACCGGCGGCGGCGCCGGCGCGCCGGCGGACGCGGAGCGGGACCGGCCCGCGCAGCAGCTGCTGCGCGCGATCGGCGCCGCGCTCGGCGCGGCGGCGGGCGACCTGCCGGCCCCCGACGTGGGCGCCGCAGTCCGGCTGATGGCGGAGCTGTCCGTCGCGCCGCCTGCCCCGCTGCTGGCGCGGTTCTCCTCCGACGCCGCCGCGGACTGGCGGGCCCTTTCGGACGCCGCTCTCGTCGGCGCGCCCGCGGCGCTGGCGGCGGTCGGGGCGGCGGCGCCGGACGCGGCATGGCTCGTCGGCTGCGCGGACGAGCTGCTTTCCAGGTGGGGGTGGAATGTTTGCATGGGGTTGCATGGGGTTGGGCGGGGTTGTTAGGGGCTGCAGCCGCCGCCTCAAGCCGTCCTGACCCTCCTGTCACGCAACGCACCCCACCCACTCGCAACAACAGGCTGCCCCGCATGGCCGCGCCCCTGCGCTGCCGCGCCGCATGGGCGCTCGCCACGCTCGGCCACGCGCCGGCGCCGGACTGGCTGCGCGCCTTTGAGGCCGCGGCGCTCGCCGGCGAGGGGGGCGGCGATCTGAGCGGCGCTTCGCCGGGAGATGCGGTGGATCTGATCTGGGCGCTCCAGTCGCTTCGCGCCGCCGCCGCCGCCGCCGCCGCCGCGGGCGCCGCCGCCGAGCCGCTGCCGCCGTCTGCGCTGCGCGCGGTGTGCGCGCGCTGCGCGCGGCGCGCGGCGGCGCTCGGCGCGCCGCGGCTGGCGAGGCTGATCACGCTGCTCGCCGACACGGCGGCGCCAAGCTCGTCCCAGCCCCGCGCCGGCGGCGGCGCCGGCGACGGCGCTGTTGAAGAGCCGTTTGCTGTGCCGGCGGGGCTGGTCGAGGACATTTCAAAGGCGGCCTCCGCCGCCGGCTGCATGACGGCCCTGATCGCGGCCGCCTCTGCGCCCGGCGCCGGCGGGCCTGTTGCGTTCGCCGTCGCCGCGGCCGCGATCGACCTTCGGCTGGCCAACGCGGCGAGGGACGAGCTCATGCGCCGGCTGTACGCGCCAGTGGCCGCAGCCGCCAACGGCAGCAGCAGCAGCGCCGCCGCCGCCGCCGGCGACGCGGCGCGGGCGCTGTGGGCCGGCGCCCGCCTCGGCGGCCGCTGGCTGCCGCCGCAGCTCACCGCCTTTGAGGCCGCCACCGTCCCGTCCCTGTCCGAACTGGACGGCCCGGAAGCCGCCATGCTGCTGCAGGGCTTCGCCCTCAACGGCCACCGCCCCTCCCAGCCCTGGCTCCAGGCCTTTGCCGCCGCCGGCCTCGACGGCCGCCGGCTGGCCGGACTGCCGGCGTCCGAGGCGCTGGGCGTGCTGTCCGCGCTGCGCGACACCGCCGGCGGCGACGGCGAGGCGGCGCGCGTGCCGTGGCTAAGGGGCTGGGCCGAGGGGCTGCCGGCGGGGGACGTGCTGGCCCTGACGCCGGAGCATACAGTGCTGCTGCTGCAGCTGCTGGGCGCCCCGGCGCGCGGCGCCGCCGAGCCCGCCGCGGCGACGGCGAAGGCCGTCGACCCGCAGCTGCACGGCACGCTGTGCCTCTCGTTGTCGCGGCGCCTGCAGGAGCTGAGCGCCGCCCAGCTTTGCGCCGCGACGTGCGCGCTGGGCGCGCTGCGGCTGCCGCCCGCGGACGCGTCGCTGCTGCCCGCGCTGGCGCTGCGCGCCGCAGAGAAGATGCCCGCCATCAGCGCCGCCCAGGCGACCGGCCTGGTGCGCGCGTTTGCGGCGCTCGGACTGCCGCCGGGGGAGCCGCTGCAGTCCAAGATCTGCGCCAAGCTGGCCGAGGCGGCGGGGGGGATGGACCCCGTAGAGGCGGCCACCGTTTTGGCGGACGCCCTGAGCGGTGGGTGCCGTGTCCGCTTCCTTTTTTGCGGGATTGCCTGGTTTTGCGCCTGTGTAGGCTTTTGCTTTCCCGGGCCTGCTTGTGCCAGCGGTGTCGTTTGTGCCCTTCATTGCTCTCTCTACACTTGCCGCGCCGCAACAAACCGCTGCACACTTCAAAAAATCAGGCCTGGAGGACCCGACGCCGGCGCTGGTGAAAGCCCTCATGACCGGCCCCCAGCTCAAGGGCCCCCCGCAGCTGCGCGCCCTCGTCGCCGCCCCGCGCGGCGCCGCGGCGCTGGTGGCGCTGCTGGGGGCGCTCGCCGGCCGCGGGCTCGCGCCGCCGCCGGGCTGGCTGGAGGGGGCGCAGATGGCGCTGGCGGGGGCCTGCAAGCGGTGGGTGGGGCCTGGGGAGGGGGGGGCGAGTTGAATCGCCCGGTCGCGCTGCGCTCCCTCCGCCAGGGCGCAGCGCCATGACAATGAGAAGCGCCCATCATTCACCCCACTCATCTGCTGCCGCTGCCGCCGCCGCCCAAACCACTCCGCAAACCAGGATGCCCCTGCCGGTCGTAGCCGACGCGACGCGCGCGCTGGCCGCGCTGCTGCCGCTCGCGCCGCCGCCCGCGGCGGGCCTCGAGCCGGCGCTGGCGGCCGCCCTGGTTGAGGACACCGCCGCGCGCATGTCCGAGGCGGGCGCGCGCGCGCCCGAGGGCGGACTGCCCGCGCTCGTCGCCGTAGGCGGCTTCCTGGCGGACTGCGGCTTCCGCCCGAGGGAGGCCTGGCAGTCCGAGTTCGAGCGCGCGCTCGCCTCGGCGCTGGCGCCGCCGGCGGACCCCTCGCTGCGCGCGGCCGAGCTGGCGCGGGGGCTGGGCGCGCTCGCGGCGTGGGGCCGGCGCGGCGGCGAGCTGCCTGGCGCGGCGCTGGACGCCTCTCGCTACCTGCTGGCCGACGCGCCGCCCTCCGCGCTGGGGCCGCTGCTGCTGGCGCTGACCGCGCTCGGCGCGCGGCCGGGGTCTGCGTGGATGGCGGATTGGGAGGGCGTCACGCGCACCGCGCTCGACGCGGCGGCGCGCGCCCCCTCGGACGACAGGGCCGCCGCCTCGGCCGCGCCGCGCGCGTCGCCGTCGGACGTCGCCGCGATCGTCGCGGCCGCGCCGCGCGCCGGCGGCGACCCCGGGCCGGCCTGGCTCGCCGCCGCGGCGGGGGCGGCGCTCGCGGCGGCGCCGCGGATGGGCGACGCTGAGCTGGCGGCGCTGGGCTCTGGACTGCACGCCCTCAAGTTCCGGCCCAGCCCGGACTGGGCGGCGGCCGTCCAGCGGGAGCTCGCGGCGCGCCGCGCCGCGGCCGGCGGCGGCTCGGGTGGGGCCGGCGACCTGGCTTCTGCAGAGGCGTGGTTTGCCGCGCTGCGCGTCCAAGGCGCGTGACCGCCGCGGCCGGGGCGGCTCTACGATGGGCTAAGCTGAGCGCGAAGGCGCGCGCGCGTGCGCTTGCCTCGGCAGCCCGGAAGCCGTGCCAACAACAACCGCGCCGCGCCGCGAGGCGCGGCGCTGGGCGGGGCCGCCCCGCGTGCGCGTCCCCCAAACGGCATGCAGCGGCGAGCGGCGCGCCTGCACGCCTGCAACGTGCCACTCCTATTCTCATGCACGGCCCGAAATAAACGACCAGGCTCTTCCTCGTCTCAGGCCGCGTCTGGGTGCTTCGCTCTTGGGGAAGCAGGGGAAGCAGCATGGATGTCGCGTGCGGTTCCATTTTTGGAAAACAGCTTAAACTGGGGTTGGAGTTGCTGCCTGCGGGGCAGCGCCGACTGTCCTGCTGTGTGGCAGCGCCGGCGCGCGGCTCGCAGCCGCCGATGGCACGGTCAGCGCTGCTGTACAGCATGCGCGCGCCGCGCCGCCGCATGCGCGCCTCCGTGCCAACGAAAAAGCGACGATCAAGATTATTTCTCCGTGTCCGCGCAGTCGGATGGTGCCGCGGCCGCTGGATCATCGCCTCGTTTAGGGCTCTGGCGGCGTCACTCGACCGGCCGAGCTTACTTGCGGTCTGTCGTTGGTCTGGCCTCTCACATTTGCATAGAATCGAACGTTTAAAACGTTCTCACCACCTGATCATCCCTCCCACAGCGAGGCAGCGCCGCAATCGGGCTTGCATCCAGGTGGGAGCCGTCCTCCGCGCCCTGCGCCCGCGGATTTCCGCAATTGATCGCAGCCGCGAACCCAACGTAGGGGGTGCCGGCCCCTGCCAGGCAGCCCCGACGCCCCCTCCAGAGGGGCGTAACCCAAGCCGTAAACCCCCCTCTCCTTTTCCTCCGGGCGATCCGCCCCCCACCCTGCCCAGGAAGACACCTCGACCACAATGGCTCGCTATCGGGCCGCGCTGGCCGCGCTGGCGGCGGTGGCCCTGCTGCTGGCCACCACCGTGGGCGCTGACGTGGTCGACCCCACTCTCGCCGGGCCGGGGAGGCAGCTCCAGGCCACTCCCAACATAAATTGCAGGGCCTTCACCACCATCCTCGACCCTAACACCCCGTCACTCGGCTGTAACTCCACCGAGGTGGCCCTGTCATCCCTCGTGGACTCGCCCGCCGAGACGACGCTGTTGACTCCCTCCAACTGCACCAACCTCGTTGAGGGTCGGGTGACTCTCCCCGCAGGTCGGAACGATGCTGAGCCTTTCGAAGGGCTCGATTGGCCGTTGCCATGGATGCTATGCCCGCACACGTGCCCGCATGTGTGACCCGGCGGTATCTTGCGGCCCCCAAACTCTTCCCACCCCGGAGATTTTGAGGGGACGACGAAACCCCAAACCCCACCGCTTGCAGGCTCCAACTGCACCTTCACGGCAACAGACAAAAGCACCAACGAGACCTGCCAGGGGTCGGTCCTGGTGACTCCCTGCCGCCCCGCTTGCGCCCTGCAAGGCCAAGTCATCCAGTGAGCGGGCGCCGCGTTTGCGCACCGCCCCGCATGGACATGTGGAAGCGCGACATTGGCACGGGTCTTTGGGGATGGCCCCCCCGAGTTTGCGGCCCCACCTTGTCCCATCCAGAACGAATGCAAGTGGGTGCGCTGCTGGCAGCCAGCAAGCCCAGCCAAGCAAGCAACCTCCAACAAACCCCGTCCCCACACCAAAAAAATTCAAAACAAAAGGGCGACCAGCCCCAACTGCAAAGTCACGGCCAAAGAGCTTGGGGATAAGGCTTTTGACTACGTTTCTTCCACAGCCAATGTCAACGTCTACCTCTTGTCTGATCTGGAGCACCCAATGGTGGGTGGGGGAGTAGCCCTGGGGCGCCTGCTCGCGCGCTTTGAAGTTGCCTGCACGCCCCACACCCTTGCACCGCCTACTGGGCCATCAAAAGGTTGCCCAACGGACTTTTGACAGTCCAAAATGCCGCTGCCCTTAAAAGAGGGGAACAACTGAGCTGCGCCCCCAAAAGCCGCAAACCGAAACAACAAAAACCAACAGGGCACCACCTACGAGGACGAAAATTACAAGAACAAAACAATCACCGTGCCTGGCACACTCCCGCCGGGCATGCACGCGATCCACGCGCGCGTCGTTTTGAACGGCGTCGAGTCAGGCCTCTCCGAAAAGTGCACCTCCAAATCGTCGACCCGGTGCCCCGGCCCACTAAGGGCGTGGTGCTCAAGGACAACTGCTTTTACGCGCCGCCAAAGTCGTCATCTGATATGACTGGCAAGGCGCGTCGTGGCCGAGGGCGCTGCTGGTGTTAGCCTGTGCTTGGTGCCCCAAACCCGCACTGCTCGCGCCGCCAGAAGCAATCAACAATCAACCCCAGCATGTAAAAGCACAGCCACTCTGGCACGCCCCTCCTAATCAAAATCCCTCCATGAAAATGCCACACACTCTGCAGGTGTGCATGGCGCTGACGCACCGCAACGCAACAAAGGGTAAGCCTGAGGTGGACGGCATCGCCGACGCCCCCGCCGACGCTTGCTCCAGCGCGTTTGTGTGGGCGAAGGAGGCGGCCGAGAAGAGGGCCGACGGGACCATCAAGGCCAGGAACTGGATCTACATTAACGATGGCAACTTCCAACTGCTGAACGCAACGGTCGGCCCGGACACCTTCGCCATTGTCAGCTCCTCCCCCGTGATCTGCATCGAAAGGAGGCGGATCAAGCGCCGCGGCACGACCGTCGCGTTCAAGATCGGCGCCGCTGACGGCAATGGGTTCCTGGACACCCCAAAGGAGGACGTTTCTGGCGAGGTCACCATTTACAAAGAAAACACGAGCGGCTGTAAGCAGGCCTTTGATTCCCTGTTCTAGGGATTCCAATCTGTTGAACCCAAGGCGCACCGCCCTTCACCAGGGCTGCGCCAACTGCCCGCCGTAGGCCGGCCTGCCCCTGCGGCGCGTCTTCCGTGCAGCAAAACAACCTCCCTCACTCCCGGGCTTGCTGCGACGCTCACGTCACAGCAGCCCCCGTTTGATCGAATCCAAAAACGACACTCAGCTGCCTTGCCCTCATTGCCCGGTCGACCAAAACGGCGCTCGAGCAAGGCGGCGCTGACTATTACGGCACTGCAAGCAATATTAAGCCGGCTTTGAATCGCCGTGCGCGCTGCTGCCCGCGCGCAGCGCGTGCGTGCCGCTCAAAACCCCATTCCGAACTAAGCCCCCAAGCCCCAAGCCTGCCGGCGGCTGCACATCTCCAGCCCGGCACTGGAATGCCACCACAGCAGTCCACCCGGCCAGCTGGCCTAGTCCCACCGTGCCACAGCCGGTGGGCGGTCCACGGGGCCGCCATTATTAAAAACACACTGCTAATACGGTACGAGACTGCAACGAACCCTTTACTACGCGCGCACCTGCAGTAAATAACTGCATATTAATCCCGAGGAGCGCCGCAGCCGCTGCTTGGCCTTGCGCGTGGGTTTGGCGGCTGCTGGGCGCGCGCCAGCTGCAGGGCGGCCGCCGCGGCGCAGGCGTCACCGCGGTGGGAGTCAGCGGGCACTGCGCTCGAAAGCGAGTGGTGTATCGGTCCAGTTTGATACGGACTTTAGTTATAGCACGCAGCCCGTCACTGCCGGCGCCCAGCCAAACCAATGCAGTGCCCTCTCGCCGCGCAGCGCCTGCTGACGCGCTGCAGCGCGCGGCTGGGGGCTTGCGAGAATGCATTCGGTTTGAGGAATGCGGCAGCGCGCGCGCTGGGGCTGCCAGTCCCCCGCCGGGCGGCGAGCGCAGCGGCGTCTGCCACCGCCAGCGCAGACGCGGCCGCCGCCCCAGGCGCCGTCCCCGGCGTGCCGCTGCCGCGGCTGCTGCCGTCCAGAGAGCCCACCAAGAAGGCCGTGGGTGGGTTGCACCAGCGCAGCTGCCTAGTCCCCAGTCGGCTCCCTCGCCGCGACCGCCGCCGCCCGGGCCGCCGCCGCGCGAGCGGCGCCGCAGCGGCGCAGCGGCCGGGGTGCGTGCGGCGGCAGCCCACCTTGCCGACCCCCAACCCAGCCGCCGGCCGCCTCAAAACCGCTGCAAACCTCGGGCGACCCCACCCCCAACCCCCAGGCATGCTGCAGCGTGTGCCCGTCATCCCCCCGCCCGCCGAGCAGCTCGCCTCCGCGCTCAAGCGCGCCGCGCGCGTCGCGCCGTCCGCGGCGATCAAGAACGAGGCGGAGAAGGAGCGCAACCGCGCGGCGCGCCAGCTGGACGCGCTCATGAAGGAGCTGTCGTCGCCGCTGACGCGCGCGGTCAAGGGGTTCCCCCGGCCGGCGGCGCTGCACCCCTTTGAGGCGGCCCTGCTTGACCTGACTGTTGGCGCGGGGCCGTACGCGTCCATCCTGGGAAAGGTGGGGGGTTGTGGGCTTTGGGGGGTCTTTGCGGGGGCGATGGAGGATGACGGGGCTTGGCGGGGCTTGAAACGGGCTTGGAGGGGACGTTGGCGAGGCTTGGGGGGCTGGCAGCTGCAAGCGCGTTCGCGCGCGCACCAGTCGTCGGGGCCCGATTTTGCCGGCCGCTGCAGCCGCAAACACATACAGTCCAACACTCAAACTCAACACTGAAACGCGCGCGCAGGTGGACGCGCTGCGCAAGGCGCTGCAGGAGGTCGGCAAGGCCTATGCCAACCGCGCCGCAAAGGCCGCCAACAAGCGCGAGGCCACGGCTGCGGCGGAGGAGGGAACCGAGACGCTCAAAAAGGCGCGCCGCGCGATCCGGCCCCTGCGCGCCGGCGGCTCGCGGCTGGCTGCTTGCGACCCTAGGTTTTCGAAAAAAGGGCGCTGCAGACCCATCACTCAATTTCCGACGGCCCCACGCAACCGCGCGCCGCGCCCGCAACAAACCACCCACCAAACCCCCAAAAAACCCTCCGCCAAACAACCCCCCCCAAAAGGTCTTTGAGCGCGGCTCCCGCGCTGTGGACGACCTCCGCCGCATGTCGCGCGCGCTGCGGTCGCTGCCGCACGTCCAGCCGGAGCTGCCGACGCTGGCGCTGGTGGGGGCGCCAAACGTGGGCAAGAGCAGCCTGGTGCAGGTGCGGCGGGCGCGGGGCGGGGGCCGTTTGGCGACGAGCGCGCTTTTGTTCCGTGCCGGCGGTTGGTTGTGCTGCTCTGGCGTTCGCATGTGCGTGCTCCCTCCCGCAGCGCGCTGTTCAGCTTTGGCATCCCGATCGCTTGATCGGCGGCCGCTTTTGTGCAGCGCGCCCAGGGCTGCTCTCAGGACACACCAGGACACAGCACAACACCAGACCCGCAGCCGAAGCCGAAACCTAACCAAAACCCAACAACGCGCCCCTCCCCCCAAAAGGTGCTTTCCACCGGCACCCCCGAGGTCTGCGACTACCCCTTCACTACGCGCTCAATCAAGATGGGACACTTTTGGGTGGACGCGCGCAAACACCAGGCGCGCGCGCACACACATGGGGGCGTGCGCAAACGCGGGCGCGAGCGGGCGGCAGGCTGCGCACAAACTTCAAATGCCACACTTTGCAACAACGCACACAGCCCCGCAGGCGCCAAACCTTTTGCCAACCTCCCTCATCGCCCCACCCCCTCAAAAACACCAACCAACCGCCGCCCCGCCCCTCCCCAGGTGACCGACACCCCCGGTCTGCTGTCGCGCGCCGATGAGCAGCGCAACGCAATGGAGCTCCTCACACTCGCTGCGCTGCAGCACCTGCCCAGCAGGTGACTCATCTCAAAGGGGGCGCGAGCGGGGTTTGCGCTCCGCAGCCAGGCCTGTGCTGACGCAGCCAGGGCAGACGCATCGCCGCGGCCGCGCTGCTGTGTTGGGGCCGACGTCGTGGGGGCTTTTCTTCCATGCTGCCTCAACCAGCGGCGGCTTTGGGTCCTGTCGCAGTTTTGGGCGCGCCGGCGGCCGCCGGCGGTCAAACCGAATGCGACCCGCCCACCCCTGCCGTAACCCCGGTGCGACCTCCCTCCCCTGCTCCCTCCCCTGAACAGCGTTGTGTTTGTGGCAGACCTAACGGAGGGCTGCGGCACCAGCTGCGCGGACCAATGGGCCATCCGGGCCGAGCTGCGGCAGAGGTGGGCGCCGCCCCCGCGGGCCGTCTAGGGCGGTGGCTTGGGGGGGACGGGGTGGTTTGGAGTTGTTCCTACCTTCAAGGCGGCTGCAATGTGATTGACTGGGCTCTCCTTGCCAGCTGTGGGAAACCAACCGCCGGGGGCAAGCTCGATGGACCTTCCCAAACCCCTCCCCCAATCCCCCGACCCCCCCCATTCCAATCACCCAACCCCCCAACCTGGCCCCAGGTTCCCCGGCAAGGTGTGGTTTGACGTGCTGTCCAAAGCCGACCTGCTCACAGACGTTTGGGAGCTGGCGGACAGCCCAGACGTGGCGCCGCGGCACGCGCCCCGGGCAGCAGCAGCAGCGGCAGCAGCAGCGAGCAGCGGCGCGGGCGCGGCGGCAAGTGAGGCGGAGGCAGCGGCCAGCGGCAGCGGCGGCGGCGAGGAGGGCTGGGAGGAGCGGCGGCGGGCGGCGGCTGCGGCAGAGGTGGAGGCGGGCGACGGCGGCAGCGGCGGTGCGGCCCCGAGCGGCAGCGGGTCCGAGGCGGGCGCGCGCGGGCCCGAGGCAGACCCCGTTCTCGCGTTCGCGCGGCTGCCCGGCGCGCTGCGCGCCTCGTCGCTCTCGGGCGAGGGGATCGAGGGCCTCAAGGCGCGCGTGATGGCTGAGCTGGCACGCGTGGCGGCGGCCGAGCAGGCGGCGGCGGAGGCCGAGGCGGCGGCCGAGGCGGAGGCGGACGGTGAGGGCGGCGAGGATTGGGAGGATGAGGAGGAGGAGTGGGAGGAGGGGGACAAGGGCGGCCCCGTGTAATGGGCCGTTGACGGGGCGTGGCTGCATTTCCGGGGGTCGGGCGGTCGGGGTTCGGCAGGCAGGCCGACGCGCAGCAGGCGGCAGTGTGGCACGGGGGGCAAGCGGGTGCGGGTGTGAGGACACTCGAGCGACAAGCAGGTGCAGCAGACACTCGCGACGCGCACGCTCACGGCTGCAACGGAAAAAGGGCGCAGGCTGGGCACCTCGGTTCGTTTTGCACCGCGATCCCCAAGCAGCGGCTGTGCAGGCCGCCGCCGGCGCCAGCGCCTCGCCGCTCTTCATAGAGAGGTTACAAAACCGGGCAGGGTGCGTGTGAGAGCTCTTGCAGCATGCAGCTTCACCGCTCAAACACCGCGAGCGTTTCCAGTGAGTCCGTCCCCGGAAAGAACAGGAAGGCGCGCGCCGACACGGGCCGCCACCCGCCCGCCACCAGCGCGGCCGCGTCGCGCTCCAGCGCAGCGTAGCCGCAGGACAGGTACACCAGGCGGCGCGGCGCGGGGGGCGCGTCCGGGGCGCCGCCGCCGCTGCCCTCCCCGCTGCTGCCGCCGGCGCCGGTGGTGCTGCTGCTGCTGCCGCCGCCCCTGGCCACTCCACTGGCGGCGCCCATGGCCGTGCCTCCGCCGCCGCCGCGGCCTCGGCGCGCGCCGCCGCCGCCGCCGCCGCCGCTGCTGCCGCTCCCGCCCCCGCTCCCGCTTCCGCCGCCCGTTGGCGGGGGCTTGAGCAGCTCCCGCAGCAGGGCGGGGTCCAGCCCCTTGCTGCAGGGGGTGGCGTTGGTTTTATTTTGTGGGGGGTTGTTATTGCGGAGGCTTTGGCGGCTGCGCCTATGCCAAGGAAGCCAGCGATTTCAACAACCCAAGTTTCTGAGCCGCCAATGGCCCGATTCTTCATCGCCGTTGCCCCAGGCCTGCAACGCCAAAGCACCCAGTCCGGGTGTCCAGCCCGCACCGGGGGGGGTCAACGATGACTGTGTCTGCGCCCTCCAGCCACGCGGCGGGGTCGTCGCCGGCGGAGGCGATCACCAGTGACACCCGCGCCGCCACGCCCTGAGGGGTTGTGTGCGTGTGCGCGTGCGGGCGGCAAAGGGGTTTGGGGCTTGAATTTGGTGGCTGTTCTGCTGATTCGTCGCGGTTGCCGCGTCGTTAAGCGAGGCATCAGGGCACACGGCGTGAGGATCGGCGTGGCGGCGTCCCCGGCTGATACTGCCAGCTGCCTTGCCCCGCCCCGGAGCGGCCGCAGCGCGGTGCGGTACGCGCACCCACCTCGGGCAGGGCGGCGCGCGCGGCCTCGAAAGGCTCCCTGCGGCGGTGGGGCGATTCGGGATTTGTCGGTTTGCCCTTGAACCTTTGCTCTGCAGAGTCACTTCGCAAAGGCTCTGGAGCCCAAGCATGCAGGAGTCTCAAACCAACTGCACCGCACGGATGCCCCCGCCCCTGGAAGAGCGCGTTCCAAGGTTCAAAGTCCCCCCCACCGCAAACCCCAGCCCCCCCCACCTGCAGCCAGGGTTGATTTCGACGCACCGCACCGACGCCGCCCGCCCCGCCGCCGCGAGCGCGAGGCCGATGGCGCCCGCTCCGGCGTAAAGCTCCGCCACGCGCGCCCCCCGGTCGGGCAGTGCGGCGGCGATGGCGGCGAGCGCGCGCTGCATCGCGCCGAAGTTGGCCTGGCGGGTTTTGTTTGGGGCGGGGGGTGTTGGTTGGTTGGCAGGTGGGCGGGTGGGGCGGTGCGGGCGCAGGGGAGGGACCCGTGCGACGGGTGCTGGCTGCAGGTTTGGCAAGCTTTGGGGGGTTTGAAGCAGGCTGCGGGGGTTGCGCAGACTCACGCACTTGCAAGCCCTTGTCGTCAAAGGCGCGCCGCAAAACCCAAGCGCAGAACCCTCCCCCAGGCCCCCAAGCACATCCCCACCTGCACAAAGCCCGCGGGCCCCACCGCCGCCGCCGCCCCGCCAAAGTCCTGCCATCCGTGCGGGGGCCCGTGCATCCACCGCCACTCGGGCCCGAAAACGGCGTTGCCGGCGGCGGGCTGGTAGTTGAACCAAACCGAGTGCAGCAGCGGCGGGGCGGACCCCTCGGGCCGCGCCGCCGGCGCCGCACTGCTGAGCCGCAGCCGCACGCCGCGGCCGGTCGGCGACGGCGCGACCTCCACGACGGGAGCCCTTCCACTGGCGCCGTTGCCGCCGCCGCTGCCGCTGCTGCTGGCCCTGCCGCCGCTGCTGCTGCCGCCGCTGCTGCTGCTCCCGTCGGCGCCGCTGCTGCTACCGCCACCGCCCCCGCCGCCTGCCGCCGCCCACAACTGGGCCGCAAATGCGGCGCAGGCGTCGGCGTCCGGGTGGTCTGGCCCCGCCGCATTCCACACCAGCACCAGCTGAGCGGGCGGGGCGTGCGGGCGTGCGTGCGTGCGTGCGTGCGGGCGTTTCTTCCCGCGGCGGCGGCGGCGACGGCGCAGCCGCGGGGCGTGCCCTCGATTCAGACAGCACCGGGGCTGAACGTGCGTCGTGCGCGCGCGCCCAGCCAGTCTCTGTTTACAGAAAGAGCTCAAAGGATGCTACACGCCACTGCAACGGCCCCGTTCTCAATAAACCCCCCTCACCTGTATCTGGGCGTGTGGGTCCTCCTCAGCGCGCCCCCCCGGGGCGGCCGGCAGCGCCGTGAACTGGGCGTAGCGCAGCAGCCCCCGGCGGGTGCGGTCCGAATAGAGCGCCAGCCGCGCGGCCGCGAGGGAGGAGCGCAGCAGCGCGGCGGCCTCGTTGATGCGCGGGTGGTGCGTCCTGCGCGTTGCGCGTCGTTGCGCGCGCGGTTGGGGGGGGGAGGTGGGGTTGGGGGTGGGCGACCGTTGGGGGTTGAGCGGCGGTGGGGGTGTTGTGATCGAGCCAGCTGCCAAGGCGGCCGCGTCGCGGATCAAAAGCAAGCATCAACATGAAGCCTGGCCCTCGCCAAGCAGGCTCGATACACGAACGCATGACACGCACGACACGGGCAGTGCTACCGGAAGCAGCTGCCCCCAGCTGCCCGCACTTGCAGTCCGGGATGTCCACCGCTTCGTGGCTGCCCGCCCGGAACAGCCCCACCACCGGCGCGCGCGCCCGCCCGCGGACCGCGAGCTTGGCGCGGCACCGCCACCCGTGCCGCGGCCCCGCGGTCACGGGGAAGCCGCCGGGGCAGCCGAGGGATGAGAAGAAGGCCGCCGCGCGCGCCGCCAGCGGCGGCGCGTCGAGGCCTGTGTTCAGGGTGCAGCCCGGGCACGCGCCAAAGTGGGGGCAGCCCAGCTCGTCGGCTGGCCGGGCCGAGGGGGCGGCGGCTGGTGGTTGGGCCGCCCGCGGTCCGGGCGGCGGCGGCGGCGGCGGCGGCGGCGGGGCGGTGCGTCGCCCCCGCTGGGCGCGGCTGGCGCTGGCGCCGCCGGCCGCTTCGCTCCGCGGCCGCCGCGGCGTGGCTGCTCCTGCTCCTGCTGCTGCGCCGTCCAATTGGCTCGGCGGGTGGTCAGCTCGCCGCCGCGAGGGGTTGCGCCCGCCTGCTGCGTTTGTGCGCGGCGCGGCGTCGCCACTGGGCCGCTGCTGCGGACCCGCCGCGCTGGCGGCCGCCACCGCCGCGCGGCGCCGCTCAAACCGCGGGCAGGCGGGGTGGCGCCACCCCAGCATTAGATCCGATTCAGCTAGAGCCGTGGTTTGGAGCCATTTGTGCGTGCGCTGCCACCGCCAGACGGCCGCTGTGCAAGGTCAGATCGATTTTCCCCGCGCGACAGCCCGCTTTCTAGGTCACTGGTGGAATCTGTGGGACCGTACAAGCTGTCGGAAAAAGCTATGATCGGCCGCTGCCTTGCCGGGTGTCGTTTGGCAGCGGCGCTTCGTCGCAGAGTGGCGGATGCCGCCCCGAGTCCCCGCCGCCCCCCAGCCGCCCCCCTCCCCCCTGCATGCAGGCGCCCCCCTCTTCAGCCGCTCTCCAACGCTCGCCCGAGCCGAGCCAGGGGTTACTCGCGCAGCGCTGCGCACGCCGCCCTCGCCAACCGCAGGCGGCTCGCGCCCGTCCCGCGCTCCCTGGACCCGGCCCGTTTTGCCGCCGCCTTCAAGCCCTACCGGGCGTAGGGCAGCTCAAGCCCTACCGGGCGTAGGGCAGCTCCTTGGCGGCGGCGTAGGCGTCCCCGGCCGCCAGCGTGAAGTGGCCGGACAGGGCCCGCTTGTGGTTGGTGGACATCTTCTCGTTCATGTGCTGCGGGTCAAAATAGTGTTTTTTTTGGGGGGGGGGAGGGGTTGGCGGGGGGTTTGCAGGGATTGTGCGGGGTTGGCGGGGGGGCCGGGGTGGTGCTGGTGGTCTCAGTGCTTTGCCTTTGCAGGGTGCAGCAGGGCCGGGTGTGCGGGCAGTCGAGCACGGGCGCGCGGGAGGCAGAGGGGCGCTGTTGCTGTGTGCGTGCGCGTTGAGCGGGCGCAGAGGCAAGGCAGGGCGCTGGAACATTCCAGACCAAACCAGCTGCCCGACAGCTAAGCTGCCGCTGCTGCTGTTCCGTTTGGCATCCGAGCAACCTCCTCATCCTGCCCGCAGCTTCCAGCATGTTGACCCCAGCACTGCAGCATCCTCCTGCCTGCAGGCTGCAGCCCCAGCCCCCCCTCCCCCCCAAAAACCACCGCTCCTCCCCCAGCCAGCCGACAAAGCCGCGCCATCCGCCGCACCTGCTTGCCGGCGTGGCGGGCGGTGATCTTGCCGCTGCCGGTGACCTTGAAGCGCTTGGCGGCGGCCTGGGGGGGCGGGGGCGAAGAACGCGGGGGCGGGCCGCGAGCGTGGACAGGCGTTTGGCGACGCGGGTCGCGGGTGCACGCGAGTGCCGACCTCAACGCTGCCCCCTCCAATGAAGGCGTCTGCTGCGCGGCACTGAGCCCCTCTGCGAGCATCCGCGAGGTGGGGGGGCTGCCGCACGCTGCACGCCGGCCGCCGACACCGCCCGCCGCGCGCCGCGCCGCCCGCGCCGCACCTTGCGCGTCTTCAGCTTGGCCTCCACCACCACCACCGCGGGCCTGACGGGCTGCGTGGGGAGCGCATGAGGGATCGTCGGGCGCGTTATGGGGCGCAATGGATGCGCTGTGATTGCGCTGGGGGAGGAGCAGCCACACGGACCCGCCGGCGCGCTCGGCCCCCGGGCCCGGCGCATTGGCGAGAACAAATGGCTTGCAATGCGATTTCCTGTTGGCCGCACGCTCACCGCCACTGCCACCGCTGACGAGCGCCTGCAGAGCCCCGGCGACGCCAGGAACGCGCTGCTGCGCGAAGAGAACACCTGCGCAAGGGGCAAGGAGCGCATCAGACATCCGTCGCGGGGGCCCAGCGCTCGCTGCGCGACGCGCTCGCCACCGCGGCCTCCGCCCCGCTCGCGCACCGCTTGCATGGCTGCTGCGCTTTCTGTCGGCTGCCCAAAGCAATCCTGGGATAAAGCCAGCCCGATACAACCGGCGCAGGCCTGCACGGGCGGCACTTTAGCGCGCCAGCGGCGGCGCCGCCGCCGCCGGCGCTCGAACGGCCAGCACCCCCGCACCCCGGGCCCTGCGGACTGGCCGCCAGCCGATGGCACAGGCCGCAAGCCTCCACCTCCGTGCACCCGCACCTGCATCGCATCAGCCCCAAACCCAAGAGCCCGGCACGGGCTCAAACACTCTGCGTAATTACCGAATGTGGATTCGGGGCGGGCAGGCCTGCTCCGCCCGCGCCGCGTCGGCGGGAGGAGAGAGAGGGCCGCGCGCCGCAGGGCCGCGCAGGCGCCCGCAAAACCGCGGCCGGGCGCCCGGCGCCCCCACCGCGCGTCACCGCGCGCCGAACACGTCGCCGCACGCGCGGTCAAACACCTCGAGCGCCTGGTGCACCTCACCCTCGGTGATGTTTAGCGCGGGGAGGAAGCGCATCGCCTCGCGCGCGCCGGCGGGCATCAGCATCGCGCCGCGCTTGAACGCCGCCTTTTGGACGGCCTTAAGGGGGGGTGGGGGGGGGGGGGGGGGGGGGGGGGGGGGGTGGGGGGGGGGGGGGGGGGGGGGGGGGGGGGGGGGGGGGGGGGGGGGGGGGGGGGGGGGGGGGGGGGGTGTTTGCGCGGCAGAGTGCGCGGGGCACCGGCAACGCGGTGACGACGGCAGCGGCGCCCTGCAAGCTGAAGCGCCGGGCCGGGCCCCTCCGTCCCCACGCAGACCCCCCCCTCCCCTGGGGCCAAAACAAAACAAATTCTGGGGCAAGTAACAACCATTGTCCCAAGGTTCCTTGACTCACCCCCGCGACGCCCTTTTCCGCGGTGCGCCCTCCGTCCGCGCCCCCAAACTCGACCCCCACCATCAGCCCCCGGCCCCGCACGTCCGACAGCGGCCACTTTTCGGCGAGCAGCGTCAGCCCCCGCATCAACTGCGCGCTGCGGGCGGCCACGTTGGCCAGCATGCCGTCCGCCTCGATGGCCTGCGCAGGGGGGTGTTTGGGGGGGGGTGTTGGGGTTTGGGGGTGTGGGGTTGGGGGTGTGGGGTTGGGCGTGTGGGGTTTGGGGGGTGTGGGGTTGGGGTCTGGGTTTGCGGGTGTGGGGTTTGGGGGGAGGGAGGGGCAAGGGGGGCGCGTGGGGGCGGCGGTGGGGCGCGGTTGGAGGGGCGCCGTGCCGCACTGTGCTGCGCCGCGCAACCGGCGCTGCGCGCAGCGCGCTGCGCCTGCAACTTCGAAATGGCAGCGCGCAGCGCGGACCCCGAGGCGGCGGCAGGCCTCGCAGCAGCGGCGGCGGCGGGCCCGGGAGAAAGACCCTGTCCTTCCAAACCCCAATTGAGATTTGGAGAGAAAACCCTAAACCCTGGACCCAAAGAAAGGAAGAAAACTAAGCAAAGCCCCCCCCACCTCTATCGTCGCCACCGCAGCGGCGCACGCGACGGCATTGCCGCCGTAGGTCCCCCCCAGAACGCCCGGCGTGAGGCGGGCCAGCGTCTCGGCGCGCGCGGCCACGCCGGCGAGGGGGTAGCCGCTGGCGATGCCCTGGGGGGTGGGGTTGGTTTGGTTTGGTTTTGATTTGGGTTTGATTTGGTTTTGTGTAGGTGTTGCTTTGATTTGTTTTGTTGGGGGGCTGTTTGGTGTTGACAGCCGTCAAAAAAGCGACAAAAAAGGCTTGCGTTGAAGCAGGGCTCTAGGCCATCAGTGCCATTGAGCCCGCCCCTCTCTCCCCCTAAACCCCGGCCCCTAACCTGCCCCAAACCTTTGCAAACACGAGCAGGTCCGGCGTGGCTGCGCCGCCGTCGAAGATGGAGTGCGCCCACCACGCGCCCGAGCGGCCCACGCCAGACTGCACCTGCGCGCGCGCGGGGCGTTGGGTTGGGTTGGGTTGGGGTGGGTTGGGGTGGGGTGGGTTGGGGTGGGTTGGGTTGGGTTGGGTTGGGTTGGGTTGGGTTGGGTTGGGTTGGGTTGGGTTGGGTTGGGTTGGGTTGGGTTGGGTTAAGCTGATAAACATGTCTTTTGGAGAGGCGGCCGCGGTGGCCAACCAGGCGCGGCTTCGTGCCTTCTTTTGCTTTTGGGGGTTGGTTTGGGGGGTTGGTTTTGGGGTTTGGTTTTGACTTTGGTTTTGACTTTGGGTTTGGGTTTGGGTTTGGGTTTGGTTTTGGTTTCCGTTTTGGGGGAGGCGGGAGTTGATCGGCAATGTGTGCTTTTGAGGGGGTGGGGACGACTGATCGGCGGCAGTGAGAGGAGGCGTTTTGGCGAGGCGGCTGCCAAAGCTGCGCACTCTGCTTTGCAGTTGGCAGTTGGCATACAACCCGCCCCCACAGCGGCGAGCAACATGCACCCGGCCAAAACCAAAACTATCGCCCCCCTCCCCCGCCAAAAGGAAGGGGAGCGAAGGGCGAAACCCCAAACCCTGAACCCCCGCCCACCCCATGTGCCCCTTTGCCTCCTGCCACTTGCAGTGCAGGCAGTAGGGGTAGGGCGTGATGTGCACCCCCGGCATGAGGGGGCCAAAGTGCTGGCGGTACACGACCTGGCGGGGTGTTTGTTTGTTTGCTTGTTGGTTGGTTGGTTGGTTGGTTGGTTGGTTGGTTGGTTGGTTGGTTGGTTGGTTGGTTGGTTGGTTTTGCTTGCTTGCTTGCTTGCTTGCTTGCTTGCTTGCTTGCTTGCTTGCTTGCTTGCTTGCTTGCTTGCTTGCTTGCTTGCTTGCTTGCTTGCTTGCTTGCTCCCCCCAGCCGCAACCACCCCCACACCCCCACCCTACCTTGCTGCTGGTGAGGGCCATGGCCCCGATGGTGCGGCCGTGGAAGGCGCCCTGGAGGGGTTGAACGTTGGGGGAGTGGGAGGGGGGTGCATGTCAGCAGCGGCGGGGGCAGCGCTGCGCGGCGGTTGCGGCCGTCGGCAAGGCGGCGGTTGGATTGGGGAAGGGGCCCGACGGCGCGCGCGGGCGCGTTTGACTCCCCGCTCAAGCCCAAGCCGCCCCTCCTCCCCCCCCTCCCCCCAAAACGAGTGCCCCCTCGCCGCGGCCCGTTGCCCCCCCCCCTCCCCTCCACCCCCAAAAGGGCGCTCCCTCACCCCCTCAGCCCCCCCCCCACCTCGAAAGCGATGACCCCCTGCCGCCCCGTGGCCGCGCGCGCGATCTTGACGGCGCTGTCCACCGCCTCGCTGCCGCTGTTGGCGAGGAAGTACGAGTCGAGGGCGGGCGGCATGATGCGGCGCAGCAGCGGCACCAGCGCGGCGCCGGGCTCGTGCGCGCCGCACAGGTTCTGGGGGGGTTGGGATGGGGTGGTGTTTTGTGTGTGTTGTGTTGTGTGTGTGTTGCGTGTGTGTTTTGCGTGTGTTGTGTGTGTCGAGGGGGGCGGCGCGTGTCTTTTGTGCGAGTGGAGGGCTTTGGCGCGTGTGGAGGGGTTGGGCGTGCTTGTTGCTGGGGGGAAGGGGGACCCCGGTGGCTCTCATTTGTCAGCGCTCTGTCGCCGCCGCCTCCCCTAACCCCCCATTGCTCCCGGCGCCCACACGCACACCCCACCTGCTGCGCGTGCACCACCTTTGCCGCCTGCTCCTGCACCGCCGCCACAACGCGCGGGTGGCAGTGGCCGGTGGAGGTCACACCGATGCCTTTGGGGGGGGGTTGAGGGTTTGGGGGGGTTGAGGGTTGGGGTTTTGTGAAGTGGGGGGCTGGGGGTGGGGGTGGTTGGGGAGTTTGGGGTTGCGCAGGGGGGGGTGTCAGCGGCAGCGCAAGGGGGTGCGGACCGGCGGCGTTGGGTTTTTAGGCCTGGAGAGTTGTACTTCGGTCAAACCCCCCTCTCCAACCCCCTAAACCCCCACCCGAGGCCAACGGCCCCCTCCCACTCACACACACCCCACCCCGGCCCCCACCCCCACCAGAGGCCATGTCGAGGTACTTTTTGCCGTCATTCGAATACAGCCAGCTGCCCTTGCCGTGGGTAATGAAAACATCCTGGCGGCGGGTGGGCGGTTTTGGGGGGGGGTGTGTGCGGGGGGCGGGGGCGGGGGGTTGTGCGGGGGCGGGCGCTCTCGCCGCCGCGCGCCCCAGCTTGGGGGTTTTGCGGGCTGCCCGGCAGCCGGCCGGCGGTTTCGCCTCCCGCGCCGCCGCCGACGCCGCGGCTCGCCCGCCGCGAAAGCGGGCAGAGGCGGAAACCGGCGGCCGGCCGGCGGCGAGAGGCGGCGGCGGGCGCGGGCAGCGGCGTCGGGCGCGATGCGCGACGGCGCCGGCGCCCCGCCGATCGCCGCGCCGCTGCAATCCCTCACGTTGAACTTGTACACCCCCGCGCCGAGGTGCTTATACAGCTCCGTCAGGCCGCCCTGCGCCAGCTGCTTGGCTGCTGCTGCGGCGACTGAAGACATGGCGAGGGCCGATCACGCGCTGGCGCCCGCCTCTTGACCGCCGCGAAACCCTTTACAAAAACGCGGCGAATCCGATGGAATGGCGTGCCGCGGGCGTGGGGTTTCGGGGCGCGCCGCCCCCGGTTTTGGCACGCGCGCCGCCGCTGCCGCCCCCTTGTTCCCCGCGGTTCCGCGCCCCCGCCGCCTGCCGGCTTGGGCGCGCGGCAGCGCCCGGCTCGGCATGGACCCCCTTTCATTGGCACGCACGCAGCTGCAGGAAGCTTTTTTGCAATTGGTAAGACCCCCGCCCACAGAAGGGCGGCCCGGGGGGCCGTTTGGTCAACGCCGGCTGTCGGGCTGTGGGGGCTGCAAGTGCACTTATGCAGGCCTCAAAAGGGCGCGAAAGGCTCAAAAGGCTCCCTCCTCGCGCTTTGGCGGCCCTCTGACCAGCGTTTGGCATGCAACGACGAAGGCTCGCCGCGCAGTGCGGGCGCGGCCGAGCGCCGCGCCCGCGCCTTGGTGGCCGAACCGCCAGCCACTGAAGCCAGCGCCGGTGCGCGTACGTACTGGCGGCCCTACCCCTTCCGTCTCGCCTAGACGCAAGGCGTGCCGGTCCACCTGGGAGTGTGAGGGGTGCGGGGGCGGTTGTTTGGGAGGGGCCGCCGGAACCCAAAGCTAAAGGGGGCGAGCTGTTGCCTCGCAGCCGGCGCACCGCCGCTGGCACAGCCAACCCCAGACCAGCGCCCCCGCAACCTCTACCCAAGCACCCAACCGCTCGCTCACGTCTTTTTGACTGTGTCAAACGGCCCCGCAATTGGGAAGGTCGTTTTGCCGTGGGGGCAGGGGCTGCAGCCAAACCCCCGGATAACGCGGCCCTTCTGAGGGTGGGAAGGGGGGTGATGAGCCTCAGGACGCGGGTGGGTGCATTGCAGAGAGGGCGGGCGGGCGCGTTTTCACCGAGTGTGATCAAGCATGGGCATTACTGCATGCCCACTGACACCGCCCCAAGCAAGCCCCAGGTGCAACGGCACTGCTGGCGCAGTTATGCCCCCCCCCCGGCCGGCGCGCCGCACCGCGTCGGGTGGCAGGGTGAACGCCCCAAAGCCGGGCTTGCACCCTGCATGCGCGGGGATTCGGAAGGCGGCCGGGCGAGTTGCGGTGAATCATCGGCCGTGCTCGCATGTTGCCCACACGCGCGCCCAGCGCTTTCTTGAGCGCGCGCTCCCCGGCGGCTTTGCCGGTTGGCGGTTGCCGACTATTGGCTGCAGCTCCTGCTGCTGCTTGCGACAGGCAGCCGCAAGTGCAATTCGCATGCGCTGGAGAGCTCACACCCCTGCCCCCCACCCAAAGCTTTCAAGGCTCACAACACTCGGAGTAGCCGTCGACCAGGGCGCCGCTGTTCCTGGCCTCGGTGCCCCTGGTGGCAACTGTTAGTTTGGCGCGCGGGGGGCGTGGGCGGAGCAGGGTGAGTGGGCGCCGAGTGGGGCGAGGGCTGGCACAGTGGCACTCGCAGTCTCGCGGGCGCCACTGCCAGGTCAGCAGCATGAGTCAGCCCGGCAGCACCGCCGGCGGGCGCATGCACCCGCCGAGCGCGGCGCTGGCAACCGGGTTTCCCCGGAAGGCTTGGGCTTGAGCCGTGCGCACAGCCAGCAAGCCAGCGAAACAGCCGCCGCGCGCATCGCCCTCAAAAGCAATCCCGGCCGGCGCTCACGGCACGTCTTGCAGAGCCAGCCGTCCACCGTTTTGAGGCTGTCCAGCGCCGCGGCTTGCCGCATGGCGGCAGAGTCGGCCACGCCCCTTTCCGCCAGCATCAGCGCCGCCATGCGGGGGGTGACGTACTGCGGGGTGGGGTGTACGAGCCGGGACAGCGGGGTGCGTAGTGCCCGGTGGTGTGTGGTAGGGGGGGAGCGGCCGCCTTGCTCGCGCGGCGTCAAAGGCCTGGCCCCGCCAATCATGGGGGCTGCCATAGCCGCCGCCGGCCCCGCGGCCCGCGGGCGCACCCTGCAGGACTTGCCGCCGTTGACGTTGAGCGCCTCGACGGGCCGCCCCGCGAGGGCGAGGCAGAGGAGGGCGGCCGAGAGCAGCAGCGCGGCGGCTGCGGGAGCTGCGCGGGGCGCCATTGGTGGGGCGGACTGCTGCCGGCCCTGCAGAGGCGAGCGAGGGGGGGAGGCTGGGAGCGAGCTGGGGTCCTTTCCTGCTGCGGGGCAGCCGGGGCTAGCGCTGGTGCCCCTTGCCGCGAAGGCGGCGTCGAGCTGGGGAGCTCGCGGCGGCTGGGGTAGTTGCGCGCGGGTAGCCTCCTCGGCCACGCTCTCGAAGCACCCCGCCCGCCCAATGAGCTCGCCTGCGGCTTTCTTAACGCGTCACTGCCGAGCAGGCGGGGGCTCACGGCCTGGCACGGGTCCCGGGCTTGTTCCGGCTGGCGCCCGGGAAGCAGCTCTCCGTGATGAGGCGAGGGGGGAGAAAGCTAATGCCGAATTGTATGCTTGAGGAATACCGGCTGGCCGCTGCCCCTGCCAATTGAGGCGGCTCGCTCCGCAGCGGCAGCTGCCGGCGCGGTTGCTGCCCTGCTGCCTTGGCTGCACAGTCCACGCACCCCTCCCCCCCAAATGGCCCGCCCCGATGCCGACAGACTGTGGCCAAGCAGCAGGAGCACCAGCATGCGAGAATTACAGAAGCACCGCGGCGCTGCATTGGCGCCATGGGAGAAGATGAATAGCGAGGCCAGAGGGGCCAGCGATCTTTTTTTGAAACGACAAGAGCCGGCGGCAGTGGCCGCGTTGGCGGGCGCCGCAATCGCCGCCCCCTTGTGGAACCGGGCGGCTGCCCTCTAGGTGGCGATGCAGCCGGTGACACCCGCCGCGCAGTTGCAGGGGGTGCCGCACCAGCTGCGAGGGAAGGGGTAGGGAGGCGGGGGCGGGGGGATGTGAGCAACGGGCGGCGGCGGCGGCGGCGGACGGGCGCACGCGGCTGGCTGGCGGCGCGCGCAGCGCTACCCCCGCCGGCAGCCGACGGCAGGGGCTGCGGCCCCCAGACCAGCCGCCTCCCTCGCGCCGCGCAAAAGCTGGCCAGTCCCTTCCTCCCATGGCCCCGGCGGGCGCTCACTTGTTGAGGGTGCCCTTCGGCTTCTTGCCCTGGGAGGACACGTAGTAAGGGCCCTTGCTGGTGTCTGAGGTGCCGTCGAACTGGTCGTTGGTGGGGCACTTGCTGCAGCCGTACTTGTTGCGGTAGATGGTGGTGCCGTTGGGGCCCTTGACGCGCTTCTGGCTGTAGCCGTAGCCGTCCTTGCAGACTGGGGGGGAGGAGGGGTTGGGGGGGGGGGGGGGGAGGGGGGCCCGTTGGTCAGCGTCTGCGCGGGCAGGGTCTAGCCAACCTTGGGAACAGGTGGGGCGAGCCATGCCGCAACCCCCAGGCCTGCCGAGGAATTCCCGCGCGTCCGGCCGGCTGCGTTGCACCGAGGTGGGGGGGACTGCCCCCCCCTGCCCCAGCCCAGCGCAGCCCAGCCCAGCGCAGCCCTTCCCCTCCCCCCGGCCGCTCACTGCACATCTTGTAGTTGGTGTTCCCCAGCTTGATGATGGCGCCCGCCGCGTCCTTCATCGGCTGCATGCGGATGCCGCCGCAGTCGAGGCAGAAGTTGTAGTTGACGCGCTTGGCGTTGTTGATCATGGCGTTGACGTCGGCGACGGACACCAGGCTGTTGGCCTCAAACATCTCCTGGCGGATCTGGCGGTAGTCGAAGAACTGGGGGGTGGGGGGGGGGGGGTGGGGGTGGGAGGGGGGTAGGGGAGGTTCAGGGGTCAGGGCAGGGGCAGCGAGCGCGGCGCGCGACGGGCGCGGCGCGGCGCGGGCGCGGCGCCGCGCCGCCAAACGGCCGTGGATTTGGCAGGTGGTTTGCGCTGGCGCGCCGCGCGCGGCCGCGGCGGGGCCGGCCCTGCGCAGTCCGGCCGCTGGCGCGCGGGGTTCCGGGGCCAGGTGTCGCGCGGAACCCGGGCGCGGTGGCCGCGGGCGCGCGCGCGCCGCCCACCTTGCACTTGAGGCCGCCGTTCAGGAAGTAGGGCGTGGCCTGGGCCGTCATGGCCAGGGCCGCGAACACCACCAGGGCGGTGGCAAAGGTGTAGCGAGCCATGATGGGTCCTGCGGCGGCGGCGGGCGGAGCGGGGGCCGTAGCGGGCAGCGTCAGGCGACGGCGGCCAACGCTGGATGGCTAGGGCTTCCCGCGCGCCACGAATCTGCTGAAACACTCCCTCATCCTTTACTCGGCGACTGACAGGCCGCGGCGCGCCCGCTGCAGGGCGCGCGGACCGCGTGGATGCTGCAGCCACCCCGCGCAGCGGTTTCGCCTCACCCTGGCTGGCTCGCCGGTCGTGGGCGTTCAAAATAATGCAGCCCTTTCAGGGCGATTGCCACATTGTTTCGACGAAGCGTGGGGATGTGCGGTGCGCGGTGGGCTGAGTGTTGGGCGCGGTTGGCCGCAACCGCGGTAGTAATCCAGGCCGAGCCGTTTGCGCGCGCGCGCGGACCCTGGCGCGTGCGGGGTAGCATGTAAATTTTCTCCGCTGTATCCCCGCTGGGCCGGGGGCCGGGGCTCCGCGGGCCCTGGGGCGCGAGGCTCTGCGCAGTCCGCTCTGCTGCACCGCTCCGCCGGCCCTCGGCCCCACCTAATGCCAGATCCACCGACGGGTCTAATCGTTTACAGGCTTGGTTCCAAAGCTTCAGATCAAAAATGCAGCCAGGAACAAGGCCGGCGCGCCGCCCCGTGATCACAGCAAGGCGTCCTCGAGCTCGCTGCCGCCCCCCGCCGCCGCAAACGCAATCGCGCCCGGCGCCAGCTGCGCCCCGGCGTCCGCCGCGGCGGCACCGCCGCCGCCGCTGCCGTCGAAAACGCCGCCCCAGCCGTCGGCCGCGGCGGCCGCGAAAGCGTCTGACAGCTGCTGCGCCGGTGCCGCGGCGCCCTCCTCCTGCCCCACCTTTGCAGCCCGTGCGCCGCCGCCGCTCTTGCCGCTGGCGCCGCCCGGCCCGCCGCTGGCGGCGGTGGGGGCGCCCCGCGCCTTGGATGCGGCGGCGAGGGTGGCGTGAATAGCAACGAAGTAGACCGCAAACAGCCCGCGCGCGCCCGGCGGCCGCTGCTGCCGAAGCGCCTTGAACGCGGGGCTGGCTGCCAGCGACGCGGGCGGCGCCGCAGCCGCTGCGCCGTGCTCTGGCGTCCGCGCCTCCCCGCCCTGCTGCTGCTGCTGCTGCTGCTGCTGCTGCTGCTGCTGCTGCTGCTGCTGCTGCTGCTGCTGCTCGGTGGTAGCACCGCCGCCGCCCTCCGCCTGCGCCCGCTCCAGCGCGCCCGACAGCTCTGACAGCGCCGCGTCCCGCCCCGCCAGCGCCGCGCGGAGCTCTGCCACATCCGCCTCTGCGGCGCGCAGCGCGGACTGCGTTTGCTCGAGCACCGGGCGCAGCGCGGCCTGCGCCTGGTCCACCGCCTCTTGAGCTGCCGCCTGCAGCTGGCGGCGCAGGGAGGACTCCTGGGGGGGGATGGATGGTTTGTTGGGGCGTTGCCCAGGGGGTTTGGGGTGGATGGTTTGTTGGGGCGGTGCGCAGCGGGTTTGGGCGGCGGCCGCGGGGCGATGGCAACGCGGCGTGCATGGCACTCGTGCTGTCTGCCGCAGGGTAAAGCTTCGAGGCACGACTGAAGAAGCTGAACCAAGCAAGCCGCTTGGCCGTGCCTCCCCTCACCTGCGCCTGCGCGGCCTCGGCCTCTGCGCGCGCCTCGTCCAGGGCCGCCTGCGCCGCCTGCAGCGCCATCCCCCGCTCCTGCAGCGCGCGCCGCGCCTCCTCCGCGGCGGCCGCCTCGCGCTCCCGCTCCGATGCGAGCGCCGCCGCCTCGGACCGCGCCGCCTCCAGCCGCCGCACCAGCTCCGCCTTGCTGGCGGCAGGGCTGCCCTCGTCGGCCGCGTCGCCCGCGGCAGCCAGCGCAGCTGCCACCGCGGGCGTGAGCGCCGCGGCCGGCGAAGGGCCCTCGCCGCCGCCGTAGCTCCGGCGCGGTGGCGGCGGCGTGCCGTGAGCGCCGTTGCCGCCGCTGTCGCCGCTGCCGAGCGCTTTCCGAGGCGCTGCAAGCGCCTCGGAAAGCGGCTCCCTCGGCCCCGCCGCGGCGCGCTCCGCCGCGAGCGCCTCCGCCTCGGCGGCCAGCTCGGCTTGCTGCTGCTCCATCTGCGCCGCCGCGGCGGCCAACTGGTGGCGCGCCTCCTCCAGCTGCTCGTTGGCCTCGGCCACCTGCGCGCACAGCTGGCCCATGCTGGCCTGGCGGGCCTCGAGCAGCGCATTGAGCTCTGATATCTGCGCGGGGGGGGGGGGGGATGTTTGCTATTGTGCCCGTCAGCTGGCCGCTCATGGCTTTTGGTGGGCCTGCAGGGGCCGTGCAGCTAGATGGGGAGCTTTGTGAAGTTAAGAATGACTCTGCATTATCGGAGACCCGGAACGTTGCTGGGCTGCCACACAACGCACAACCGCCGTGGCCCCTGGGCCGGCTGGGTGCCCAGTCCAGTGAACCCCCCAGCGGCGCCGCCCTGCAGCGCGCCGCACCTGCCGCTGCAGCGCCGCCTCGCTCTCTACCTGCGCAAGCAGCGCGCCCTCGCGCTCGTCCAGCACAGCCCGCAGCTCATCCGCCTCGGACTGCGGCGCAGGAGGTTCCGTATTTGCGGGTTTGGTTGGCGGTTTTAATGGGTTTGGCGCACGGTGGCGGCGGTCAACGGGCCCATCTAGCAGCCGGAGCGGGCGGGCCAGCAGGGCAGGCAACCTCGAGGCTGGAGGCCTGCGATGGTGAAGAGACGGCAGTGCTGCAGGGGCCAGTCGGGAAGCAACCGCAAACCGCCCCGTCGCACCTGCAGGGCAGAGAAGGCCTCTGCCCGCTCTGCCAGCTCGGCCCGCGCCGCCTCCAGGCCCGCCTGCGCGTCTGCCAGCGCCGCCTCTGCCGCCGCGCAGCGCGCCGCGAGCGCGGCGTCGCCGTCCGGGTCGCTGCCGCCGCTGAGGCGGGGCTTGCTGCCGGGCGGCGCGTCGCCGCCGGCGTGAGCGGCCTGCTCCGCCTGCATCTGCTGCTCCTGCTGCTCCTGCTGCTCCTGCTGCTGCTGCCCAAAGCCGCTCTCGAGTTCAGACACGCGCGCCTCAAGCTCCCCTATCCGCTCCTGCCGCGCCGCGCTCTGCCTCTTGAGCTTCTGGAACTGCGTGCGCGCCCGCTCCAGCTGCGCGCGCAGCGCCTCGACCTCGCCGGCGCCGCCGCCGCCCGCGCTCGCGCCGTCGTCCGAGGCGGCAGAGCTGCTCGGCGGCGCGGGCGGCGCGGGCGCGGCGGCCGCCGCCGCCTCGGCCGCCTCGAGCAGTTGGCGCTCCATCGCGGCGACGCGCGCCTCCGCCTCGGCGAGCTGCGCCCTCGCTTCGTCCGAGGCAGCCTGCGCCGCCGCGCGCGCCGCGTCGGCGGCGGCCAGCTGCTCTTCCAGCGCCGCGGCACGCGCCTCGGCGCCGGCCATGAGCGCGCCGTCGGCGCCCTCGCCGGCCTTGCCGCCGCCGCTGCCGTCGCTGCTGTGGTCGGCTCGGGCCGCGAGGAGTTGCAGCTTCCCCGCCTGGGCCTCGAGCTGAGCCCTGGCGGACTCGAGCTGCTGCCGCGCCGCCTCGGCCTCTTCGCGCGCCGCCTCGGCGTCCGCGGCCGCGTCGCTGCGCGCCGCCTCGGCGCCGGCCAGCGCAGCGGCGAGCTCCGCCAGCCGCTGCCCCGCCTCGGCCGCGGCCGCGTCGCCGCGCGCCGCGGCGTCGGCGGCGGCGCGGCGCAGCTCGGCGACTTCGATGCGCAGCGCCGCGGCAGCCGCCGCCTCGTGGCGGACGTCGTCAAAGGCCTCGCGGACGTCCGCCAGCTGCGCCTCGGCCTCCTCCAGCGCCGCCGCCGCCTCGTCCCGCGCCGCCGCCGCTGCGTCGCGCTCCGACGCCGCTGCGCCGTCGCGCTCCGCCGCCGCGGCGTCGCGCTCCGCCGCCGCAGCGTCCCGTTCTGCCGCCGCAGCGTCCCGTTCAGCTGCCGCTGCGTCGCGCTCCGCCGCCGCGGCGTCGCGCTCTGCCAGCGCGCCCTGCAGCTGTTCGAGCAGCGCGTCGCGGTGCTCGGCCGCCTGCTGGAGCTCCCCAGACAGCCGCCCCACCTCGGCCTGCAGCCCCGCCAGCGCCTCGGCGCGCCCGGCCGATGCCTCGTCCGCGGCGCAGGACGCCTCGGCGGCCGCCAGCCGGCCCTCCGCCTCGTCGGCGCGCGCCTTGGTCTCCTGGTAGCGGCTGCGCAGCGCCTTGAACTTCTCAACCAGCGCCGCGTGGCGCGCGGCCAGGTCGCCGCCGCCGCCGCTGGCGCCGTTCGAGCCCGCGTCCGCGCCGCTCCCCTCCGCACGAGCCGCCTGCGCGTCCGCGCCCGCCGCCGCCGCCGCGCCGCGCGCGCCCCTCAGCTGCTCGTCCCGCGCGTGCAGCTGCGCCTCGAGCGCCGCAATCTGCGCGCGCGCCCCCGCAAGGTCGGCGGAGGCAGCCTCCAGCTCGCGCCGCGCAGCGGAAATCTCGCGATCTGCCGCGTCGGCGGCGGCGTGCGCCGCGTGCGCGGCCGCCTCGAGCGTGCCGCCCTGCTGGTCCGCAGCGGGCGCGGGCGCGCCGGGGCCGGTGCCGCCGCCGCTGCTGGGGCCCCAGCCGTCCGCGCACCAGCCGTCGCCGGCGGCGGCGGCCAAATCTTCTGCGATCCCTGCCGCCGTTTGGGGGCCGTCCTGCTGCTGCTGCTGCTGCTGCTGCTGCTGCTGCTGCTGCTGCTGCTGCTGCTGCTGCTGCTGGGTGGACAGCGCCTCGACCTGCTGCACCAAGGCCTGCTCCCGCTCCTGCGCCGCGGCCAGCTGCGCCTCGCGCGCCGCCAGCTGCTGCTGCAGCTCGTCCGCCGCAGCGACCGCCGCCTGCGCCGCCGCCAGGTGGGCCTCGCGGCTGGCCAGCTGCTGCTGCAGCTCCCCCACGGCCGCGGCTGCCTCGTCGGCCTGCTGCATGGCATCGGCCGCTCGCTCGAGCGCCGCGTCGCGCCCCGCCTCGGCGTCGGCGAGGCGCGCCTCGGACTCTTGCAACTGCTCTGAGAGGCGCTGCCGCGCCTCGTCCACCGGTGCAAGCTGCGCGCGCACCGCCTCGAGTTCGGCGGCGAGCTCCGAGGCCCGCGCCTCCGTGGAAGCCAGCTGCTGCTGCAGCTGCCACGCCCCTTCCAGGGACGCGGCGTTGGCAGTCTCGACCGCCGCCGCCTCGTCGCCAGCAGCTGGGCTCTTGGGGCCCGGGGCGGCAGAGCCCTCCCCGTCCCATGCGCCCCACCCGTCGGCACCGCTGTCAAACGGGTCAGCGCCGGCATCTGCCGGTTGCTCCTGCTCTGGCTGCTGCTGCTCCTGCTGCTGCTCCTGCTGCTGCTGCTGGTGGTGTTGCTGCTGCTGCTGCTGCAGTGCCTTGCGCAGCTGGGCCACCTCCGCCAATGCCTCGGCCAGCGCCGCTTCGCGCGGCACCGCCCCATCGTCGCCCGATACCTCTGCGGCCGCCTCTCGCGCCGCCACCTCTGCCTCGCGCTCCTCCGCGAGCGCCTGCAGCCCCGCCAGCTGCCCCCACGCCTCGGCCAGCTGCCGCGCCGCGTCACGCTGCGCCGCCTCCGCCTCGAGCCGCGCCTCCTCGCGCGCGGCGAGCTCCGCCTCCTGGACTGCCAGCTGCTCCTCCAGCCCCGCGATCTGGGCGGCCGCCGCCGCCGTCTCCTTCGCCAGCTGGCAACGGATGCCCTCAAGCTGGCAGCGGTACGACGCCAGCTCAGCCTCGGCGTCGGCGAGCCGCGCCGCCACCTCACCGTCGTCCGCCGCCCCGCCTTCCACGCCTGCCGCCGCCTCTGGGCCGCCCCCCGCGGCCGCGCCGGCCGCCTGCAGCTGGCGGATGCGCTCCTTCTGCTTTTGGGCGACGGACCGCAGCTTGGCCAGCTGCCCCCGCGCCTCTGCCAGCTCTGCGGCCGCACCGCCGTCGCCGCTGCCCGCGGCCGCGCCGCCGGCCGCGGCTTCGAGCTCGGCGGCGCGCTGCTGGAGGGCTGCCGCCTGCTCAGCAGCCGCCGCCGCTGCCGCTTGCTGCTGCTGGAGCGCCTCTTGCAGCTGCAGGGGTTGGGGGTGGGGGAGGGGATTTGCGGCCGAGTGAGTGTGACCCGTGGGGCTGTGGGCGTGGTCAAAGTGCCAAGGCGGCAGGTGCCTTCATCCCAGGGCTGCCGCCTCAACCCTGCGCAACCAAAGCGCATCTCGGCCGCACCTCGGCCCTCTCTTGCTGCAGCTCCCGAATTTTTTCCTTCTGCCGCTGAGCCACCGACCGCAGCTTGGCCGCCTGCTGCTCAGGACTGCCGGGGCCGCCCTGCCCCACGGCGGCCGCACGCTGCTGCTGCTGCTGCTCCGCTGCGACCGCGGCCGCTTCGGCCTCCGCCGCCGCCACCTGCTCGAGCGCCGCAGACAGCTCCTGCAGGGGTGGGCGTCGTTGCGGTGAGGTCACATTACAGCTGGCGACGCCTGCCCGCGAAACGGCCTCGCACCACACCTGACTGCCAGGGTGCCCCCACGCGCACGACTCCACCGCCCCCACCCCCCCAAACCCCTTTGCTAGCCCCAAAGGCGCGCCCCCGCCCCCTCACCTGCCGCAGCCGGGCCTCCAGCGCTCGCGCCTGCAACGCCGCCTCGGCCAGCCGCCCCTCCGCCTCGGACGCCACCTCCAGGTGGGCGTCCTCAAGCTCTGAGATGGTGGCGGCAAGCTCAGACTCACGCGCGGCGGCGGCGGCGCGCAGCGCCTCGAGCGCGGCCTCCGCCTTGGCGCGCGCCTCGGCCTCCGCGCGCCGCGCCGCCGCCTCGGCGGCCGCCGCTGCGCTGCCACCTTCGCCCGCCGCGCTCAGGCGGCGCGCACGCTCCTCGGAAAGCTCCGCCTCCGCCTCGGCCAGCCGCTGCGCCAGGGCGCGCGCCTCGGCGGCCGCGTCGCAGGCCTGCGACCGCAGCTGCTCCAGCGCAGCGCCCTGCGCGTCGGCGCGCTCCACGGCCGCGCCCACCCGCGCCTCGAGCTCGGCGCGCCCCGCCTCGGCAGCGGCCAGCGCGGCGGCGTGCTGCGCCGCCTCGGCCCGCGCGGCGTCCAGCGCCTCTTCCAACTCAACGGCGTGCGCCCGCGCCTCGCCAATCCGCTCCGCCGCCTCAACGCGCGCGCGCTGAAGCGCCGCCTCGGCCTCGGCCAGCGCCGCGCGCAGCTGCTCCGCGCCAGCGCCGGCGGCGTCGGCCCCGCCCAGTGCCGGGCCGGCGGCCAGGGCGGCGGCGCCGGCGCGCTGCCGCTCGGCCTCCGCCTGCGCCGCCGCCAGCGTCGCGCGCAGCTGCTCGAGCTCGGCCCGCACAGCCGCCGCCTCGGCCGGCGCGTCGGCTGCGCCCGGGGTGGTGGGGCTGGTGTCTACCGCGGCCGCAGGCAGCGACGCAGCGCTCCCCGCAGCCTCCAGGCCGCCCGACCAAGCCTCGGACGGCCGCCGCTCAAAAACCAGCGGCGCGGCGACTGGCTCGTCCTCTGCAGTCGCGGCGGCAAACGGCCCGGGCTGCGGCTCGCTGCGCCGCCGCAAGCCGAGCGGCGGTGCCGGGCCCTGGTCAAACGCCGAGGCGGCGTCAGGCGCGGCGGCTTCCGGCGCCACCGCCCCGCCCGCGCCGCCGCCGTTGACCTGCAGCTGCTGCTGCTGCTGCCCCGCCTCCGCCTCCTGCGCCTCGTCGGCGCCGGGCTGCTGCCCGCCCTCCGCGCCTGCCGCGCCGTCGGCCGCCGCCGCGGCCGCGCCGCCCCGGCCCTGCAGGCGCCCCAGCAGCGCGTCGCGCCGTGCGTCGCGCGTCGGCGCCAGCTGCGCCTCGAGCGCCTTTTTCGCGCGCGACCGCGCCAGCTGCTCGCGGCCGTAGGACTTGAGGAAGGCCTTGCGGCCGGCGGGGTCGCTCCAGTCGCCCAGGCCGCGGCCGTGGCGGGCGAGGATCGAGCCCAGGCTGTCGCGCGCCAACGCCTCGACGCGCTGGGGGCGGGTGTGGTGGTGGTGTGGGGGGGAGGGGTTGGGGGGCGGGATGCGGGTAAAGCGGGGCGCTGCGCGCAGCAGGACCCAGGCCGTCTCCAGACACAGCGTGCAGCTCGCGCCGGCCGGGCTGCCAGCGCAAAGCGCCAACCTCCGCCAACCGCCGCGCGGCGGAGGCGCCCGGCCGCACCTCCTGGGAGACGTCCCCCACGTCCGCCTTGCCCATGCGCGCCAGCACAAAGCTCTGGTAGTCACCAGAGTAACTCTGGCGAATGGCCTGCAGAGGGGCGGGGCCGGGCAGGGGTCGGCGCGCGTCGGCGGTCGGCGGGCGCGGCAGAGGGGCAGCGGCGGCACGCGTGCGCGCGCCGCTGCGCGCTGCAGTGCCACTGGCCGCGCGGCGGGGTGGGCCAGGCGCCCGGGAGGCAGCTCCGATCGACGCTACGAACTCGAGAGTCGGCACGGCCCGGCCCCCGGGGATCGGAGCCGCCCAGAAGCGGGCGGCAGCCAACTCCGCCCCAACAATACGCGCCTGAGGCGTCAGCTGCCACAGCACCTCGCAGCACAGCTTCATGTCCTCTCCTTCGGCGTCGAAAACCTCCCGCACCAACCCCGCGTCCAGGGCGCCATCGAACACCGTCGTCAGCGTCCTCAGCGTGGCGCTGGGCCCGCTGTCGCGGTCCTCGCCGCGGTCGGGCGGCTCCATGGCTGCCCGTAAGCCTCAAGGAATGGGAGGGAGGGGTGGATTCTGACCGCGGGGGCCCCTGCCTGCCACTTTGCACTGGTCTGCAACCGGCAGCTGCCGAGGCGTCGTTTGGAATTTGCAGCGCCGTCTGTGCAGCGCCGCAATGTACGGTACTCACAGCAGGGCAGCCCTTTCTGTTGGGATCGCAGCGCTTGCTGCAAGCCGGGCTGTGCAGTTGGTAGTCGCGTATTTGACTGTGTTGTCGAAGACGGCAGGGCAGGGCAGGGCAGATGGTCAGCGGCCGCCCGCGCAACGTGGAGCGCTGCGTCGCAGCGGGCACGGGCCCAGCCGCCGCCAAAACCTCAGGGATTACATGCCGTTGCTTACTGCAGGTTCGCGCGCATTAATTGTTACAGTTTCGCGTATTACCAGTGCTGTGGACGGGCAGGACAGATACCAAATGCAGTTGCCCGTGCGCCTCGCCCACGGGCCACGGCAGGGTGGGACTGGCTGGGTTTGCTGCTGCGCCCAGCGGCACTGTGGTGCCGCGCCGCCGCCGGGCCGGATATGGGCAACCCCCGACAGGCTTGGGGCTTGGGGGCCTGCACGGAATGGTTTCGAGGCGGCACGCACGTGCTGCTGGCAACAGCGGACACCGCGCGTCAAAACGGGCCTGGCATTGCCTGCAATGCCATTTGTTTAGCGCCGGCTGGTTCAAAGCGCCGTTGTGGGGGAGGGGGCATTGAGGGCAAGGCGGCTGAGTGTCGTTTTGGATCTAATCAAACGGGGGCTGCTGTGACGTGCGCATCGCAGCAAGCACGGGGGTGGGGAGTTTTTTTTCTAGACACAAGAAGACGCACCGTGGGCGCAGGCAGGCCTGCGGCGGGCGGCTGGCGCAGCCCTGGAGAAGGGCGGTGCGCCTTGGGTTTCAACAGATTGGAATCCTTAGAACAGGGAATCAAATGCCAGCTTGCAGCCGCCCTTGTCCTCTCTGTGGATGGTGACCTCGCCAGAAACGTCCGCTCCAGGGGGGTCCAGGTACCCATTCCGGTCAGCAGCGCCGATCTTGAACGCGACCGTCGTGCCGCGGCGCTTGATCCGCCTCCTGTCGATGCAGATGGTGGGGAAGGAGCTGACGGTGTAGTTGTCCGAGCCGACCTTGATGGGTGTCAGTTCAAAGTTGACGTCATTGATGTAGATCCAGTTCCTGCGCTTGATGGCCCCGTTGGCCTTCTTCTTGCCCGCCTCCCTCGCCCACACAAACGCGCTGGTGCAAGTGCCGGCGGGGGCGTCGGCGATGCCGTCCACCTCGGCCAGCCCCTGTTGTGCGTTGCGGTGCGTCAGCGCCATGCACACCTGCAGGTTTCGTGGCATTTTCAGGGAGGGGTTTTGATTTGGAGGGGCGTTCCCGAAAGTGCTGTGCTTTTTAATGCTGGGCTTGATTGTTGATTGCTCCTGGCGGAGCGAGCGGTGCGGGTTTGGGGCACCAAGCATAGGCTGGCACCAGCAGCGCCCTCGGCCGCGACGCGCCTTGCCAGTCATGTCAGATGACGACTTTGGCGGCGCGTAAAAGCATTTGTCCCTGAGCACCACGCCCCAAGCGGGCCGCGGCGACACATCGGCGATGTGCGCGGTGCACTTGTCGGAGAGCTGCGTCTCAACGTCGCCGTAAACGGCGCGCGCCGCGATCGTGTAGAGGCCCGGCGGGAGCGCGCCAGGCACGTCGATCGATTTGTTCTTGTCCTTGGTGCCCTGTCGGTGTTTGTTGTTTTATCTGGCAGCTCTTGTTGGGGCGCGATTTGGTTTCCCGCCATCTGGTTTGTTGGGCTGCTGTGAAAAAGGCTGCTGGCGCAGTAGGCAGTACAATAGTATTGGCACGGGGCGTGCAGGCCACCTCAGCGCGCCCCAGGGCTACTCCCCCACCCACCATTGGATTGTCGAGGTCGGGCACGAGGTAGACTTTGATCTGGGCTTCGGGGGACACGTACGCAAATGCCACCTTGCCCAGCTCGGCGGCCGTGACTTCACATTTGGGGCTGGTCACGCTGTTGTTTCGAATTTGGGGGGTTGGGATGGAGTTTTGGGGGGTTGCTTGACTGGGCTTGCCAGCTCTCAGCATCAATGTGCATTCGTTCGGCATGGGGTCGGGCCAGGTTGCACGCTGGGGTTGGACACCGGGGGCAGCACTCACTTGATGACTAGGCCCGGCAGGCGGCAAGCGGGGGTGCAGGGAAACACCAGAATCGAACCCTGGCAGCTCTCGCCGGTGTCGGTGTCTTCCGCCGTGTAGGTGCAGTTTGCGCCTGTGGGCGGTGGGGTTGGGGATGTGTCCTCCAGATCAGCCGATCCGGGATGGGAGTAGATTGGGGGGGAGGGCGCAAGACACCGGGTCACTCGTGCCGACTGCCGCAAGCGAGCGGGCGCCGCATACATGGCAGCGGATCCTTATGCCCGCTGGGAGGCGCAGCATTCCGACCTGGATTGAGGGTTACCACATCATCAAACTGGTCGGCGCAGTCGGCGGTCAGATGCGTCGTCGCGGCGGGCGAGTTTACGAGGGATGACAGGGGCACCACAACGAGGTCACAGCCGGTTATGGGGGTGTCAGGCTTGAGGGTGGTGATAAAATCGCTGCAGCTTATGTTGGGAATGGCCTGCAGCAGCCTCGACGGCTCTGAGAGGGTGGGCGGGACGTCGCGAGCCTCGGCGGCCAGGAGCAGGGCCACCGCCGCCAGAGCGGCCAGAGCGGCCCGATAGCGAGTCATTGTAGTTTGGGTGTTTGCCTGAGCGGGGATAGGGGATCATTCGGAGGGGGCGGGGCAGTACCGTTGTGATGCCTGGCTCTGTGCCAAGCTATCAGAAGGCTCTCGAATGGGACCCTTGAAGGACATTTAAGGCACCCGACCCTGTCACCCACGGGTCCACCGGTGCTCTCACCAGCTGTCCACGCTGGCAGTGCCTCTGGCACAGCCCAGGCGTTACACTGCTCCCTCCTTTCAACCGCAGCGGTCCCCGCTTGCGAAAGGGGATTCAGTACGCCTCCCATTGATTTTTCATTCAGGTGGCGGCGTCCGGGGGCGCGCGTTCGGCGCGTTTCGTCCAGAACTCCTGCACTGCCACCTCGGCAACGTCAGCTTCGTTTCGCCACTCGTTGTGGATCTCGTCCTGCCCCTTCCACTTCACCAGGTACTGGCGCGTGCCACGGCTCAGGCGCGTGTTCAGCACTGCGTCAATCTCGTACCAATCGCCGTCCTCGTCCAGCAGCAGCGGCATCGGCGCAGCCGGCCGCCGCAGCGCTGCATCGGCAGGGTATGGTCGCAGCAGCGACACGTGGAAGACCGGGTGCACTCGGCTCGCGGTCGCGGGCAGGTCCAGCTTGTAAGCTACGGGACCCACGCATTTCAGGACCTTAAACGGGCCCACAAACAGCGGCATCAGCTTCAGCGCGCCGGGTGTTTTCAGCCGGAGGTTTTTAGTGCTGAGGAGCACCTCATCCCCCTCCTCAAAGGAACGCTCGCTCCTGCGGGCGTCGGCGTAAGCCTTCTGCCTTTGCTTTGCTGCATTCAGCAGCGTCTGCGCGCGCTGGATCCCCAGGTTGACCTGCCGCGCCAGCTGCTCTGCAGTCGGCGCGCGCGGCGCGGGGAGTCCAACCAGCGCGGGCTTCACGGGGTTTCTCCCGTAGTTGAGCATAAAAGGCGTCGTCTTAATGCTCTCCTGGAACGAATCGTTAATGGCAAACTCAGCCATTGGCAGCCAGTCGGCCCAGTCGTCTTGCAGCGGGCCCACGTAGGCCCGCAGGACCTCCTCGAGGATCCTGTTCGTGCGTTCAGACTGGCCGTCCGTCTGTGGGTGGTAGGCCGTGCTCAGCTTGGCCTTGCAGCCCGTCAGGCGGCACAGCTCGCCCCAGATCGCACTGCGGCCCGCGGTCGCTGATAATCGTAGAGGGCTGGCCGTGCAGGCGTACGACCTCCCGCATCAGCAGGCGGGCGTAGCCCACGGCGTCGACTTCGGCCGTCGTCGGCGCGAAGTGCACCATCTTGGTGAGGCGGCAAACGAACACCGCCACAGCGTCGAATCCGCCGGTCGTGCGCGGCAGACTGACTATCATGTCTGTGGTCACGCTTTGCCACGGCGCGGTGGGCACGGGGAGCGGCTGTAGCAGCCCCGCGGGCCGCCGCTGCTCCGGCTTTGCGCGCAGGCACGCGTCGCAGGTCTGCGCAAAGCGCCGCATCTGTGCGCTGCAGCCTGACCACCAGAACGCGCGCGTCAGCGCGTCTGCGGACTTCTTGCCGCCACGGTGGCCTGCCAGCGGGCCAGCGTGCAGCTCGGTCATGATGCGCCGCCGCAGCGCCGCATCGGCGGGCACCACAACGGCGGTGCCCCGCAGCCAAACCCCCGCAGTTGCGTCAAACGCCAGGGCGGCTGTGTTCTCTGGGTCTGCAAACCATTCATCATATTGGTAAGCCTCGCGGATCTGCTCGTGCAGCGTGGTCTGCGGGGGCGGGGGGTCCGCGGCGCGCGCCGGCGGCGCCGCGCCTGGCGGTCGCGCCGCGCCAGGCGCGCGCTGGCGCCTGCGTTCCGGCGCTTCGCCGGGCAGCTCATCGCGCCACGGGTTTACGCCCCTGCCCGCGCGCTGCGGCCTCGCAGCCGCAGGCTCGTCGCTAGGCTCATCATCGGCGCCGGACACGTCGGGCCCTGCGCGCGGCGGCGGGCTGCGCGTGCGCTTCCCGCCGCGCGTCTGCACCGCGGCGAGCTCAACCGGCGGCGCCTCGGGGCGGCGGCTGAGCGGGTCGGCCATGTTGGCGCGGCCCTTGATGTATCGCCAGGTGTAACCGAATCTCGCCAAAAACTCCTGCCAGCGCGCCTGGCGCGGGGACAGCGTGGTTTTGGTCTCAAAGGTGGTGTTTGGGTTGTGATCTGTCACCACCACAAACGGTGCTCCCTCGAGGTAGCAGCGCCACACCCGCAGGGAGTGCACCACAGCCAGCAACTCCTTCTCGCCCGCGTGGTAGTTACGCTCAGCGGGGTTCATGTTGCGGCTCTCATAAGCCACGGGGTGGCCGTCCTGCATGAGGCATGCGCCCAGGCAGAAATCAGACGCGTCCGTTATGACCTCAAACGGCGCGTTCAAATCGGGCATGGTTAGCACGGGGGCTGTCACCAGCGCGTCTTTCACGGCGGCGAAGGCGGCGGCGCATTCGGCGCCCCACACCCACGGAACATCTTTTGCGAGCAGCGCATTCAGCGGCCGCACCAGGGACGCGTACCCCCGAATGAATTTCCGGAAGTAGTTGGTCAGCCCCACAAAGGAGCGGATCTGGTGGATGTTGCGCGGCGCTGGCCAATCTGCCACAGCGCTGACCTTGCGCGGGTCCACTTTGACCCCATCGCGGGTGACAATGTGGCCCAGGAACTCGAGCTCCTCCTGCATCCAGTGGCACTTGGATTCTTTCAGGTACAGCTTTGCGTCCCGCAGCGCCTGCAGTACGTTTCGCACATCCCTGACGTGGTCTGCCTCGCTGGCTGAGTAAATCAGCAGGTCATCGAGGTATATCAGCACGCACGTGTTCATGAAACGACCCAGCACTCGCTGCATGGTCATTTGAAAGGTGCTTGGGGAGTTGGCCAGCCCCATTGGCAGCACACGCCACTGGTACAGGCCCTGAGGCGTCTTAAACGCCGTTTTCTGAACGTCTTCGTCCTTGATTCGGATCTGCCAGAAGCCGGAGCTCAGGTCAGCAGATGAGTAGACCGCTGCTCCTCGCAGGCGGTCCACAAGATCATCGATCCGCGGCAGCGGAAACCGATTCTTAATCGTTAGCTTGTTCAGAGCCCGGTAGTCGATCACCATGCGCAGCGTGCCGTCTTTCTTGCGCGCAAACATCACGGGCGCCCCGTAGGGGCTGATCGAGGGCTCAATGAAGCCTTTCTCAAGGAGCTCGCGTACCCTAGCCTCGACCTCTGCACGCTCGGGCGCGCTGAGGCGGAACTGGGGTCGGTTGGGCGGCGCAGCGCTGGGCTCCAATGGGATGGCGTGGCTCTCCCCGCGGTCGGGGGGCAGCCCTGCTGGCAGCTCAGGTGGGAACACGTCTTTGAAGTCGTCAAGCATCGCCTGCAGCTCACGCCTCGGGGTTGTCCGTTTCCATGCTTTCGGTCGGCATGGTTCGTTCCACCCGCCTCGCGGGGGTTTCAGCAGCGCTCTCGGCGCGTGGTTTGGAAATTCTCAGGCTTTCGAGGCCTGAACTGATCATCCAGTGTGATGCCTGGCTCTGTGCCAAGCTATCAGAAGGCTCTCGAATGGGACCCTTGAAGGACATTTAAGGCACCCGACCCTGTCACCCACGGGTCCACCGGTGCTCTCACCGGCTGTCCACGCTGGCAGTGCCTCTGGCACAGCCCAGGCGTTACAACCGTAATCCGGCTGGCCTCTGAGAGTGTCGGGCGGGCAGGGGCAGGGTCCCGCAACGGCCCGCATTGGATTCGCAAAGGTGATCACTGCCGTAATTTGCGGGCACAGCGCGCGGACTGAAGGCGGGCCCCCACCTGTCGCGGAAGCGCACTGCGGGGCCTGCAGGAGGTTGTTTCGCGCTGATTCGGGTGTGAACATTAAGAAAATGAGATTGTGTGATGTCGGGCCAATTGCGGGACCCTGTAGAAGTCGCAGGGGGTGGGTGCGGGTGGGTGCACGGGAAGTTCACAGTTGACGTCCGCGACCGCGACACCAGCGCGGCTGGCAGAACAGACGCTGGTTTTGCTGTCGACACACAGACGGCGCTTGCGGGGCCACGTGGGCTGGGCGCCTGGCGGATGCCGGCGCGCTGCAGCTACGCGATGTCGCCACCAGCAGCCAGCGGCATGCGCGCTGATTGGATCCCCGCCATTTGGTGGCCTACGCAAAAGTTTCATGCACACGCACGCGTGCGGCTGTCCAGCGGTTGCCATGGTGCAATGGCAGGAGCTGCCACCCAGCTGAGCAAATCCAACCGCAGCGCACTGAGTTTACAGTGTGATACGTTCAACGCCATACAACGCGTGAGGACGAGCAGTAGGCACCGCCGTGTTCAGTTCTGGGCTGGGCTGACTGAAGTATAAGCGGTTCGAGGGGGTTCGGCGGCAGCGCAACAGAACGGCGCCGCCTCGATTTCTGCAGCACCGCTAGCGCCCGCCGCCGCCGCCCTGCAGCGCGTGCGCCTTGCAGAACCGCGCCATGACAAAACCGTCCTCCATCGGCCGCGGCGCCGCGAGGCCCGCGGCCATCGCGCGCGCGTGCGCCAGCGCGGGCACCAGCTCGGTCGCAGCCAGCACGCCCATCGCCGGGAGGCCCAGCGCGAGGCTCAGCGCCAGCAGCACCCGGCTCGGGGGCGCGACGCGCGCGAAAAGCCAGGTCCCGAGCGGCGCGAGCGCCAGGTTGATGAGCCCGTACACGAGCGCGTAGCTGAGGTGCAGGTTGCCGGCGATCACGTAGGCCACAAAGCTGCCCAGCAGGAAGCAGGTGACCAGGAAGCGCGAGGTGGCGGCGACGACGTGGGGCTTCACGCGCAGCCCCAGCAGCAGCCACGCCAGCAGCGGCCCGCCGGGCAGCCCGACGGCGCAGCTGCGAAGGGGCGGGGCAAAGGCGGGGCATGGGGTTGGTGGGTGGGGACGCAGCTGCCATGCGCGCGCGTGCTGCTGCACAAATGCGGGCAGGAGCGGGTGACGTGAGAAGGGCTCCAAAACCCGTACAGCACGCCAACCCCCAGGCGCAGGCCCACCTGATGGCCGCCAGGGGGAACGCCGCGACCTCCACCGCTATCATGCGCGGCAGCGTCCAGGACGCAAAGCCGTCGGCGCTGACGCAGGCGTCCGGGCACTTGACCGCCTCCTCGGGGGTGCCCCGCAGAAACGGGGAGTGCGCCCGCCACCACCGGCCCAGGGGCGCGCACGCGTTGCGCCGCTTCGGGGGGCCCGCCGCCGCTGCCGCGGAGGAGATGCCGTCCAGGGCCGGCGCGGGGGTGGCGACCGCGGCGGTGCCTGCACCGCCAGCGCCCTCCGCCGCTGCCGCCGCGGCACCGTCGGCGCGCGTGCCGTCGTCGCCCAAGCCGCGCCCGCCGTCGCCGCCGTGCGCCTCGAGGTCCGCCGCCGCGCGCCGCGCCCGCACCTGCGCCAGGGCGGTTTTGAACTGCGGCCCGCGCCAGAGCCGCTTTCGGGCGAACGAGGCGGCCATGGCGCCCAGCAGGAGGGTGACCAGGCCCGTCATCACCAGCAGCATGAACCAGAAGCGCCGGGTGCAGGGTTTGGCGCGCTGGTGCCGGACTCCCTCTGCGCAGGCGGTTTCAACGGGGGCCAGGGGGGGGATGGATGTGTGTTTGCCGGGCGGGGGTTGGGTTGTTGGGAGGTGGGGCGTTTGTTGCGTGGCAGAAGGCAGGGAACGTGGCAGACTGGCAGTGGCTGCTTGACCCAGACGTGGCCCCTCGCCGCACGCAGCCCAGCGGGGCGGTGCCCCCCACCTGTTATCAAATGGAGCACCACAATCTTCAGCGCCAACGACCACTCAAACCCGGGCTGAAGCGACCACCAGCGGCGCAGCCCGGCCCAGCGGCCGTCCGGGAGCGGCGGCTGAGGCACGGGCTCGCCGCCGCCCGTCGGCAGGGCGTCCGGCGCGTCCCCCGCCGCCTTGGCTGCGGCGGCGTCGGCGTCGTCCGCTTCAAACAGCACCATCAGGTCCTCCACCCCGGCCGCCTTGGCCACGTCGGCGCGCGAGGTGACGTGCATCGCGGGGAACAGCTGCGCCACCGCCTCCACCTTCACCGCGCGGCGGTGCAGCGCGCGCAGGCGGGACAGGTCCTCGGCATCTGAGCCGCCAGGGTCGGGCTGCGGCTGCGGCTGCAGCCGCTCGCCCGCGGCTGGGGTTGCCCCGTCGCTCGCGGCCTGCGGCGGCGGGCGCCCCCCGCCCGAGCTCGCGGCCGGCCGAAGCCCCCGCCGCGCGGCGACGCGCGCTGCGATTGCCAGCGCCTCGCGGCGCGCGGCCAGCAAGACGAACAGCGAGACGATGAGCTCGGCGTTGCTGATGGCCAGCAGCACCACAATCAGCAGCGCCAGCAGCCAGGTTGGCAGGACGGCGTTGAGGATGACGCCTGGTTGATTTAGGTGAGTCAATGGGGGGTGTTGACCAGGCTTTGGGATTCGGGAAGGGGAGGGGGCACAGTTTGGAGGCTACGTCCCCCCCTTGCACCATCGCTGAGCGCACTGTGCAGCCCTGGTGAGGCCCTTTCAGGCAGCTGCGTGGAGGCAGGCCCGCCGGCTGCTGCGGGTTTGCCCCGCCCCGCGCGCGCGCTGCCCGCACCGAATGAGATGCCCCAATACATGCCGGGCAGGATCAGGAGGGCGCTGGCGTAGTCAGTGGCCGCCAAGGGGCCGCGCTCGGTGGAGACGGCCTCGCGCGTGGCGGCGAAAAAGGGGCCGAGGGAGCCCAGGAATGTGGTGAACGCGGTCAGCGCGATGGCCTGGCGGAGCGCTGCGGTTGGTTGCGCCGCGGCGCCGAGCGTCAGGTGCGCTCGAGCCCACACACAAAATGCAATCAGCAAGCCAAGCAACGCTGCGCACGCGCCTGCGATCGAGCAGCCAATCACCGGCGCGCAGCGAGCTGCGTGGCTGCGGCGCGAGCGGCGCGAGCGGCGGGAGCGGCGCACTCACGGAACTGCAGCAGCCCGGCGTAGATCACGAGGTAGGGGCTGGCGCCGCACTCCCGGTCCACAGAGGACACCAGGGACACCTGGCGGCGTTTTGGGGGGGGGGAGGGAGGGAGGGAGGGAGGGAGTGGGTGTTTTGCTGGTAGGGGGAGAGCTCAAGGGGGGAGCAGATGTCTCACGCAACACAGGCGCGCCTCTCTATTCTCCTGCCGCCCTTGCTCGAATGGCTTTTTCGCAGCCGCCCAGCAGCAGCCGCTTTTGTCGAGAGCCACGCGCAGCCCGCCCCGCACCAGCACGGAGAGCACCAAGCCAGCGATGTTGCGCGCGTCCCAACGCCACGCGCTGTGGAGGCGGTCGCGCCGCGGCGCGAGCGCGCCCTGCAGGGGCGGCTGGTCGGCGCCGGGCCCCGCGGCCTGGGCCAGGCGCCGCCTTTGGGGTGCGGGGCGGTTCGTGCGTGGACGGGTGGACACGCGTGCGCGCGCGCATGGAGTGACGCCGCAGACGTGCCGGCGGGCGGGCGGCGCAACGGCGATCGCGCCGCCCGTCGAGCGCCGGCCTTGAACGCCCACCTTCCGGGACCTCCGCCATGGAGGCTAGGGCTAGGGCCAGAAAGAAGCGGCAGCACCGCCAAGAACAGCGCCGCGAGAATCACCGGGGGCAGGATCCGCGGAAGCCAGGCCCGCGCGTGGATTGGCGCGGGCATGGGCCGTCTATTCCTTGCGCAAGGGCAGCTGCAACGTGCATGAATTGTTATACACCCGCTTGCTGGAGCGGATGGCCGCTTGAAAGCCGGCTACCAGGTGTGATGGGCGCACGCCGCCGCTCGCCACTGCCTTTGGAGCCGCCGAGAGCTCCCGTCATCGTGCTGATGGCTGCCCGCCTTCTTGCTTGCCCGCCGGCGTTTGCTGCCGCCTGGGGCAAACATTCCTGTGGCGATTGCTTAGCCGCGGTCGCAGCATGCGGGCCCCCCAAGCCCTGCCCCACCCCGCCCAGAAAAAACCATGCGCCGCGCATTTGCTGCCCCACTCGCACCCCCCGTTGGCGGCCCTCCGCCCCCCGTGAAAGCAAGGATTTCCCATTCTGTGATGAGGTTGCCCAGTCTGTGTTTGCGCAGGCCGTGCCCGCACCGCTGCCGCGGCGCCGCATCGCCCGAGGCCCCACCCTACCCCCAGACCCCGCCACGGAGCGTCTGGGCGCGCCCCAGTGCCGAGTGCACGACCCGAGAGGAGGTTACAGCGCTCGCTGGGCGCAGATGGCGCAGCGGCGTCGCATGATTACGGTAGAAACGAACAAAGGAAAATGTGCTTGCTGGATGGATAATGGGGGGCGGACCCACGCGCCGTCTCTCAACCCGAGACGCGCGCGGCTTGGCGCCGGCCGCGCGCGGGCCACAGAAGGCAGCCCTGGTGCGCGCGCGGGGCGCCGAGGCAAGCGGTGCTGCTGCTGCTCCTCGGCAGCCCGTGCGGGCCGCTTACTTCTTGCAATCGGCGGGGCACGCGAAGGTGTCGATGTCGGGGCAGCCGGGGGCGTTGGGGTTGCCGGCGCAAGACGGGCAGGGGATGAACTTGCCGGTGGGGTAGGGCATGGCTGCGGTTTTGGGAGGGTAGGGGGAGGGTTGATTGGGGTCAGGGTCGGCAGGCAGGCTTGAGCTGGGGTTGCCGGCGTGCGCCTCGCTGGCGCCGTTGAGAAACAGCAGCGGCAGCTCGGCAGGCAGCAAAGCTGGAAGCCCCACCCCCCCGCTGTCACGCGCTGGGCGGGCCGCGCGATCGCGCCCGAGGCTGAGCCCCCCCTCCCACCCTCCCCCGTGACTCACGCAGCACGGTGCAGACGCTCTTGATCTCCTCCATGAAGTACCTGCTGTGGTACAAGCCGGTCTGCACGTACTTGAACCAGCCCTGGGTGAACTTGCACTTGGCACCCAGGCCGCCGATGACCTTGCCGTTCTTGGCGTCGAAGTTGGTGGAGATCTTGCAGTTGCTGGTGGTGCCGCAGCTGTCGGTGGTGGCGGCGCCGGTGGGCACGACCACCGCCTGGGGCGGGTTGCCGGCGGACGCCTCCCACTTGAGGGTGTAGGCCTGCTTGGTGAAGGTGATGCCCTTGATGGTCTTCTCGCCGTAGCAGATCTTGACGCCGGTCAGGTACTCGGCCGTCGCGGTTTGGGTGGCGGCGTCGTAGGAGTTGGTGAAGGAGATCTCCTTGTGGGTGAAGCCGGCGGCCGCCCGGGCGGGGTTGCCGTTCGCGCACTTGGCGATCAGGCCGAAGCCGGCGCACCAGTTCTGGGTGTACCAGAAGTTGCCCTCGCCCTTGATGAAGGGGGCGCTGGTGAAGCCGGAGTTGGCGCCCCAGGTGCCGTACCACAGGCCCTCGAGGTTGCCGTTGGGGTTGACCTTGCAGGTGACCTGGTTGATGGGCGACTCGCAGTTGCTGGCCTGCCACTTGCGCTGGGGCTGGGGCAGGACTGCGGGGGAGGGAGGCGGGGGGAGGGGGTGGTTAGTATCAAGGTGGGGGGAGAGGCTGGGGGGAGGGGCTGAGCTGGGGGTTGGGGCGGCGGGGCGGGGCGGGGCGCCGGCTGCGGGGCGCGCGCCCCGACGGCGGCGCAGATGCGCCGCCGCGCGGGGCGCCGTAGGCGCCGCGCCTCGGGTTCCCGGCCACCCCTCAGTGCACACAGCCCTGCATTAGGCGGCCCCGCTGTTCCCTCCTGTCCCTTCTGGCCTTGCTGCTCCCCCGTTGCTGCAGCTGCGCGGGCGCGGGCGGGGACTCACTGACGGTGGCCGTCACAGCGGACGCGGCCAGCAGCACCGCGAAGGCGCCGAGGAGTAGCCTCATAGCTGCTGCTCCGCTCGGGGCGAGGGGCGCTGGGGCGCGGGGCGAGGCCCGCGGGCGCGGCACGGAGCAACCGCGGCTGTGGCGCGACGGGGCGCCTGAGTTAGCGTGCGCGGGCAGTCGCCTGAACTTAAGCGTATGGAGGAATCGAGCGGGGCTGGCGAACACGCAGGAGCGCGAGGGGGGCATGCCTCAGCGGATGGCTGTAACCGCTTACTACTCGCCGCGGGGCCAACTGCGCCCCGCCCCGCCCCTTCCCCGGTCGCCCGCCCCCCGTTCGCCATTCCCTCGAAGCCCGCCTTTTGTGGGCTCGTCGTATATTTACGTATAACACCCGAGAGCGAGAACAGCTGCCGACAGGTGCGGCGCAAGCCCGGTTGGCGGCCTGCCGTCGCGCACCCCCGGCCCCCGCGGCCCAGCCTGCCCTAAAAAGAGCCTTCGAACCGATACGCGCAGGCCTACAGCCATGGCTGTGCGCAGCCTCGCCCTGCTGGCGCTCCTGGTGGCGTCAGGCGAGTCGGGGTGGCAGCAGGGGGGAGGGTGGCGCGCAGTTGCGCGCGCCGCGCCCCACCGCCGGGGCTCAGGGGCCCAGGCGCCGCAGCCCCAGCCGTGCACAGAAAGCAAGGGCATATAGATGCACTCAGCGGGGGCAGTTGCGCGGCGGCGCGCGCCCGAGGCGGCCCCGCGCCGCGCCTACAGCCTCGCGCGGCCGCAGTGCGCCCCCGCCGCCGCCTGCCTGTGGCCCAACCCCAGCCCGCCGCGCGCGCCGCCCAGCCTCAAGCGCCGGCTTGGTGCGCGCGCGGGCACCTCTCCCCTCCCTCCCTCCCTGCCCCCCTCCCTTCCTCCCTAACCCTTCCCCCTCCCCCTCCCCACCCCCCACCCCCCCCGAAAACCGCAGCGGCCGCCGAGGGTACCGGGCGCAGCCTCCTGAACAAGGTCATGGTGTCCGAGTACAACTACAACGACGTGCCCACCTACATCAAGGACGGCGCCGCCGCGCTGCCCGTCGTCATCGACGTGTCCTCCGCCCTGGTCAACCCCCCCAAGTACGACACCACCTTTGGCAAGGAGGGCTGGTTCACCGGCACCAAGGTCGGCGCCAAGGCCGTGGGCATCGCCCCCGACGCGACCAACGAGGTCCGTGTGCGCGCCAACGCCGACACCACCACCAAGTGGGCGCCGGCCAAGGCCTACGCCACCGCCTATGGCGAGAACGGCGGCGGCGGCAACGTGTTCATCTTTGCCAACGCGCGCGCGCTCGGCAAGCCCGCCCTCCAGTACGGCGCCATCTCCACCCAGGCCGACGCCACCGGCATCTCCGGCGGCGCCACCCCCCAAGACGCCGGCGGCGTGGGCATCCTCTCCATCAGCCGCGCCACCGGCGGCCAGGGCCAGACCATCTCCGGCAACAAGCTCCACGGCGTCTCGGCCAAGGAGGTGTACATGGCCGCCGACACCCGCGCCAACTCTGCCAAGTGGTACATGGCCCCCGGCAACGCCGTCGCCGGCGCCGAGCTCTACGGCCAGGGCGGCCACGTGGGCCTCTACTCCGACACCCGCTCCCGCGCCGACCTGGGTACCGCCACCTCTGGCGCCATCAACATCGCCAAGTCCAACGGCGTGCAGCCCGTCTTCTGGGACCTGCTGCCCCTCGAGAACACCGGCAACAACGGCTACGGCAACGTCGTCTACAGCGAGATGAACAACGACCCCCGTGCTGACGCGGGCGCAGCCATCGGCGGCGTGGTCAACATCGGCACCAGTGATGCTGGCAACATCGTGCTGCTGGTCGACAACATGGAGTCCTCCTCGGCCGTCGGCGAGGCCGCCGCCGGCGCGCTCAACGTGGCCGTGGCCAACAACGGCAACGTGCTCATCGGTGACTACGACAACTCTGATGCCACCCAGAACGAGGTCATCTCCAAGGTCCGCGGTCGCGGCGAGGCGCAGGGCGGCATGGCCAACATCGGTGGGTGGACGCACCCGCTTGCGAAACCGCCCCGCTTGGCGCTGCCTTGTTGGGGGCTCGGACAGCTGTTTTTAGGGGTTTGGGGAGGATGGCAGCTGCTCTGCGGGGTTTTGAGCAATTCAGCGCCTTGCTGCTTGCTGCGCCGGTCTGCAGGCTCTTCTTGCTGCACCCCTCCAGCAGCGGCAGCAGCAGCACCGCAGCCGCAGCCAGGCGCACCGCTGCGCACACCCCTTGCCCTGCCCCACCCCCGCTTGACCCTCACTCCTCGCGCCCCTCCCCCCCCACCCCAACCCCCCAGGTGTGGCCCCCAACGGCGATTCCGAGATCACCGGCAACGTGGTCGTGGCTGCTGATCAGGGCAACGCCCTCGCCGGCGGCTTCACCGAGTCCAACGCGTGGGGCAAGGCGTCGTCTGATATGTCCGTCACCGCCTCCACCTCTGAGTACGCCGCCGTCGCCGGCCTCATCGGCGTGGCCCAGGCCCAGGAGCAGGCCCAGAACACCCTCGCGTCCAGCGCCAAGTCCAACATCGGCCCGGCCCTGTCCTACACCATCGCCAACTCCGCGCTCGGAGAGATCGCCGTGACCACGGGCTCCGCCTCGGCCACCACCGTCACCGGCCAGTCCGGCTCCATGGCCCTGTCCCAGGCGCTCGGCGGCGTGACCACCGAGGCCCAGGCCGCGTCCACCGCCACCACCAAGGACGGCCACGCCGGGTCCATCGGCAACGCCATTGCCGCCTCCGCCTTCACCGCTGAGGCCGTGTCCACCTCCTCCGCCACCACCACCAACGGCGCCGCCCTCTCCGGCTCCGCTGCCCTCTCCTTCGCCGCCGACTCCGAGGCCGACTCCGCCTCCTCCGCCGCCTCGGCCGTCGGCAACGTTGGCTCCGCCTCGGGCGCGCTGTCCCTCGGCGTGCTGCAGGGCAAGGCCAACTCCGCTTCCTCCGGCGCGACCGAGACCGGCTCCGTCGGCTCCGTGTCCATGGCCCTCGCCACCGGCGTCATCCAGGCGCAGGCCAAGGTGTCGTCCTCCGCCCAGACCGCCGACGGCAACGCGCAGTCCATCGCCGGCGCGATGTCGCTGTCCGGCATCAACTCCATCTCCTCCGCCAAGTCCACCGCCGCGTCGCAGACCGGCGACGTCGACGCCAGCGCCGAGTCCTACGGCATCGGCGCCTTCCACGGCGAGGCCAACGCCGACGCCGCCGCCGCCACGGGCTGCGCCACCTGCGACTCCACCGGCACCGCCACCGCCGTCGCCACGGGCGCCATCGCCGACGCCACGGCGCGCGCCAAGGCGGACTCCCCCAAGAACCCCGGCCAGGCCATCGCCAACGCCATGGCGCTCGGCGCGGTGTCCCGCACCAGCAACGGCGGCCAGGCGCGCGTGGCCATCGGCCCGGCGCAGGCGCTGACGGGCGGCTTTGCCGTGTCCGCGCCCCGCTCGGTGGTCAAGGAGGTGAACAAGGCGGCGGCGGCTGCGGCGGCCCTCGACCCCAGCAAGCGGGCCGCCAAGGGCGAGGTCAAGGCCACGCTGGGCAAGGCCGTCGGCAGCCTGCTGCCCAAGCCGGTGGCCAAGGCCGCCAAGGCCGCTTAAGCGGCCCCGCCCGCGTGCGACTGATGTTTGCTGCCCGCGCCGCCGCCCCTCTGGCGGCGGCGCCCTGCACATCTCCCCAACCTCCCATAACTTGGCCCTGACATTTGCTTCTGATCGGTCGCTGCGGTTCAGCCATCGCCCACGCCCCTCTCCCCCCCCCCCCCACCACCCGTGCCATAGTATTTAATGCAGCCGGCCATCGTCGGCCCTCGCGCCCCTCCCGCGAGGTGTGTGCGCCCCGCATGCGTGCATACCCTACCCACGCCCCCTACCTCCCCTTTTCTCCCCCTCCGGCCGTGCGCCCCTCGTGGCTGGCTGACCGCGCTGCGACAAACAGCGGCGCCCTCAGCGCCGCGAAATCCCATTATTGATGCCATAATCCCACATACAACGGCCCTCTGCTGCTGTAAATCCACCAACAAAAAAGGCATGGTTGAAAGAAGCGTGTGTGGGGGACGTTCTGGCGTTGGGTTTGCTTGCGGGGTGCGAGCAGCCAGCAGCGGCACCGAGGGCAGCAGCACTGGGGGCGGCGGCGGCAGCGGCGGCGCGATCGAGGGCAGCAGCAGTGGGCAGCAAGCGAAAGCCACCGGCTAGTATAAGCTCTACAGATCCAGGAGCTGCCGCCCTAGGCCCGAATTGCACTGACGAACCCAGCCAGGACCCAGCGCGCACCTGGCACCCGCTCCCACCCGCTGACCTCCGTTTAGGCCGCACATCAAACCAACAAACAATCGGTTACGGCGAATATAAAGGCGCCCAGGACGTTCAAAGCCGCAGAACGCGGCAATCCACAAAACCGTTCACGATGGGGGCGCTTCGCGTCGCGTTGATCGCGGCGCTGGCGCTGGTGGGCGCCCAGGTGAGGTTATTCGGGGTTGTGCTCGACTAGGGGGGCCGCGGCTTCGTCAGACCGCCCGCAAACGCCGCAGCGGGGCGCGTGCGCCAACCAACACGCGGCGCGCGCCGCCCTCAGCTGCAGCAGCGGCCAGGCTCCATGCCCCCCAGGGCCGCGCGCCGCGCCCCGCTCGACCACCCCCCGCCGCCCAACCCCCGCCGCCCTCAGGCGCTCGTCAGCGACCCCACCGCGCCGTACGGCGCCGGCGCCGGCGCGTCGCTGGTCACCACCGCCGCCTCCAGCGACGTGTGGTCGGGCCGGCTGGAGAGCAAGCCCGGCTACGGCACCTACATGTGCTACGCCAAGCGCCTCTACGGCGACGAGACCCCCTCCCTCGACGCCGACGTCATCCGCCGCGTCGCGCTGGACGGCCCCGAGGCCGTGCCCGCGGCCGGCAAGGTGCCGACGGCCGCCGAGATCGCCGCGTGGGCGGCGGGCAAGTTCAACGTCAGCGCGGAGGAGCTGGTGCCGGAGGAGCTCAGCGCCGCGGTGCCCAGCAACGACTGGGTGGACGACAGGGGCGTGCGGCACGTGCGGCTGATCCAGTACTCGAAGGGATGGGACGCGACGTGAGGGGGGCTTTGGGGGGTGGGGTGGGGGCGCTCCACTGGGGTGCCGCTGACTGGGGCCTTGCCTCGGACGGGCTTCTTTCTGCTCCTGCCGCGTCTTTGAATGGCTGCCGGCTCGATTTTGGGGGCTTTGCATGAAGCAGGGTTGGTGCAGCCAAGGGCAGGGGAGCGCTGGAGGTTTCACGCTGCAGCGCAGATGGTTGGCGTTGTCAGCGATTGCTCACAGCCGCCGGACCGCTGCCCTCTGATCTACCCCACTCCCCCCTCCCCCTTGCTCAACGCCGCGCAGTGTCGAGCTGGGGTCTGTGATTGTTCACCTGCTGGGTGACGACGCGGTGCTCGTCACCGGTGAGTAGTAATGGGGGGCAGTGGTGGTGGGTTGGGCCCGGACTGGTCTGTGAAACAGAGCAGCTGGCAGCAGTGGGGTCGCCCAAAACCCGCAGCAAAAAACAGCGCACAGCAGGGGGGCTGAATGCGCGCACGACAGCAAGGGTGACTCGCCCCCACACCCCACCCAACATAGCCACCTCCCGCCCCCTACCAACCCCCTCCCCCCCCACCCCTTCCCGCCCCCCCCCAAAGGCGGCATCATCCCGGACCTCGAGTCCCGCAGCCCCGACGACGTGGGCGTGTCCAGCTCGGGGGGCATCAGCGACCGCGAGGCCACCGCCATCGCGCTGCGCGCCGCGCTGTCGACCATCCCCGACGCGCCCGCGCGCCTCGTCAGCCGCCTGCGCGCGGCCGCGGCCAAGCCCAGCGCGAAGAACCTGGTCGCGGCGAGCGCGGCGCCGCGCACGGCGCGGGTGGTGCACTGCTCCAAGGGCGGCGACTGCCGCGCGGCGTTCAAGCAGGTGGTGTTCCTGCCCGCCACGACCACCACCAAGCCCCAGGAGCTGCACGTCTACGTCGCCGCCGCCAACGGCGCGGTGGTGCAAAAGGAGAACCTGCTGCGCACCGCCACCGAGGACCGCAAGCCGGCAAAGGCCCCCAAGGCGGACGTGCGCGCGGCGCACGATGAGGGCGCCAGCGGCGGCGCCGGGCAGTGGATGTCGCTGGGCCGGGGGCACAGCCTCTACTCCGGGGAGGTCCCGCTCAACACGGCGCAGGCGGAGAGCAAGGCCAACGGCGGGCCCTACCAGCTGACGGACCTCATCCACAACACCGAGACCTACGACATGCGCAACAAGGACGACACATACGACGGCACCATCGAGACGCTGCTGCGGGACAAGGACAACCAGTGGTGGGGGGCTGTCCGTGCTTTTTTGTTTTTTTTTGGGGGGGATCTTTCCAGGTTTTGGTGTGCTGGGCTGGGCGCGCCGCCGCCTGCCCCGCGGGCCTGCGCCGCCGCTGTCCCAACCCCGCTGTCCAGCCGCTATTGGGGGGTTGGGTTTACAAGCAGCAGTCAGCAACCGTCCGCAGCTGCTCAGGCCCCTCCCCCGGTGCACCCCTGCCTTCTGCCTGCCGCCGCGCCCACCCCCGCAAACCTCTCTCCCCCAACCCCTCCGCAACCCACAAACCCCTCCCCATCCCGCCCCCAGGGGTGACGGCTCCCCCAAGGACCGCCAGAGCGCCGCCGTGGACGCCCACTACGGCGCCTCCACCACGCTGACCTACTACAAGGAGGTGCACGGACGCAACGGCGTGGACGGGCGCGGCGCGACGATGCGCTCGCGGGTGCACCTCAGCAAGGCCTACGACAACGCATACTGTGGGCCTTGGGTTTTTTTGGGGGGGGGGGTAAGGGGGGCTGTTGGGCTGGCGGGTCTGCAGTTGTTTCTGTGCTTGCCCCCAGGCCGCCGTTCATTGCGCCCGCGCTGCCGGCAGCGGCAAGGCTGCCTCGAGGCTCGATCGCAGCAAACACCCGCTCTCGCTCTGTCTCACAAAATGCAAACACTTTCAAAGAAGAAAATGCCCCCGTTCTCAAAGAAAAAAAGCGCTGTCACCAAACAGGCACACGCAAAAAACGCACCCCTTGACCCCCCCAGGGAACGACAACCGCATGACCTACGGCGACGGCAGCCGCAGCCCCCGCGAGCTCTCCTCCAGCTGCAAGGGCTTCCCCCCCATGGTGACCCTCGACATCGCGGCGCACGAGATGGCGCACGGCGTGACCGAGTACACCTCGGGCCTGGTGTACGAGCACTCCTCGGGGGGCATCAACGAGGCGCTGTCGGGTGCGGGGGGGAGGGGGGTTCGGGGTGGGGGGGTTGGGCGTGGCTGTGTGTGGGGTGGGGTGTGTGGGGCTGGGGTAGGGGAGGGGGCCCGGGGGCCGCTATGCTTTCTTCCACGGCTCAGGCCTGCAGTCCAGGCGCTGGGCTGCGCCCGTTCAAGCGCGCCTGAAAATACCCAAGGAACCCGCTCTGCGGCCCCGCCCCCAAAGCACGCCTCACTCTCCCTGCCCCCCCCCCCCCCCCCCCCCCCCCCCAGACATCATGGCCCAGTGCGTGCTGGACTATGCCCACGAGCAGGGCCACCCCCGCGGCCCCGACTACCTGGTCGGCTCCCAGCTCTTCCAGGGCAACTGCACGCGCCGCTTCCTGCGCTCCATGATCAGCCCCACAGCCGACAGCAACCGCTCCTCCGCCTGCTGGCACCGCAAGTTTGACCTCACGGTGGGGGGGCTGTGGGCTGGGGCTGCGGGTGCCCGTTTTCGAGCGTTTTCGTTTTCTTTGGGGCTGTGCAAGGTGTGCCTCCTGGCTCATCCGGCGCCTGCTACGGGCGCAGTTTAATTTCCCACAGCAGGCGAGCGCCAGACCTGCATGTTTGCTGACGCTGCCCCCTCAAACAACAACCCAAAACAACCCGACCCCCCCAGACCTCTGAGACCCACAGCGGCAGCGACATGTGGTGCAAGGTGGACGTGCACTGGTCCAGCGGCGTCGCCAACCGCGCGTTCTGGCTGATGGCAAAGGGGTTCAACACCACCTGCAACGACGGCTCCAAGCCCGCGGCCATCGGTGGGCTGGGGGGGAGGGCCGGGCGCGGCAGCGGCTGCGGGGGGGGGCGCCGACCGGCTGTCTCACCTGCTGCAGGGCTGGCGGGGATCTTCAGAAAGCCCCTCAAAAGCCAGTTGCCGGGTGCGCGCGTGCCCACCAAAGCCAACCGACCCCGCCTTCCCCCACCCCCACCCCGTCCCCCGTCCCTCCCCAGGCATCAAGAACGCGTGCTCCGTGTTTTACCGCTCCACCTACGCCTACCTCTCCCGCACCGGCGATTACTACGAACTGCGCGCCGCCTCGGGCCGCGCCGCCTCGGACCTTTTCGGCGAGGGCTCGCCCGAGGTCGCGGCGGTGTCCAAGGCGTGGGACGTGGTGGGCGTGCCGCGCGCGCCCTACCCGATTGTGGACGCGCCGCCGTGCGACGCGGCGTTCGCCACAAAGCCCGAGGCCTGCTGATTGGCAGGGCTGCGAGGCGCGCGCACGCGCGCGGGGCGCGGCGGGCCGGGGGGCTGGTGGCTACAAATCCCTCAAGCCGGCCTTCGGCGCGCTGAGCCGGAGGGCTGCTACCATTGGCGGCCGCGCCGAAAGTACTGTCGTTTTGTTCCTTTTTGCCCACCGTTCCGGTTCGCAGTGGGGGCCGGGGGTCGGTGCAGGGCCGCGGTCGCAGGCAGCGCCGGGCCCGCCGCGCCGGCCCCCCGCTCTCCGCGCGCCAGACGAGGCGGCTGGCGTGCGCCACCCGCGGCTGATTACGGCTGCGCACGTGGCATGCAGGCAGCAGAACCTTTTCTCTGCATTTTGGGGGGGTTCATTCAGTTTGGACTTGCGCTTCTTATTCCGAAAAAGCCCCAGCTCATCAGTTAGGATCCGGCAGGCATCTGCTTTCTTGTTCTCCGCCACTTGTTGCCCCCTCGCCCGCGGCGTGCCTTGTGGCACCGGCCAGCGGCCGAGTGCGGTGTGGACAGGGGCGCCCCACCCGCCCCCACGGCCGGGGCCTGCTCTTGCGGGGCGCGCCCCTGCGGCGTCGCATTCCCATGACTGACTGGGCTGGGGGCCATGCGGTCGGCCCCCAAGAAAGAAACCTTGACCCCTGACCGGGTCGCTCTTTCAACGGCGGTTCCCCCCTGTAACTCGGGGTCTTGCCTGCTGGGGCCGCTGAGCTTGTCAGCACGCGGCGTTGCCGTCTGTCAGCGGAAGCGCGTCGGAAGCGCGCCAGCGTGGCAGCGCCGGCGGCTGCCGCGCGGCGAAACGGCCGCTCTCAGCGGCCGAGCGGCGGCAGCGGCCCGCGAGCAGCCTGCCGCGTCGCGATCGAGCCTTACGCAACTTACGCGCCCAATGGTACGCATAGGTTTGTCGGGCTCCGAAAGCGCCCGTCGGTAAGCGGCTGAAGGTGTCGGCACCGAGGAGTAGCTGCCAGCGGCGCCGCACTGCCGCCGCCGCCTTAAAAGCCCCGATGCTCGAGACGCCCATTCGCGATCACATCTTTAAATACGAGCCGATCTTTTAATGCGGAGCTCTCTGGGTCTCGCATCCCGCCTCTGCGACCTTCGCCTCGCCCCGCGCCCCCGCCTGTGCAGCCCGCGAACGCGCGCTTCCAGCGGCGCAAGCGGTCCGATCGAAAGCGGCATGGCTTCTCCCGCGGCCCCCACCGGCGCCGCTGCCGCCGCGGCCGACATCAATGCGCTCGGCGCCGCGCTGCTGTCGACGGTGCACCGCGCGCCGGCCGCCGCCGCGGCGGCGCCGCCGCCGGGCGCCGCGGGGACCTTTGTGAGCCCGATATCGATCAGCCTGGCGCTGGTGCTGCTGGTCAACGGCGCGGCGGAGGGCTCGGCCGTCCATAGGTGGGGTGCGGGGGCCGGGAAGGGGGCCGCACGGGGGGGCCAGCTGGCGGCGCGCTCTGCGAACAGCTGGCGCCGGGGTTCCCCGGAAGCTGGGGAAGCTGGGGCGGCGCCTGGTCACTGGCACCTGGTCAGACTGGATGAGCAGCTGCTGCATGCATGCGGGACCGCGCCTGCCGCGGCGCTGAGTGTGTTGCGCACGCGCGAGCAGCAGGCGCCGCCCCGCACCCCATCCACCACCCGCGACGGCCCTGCGGGTTGTAGCACTCTGCCCATCTCTGCCCGTAACCCCGCCCACGACCGCGACGGCTTTGCCATCCGCCGCAGGCAGCTGATGGGCGTGCTGGCAAAGGGCGAGGGCTCCACCGCCGCCGCCAACGCGCGCTACGAGGCATTGGTGGCCGCAATGCACGAGGCGGCGGCGGCGGGCGGCGCCGAGAGCTGCGCGGCGGGTGCGTGTCGCCCCGCGCGCGTGCGCTGGGCAGCAACCAGGGGGGAATAGCTATTGGGTGTGCTGGCCGCAGCGGCCGCCGGCAAGCTGGCCCAGGGGCTGTAGCGTCTTTCGGTCTGCCCGCAGCAGGGCGAGCAGCGCTCGAGCTAGATCCCCATTCCGCCCCCCCCCCCCCCCCCCCCCCCCCCCCCCCCCCCCCCCCCCCCCCCCCCCCCCCCCCCCCCCCCCCCCCCCCCCCCCCCCCCGCACACACGTTTGCACGCCCAAACGGCCGCCCTCCCCCCTCAACCCCGCAGACGGCGGCGCGGCCGAGGGCGGCGGCGAGGCGCCGCTGACCCTCTCCATCGCCACCTCCCTCTGGGCGCGCCCCCCCCTGCGGTTCCAGCCCGCCTACCAATCGGAGCTGCAGGCGCGGCTGGCGGCCAGCGCGCACGCGCTGACGGGGGCGGCGGGCGTCAACGAATGGGTCAGGTGGGCGCGCCTCCGGGGTGGGGCGGTTTGGGCGCGATGCCGCTGCCGTGGGCGGCAGCGCGGCTCGCGTTCGCGCCTGGCCCGCCTTGCATGCGGGGCGCAAAGCGGGCCCACAGTCCACCCAACGGTGCAGCCCCCAAACCAACCCTCAAAACCAGCACCCCCCAACCACCCCCCAAAACCAGCACCCCTCCTAACCCCCAAACCACCCCCCAAATCAAACCCCCCAAACCAGCCGCGAGACGCGCGGCCGCATCCCCGAGCTGGTGGACGAGGGCGCCGTCGCGCGCGCCGTGGCGGTGCTCGCGTCTGCGGTTTATTTCAAGGGGGCGTGGCAGCACGCCTTTGACGCCGCCGCGACGCGGCCCGCGCCCTTCCGCCTCGGGTCGGGCGCCGAGGCGGCGGCGCCGACCATGTTTGCAAAGTTCCAGCGGGGTCAGGCGGGGTATGTGGAGAGGGAGGGCGAGTTCCAGGGCGTGAGGCTGCCCTACAAGGGGGGCGCGTTCAACGCGGTCGCGCTGCTGCCCCACGCGGGCGCGGCCGGCGCGGACGGCGCGGCGGCGCTGGCGCGGCGGCTGGCGGGGGAGCCGGGTCTGCTGGCGGGGCTGCAGTGGGCGCGGCCCGAGGTGCTGGTGTGGCTGCCGCGGTTCAAGCTGGAGTGCAGCATGTCGCTCAAGAGGTGGGGGGGTTGGGTGCGGGGGGGAGGGAGAGTTATCAGCTGTTGCGGCGCCACCCTGCGGCTCGCCCCGCCCTGCGCCGCCCTGGGCTGCCAGCAATGGCACCGCTGCCACAAGCCGCGGAGCAGCTCGCCCCCAACCCCCATGCATTGATGCCTCTGGCTCCTCTCTAACAACCCCCCCTCACCCCTCACCACACACCCCTCCCCCCCGCAGCGCGCTGGGCGAGGCCGGCGTGACCGCGCCGTTTGCGGCGTCCCCCGACTTCAGCCGCATGCTGGAGGGCGAGTCCCGCCTGGTGGTGGACGAGGTGGTGCACAAGGTGTTCATAGAGGTCAACGAGCGCGGCACGGAGGCCGCCGCGGCGACGGGCGTGCTGATGATGCGCACCGCCATGCCGCTGCGGCCGCCCCCGGAGGTGCGGTTCGACCGGCCGTTTGTGTTTGGCGTGGAGCACGCGGCCAGCGGGGCGATGCTGTTCCTCGGGGTGGTGGAGAAGCCCGAGACGGCGGAGGAGTGACGCGCGGGGCCCGCGGGCCTGCGCTTGCTGAGACGCAAGCGCGAAACACACAACACAAACGCGTGCTGCATGTTTGACTGGTGCACATGTTGAGCACAGAACCAACGCTGTGACAGCGATATGTAAATGCTGTAGGGGGAAGCAAAGTTTCCTACCCCCCCACTGCCCACCACCAAAGTGGAAGGGCTGTGCCTTTGAGGGGGGGAACCCCATTAATGTTCTCACCCAGCTAGCCAAATGCCAGCACTATGGCTCATAGGGCTGTGCATGCTGCTGCCTGGCTGTAGGGGGGGGCTTGCAACTTTTTGGCGCGGCCGCGCGCGCCGAAAAGTTGCAACATGCGGGAACCCCCCTTCAACCCCCAACCCCCAATCCTTTGCAGCTGATTTAAGTTGGGTATATATCAGCAAGCATCCACAAAAACCCAGGGGACAGGGGCTGACCAATGGGCACCTGGAAGGTTGAGACCCCAAAGCTGCAACTTTTGCCCAGCCCAACACTCAGGGGTGCGCAGTCCGTTGCGCGCCGCGCCCGCTGCGCTCGCGCATTGCTCAAGCCACTGCACCAGCAGAAGGGCAGGGCAGTGGTGTACACCCCCATGCAATGCCCAGTGGAAAGGCCATGGGTGTGGCCAACAACTACTGCCAAACCACTGTGGCCCCACCCAAACTGGGCAGCAGGGGGGTGGGCCCCACAGCCACACTTGTGCCCAAAGCCAGCCACCCCCAGGCCTCCCAAGGCTGTCACCCAATGCATATAGGAGCCCCACAAGAGATCAGCTCAATACTACAGCCCCTTGGGGATATATGAAGAAAATCAGGGGATAGGGGACTTTCTGGGCAGGGGGAAGTCACTTTTGGCTGCCCCTACTGCATCTGTACAAGCTGAACATTGGACGGGCGGGGCGGGGCGGCAAGCACGAGTTTGACAGCGGGCGCCGGCGACCGCGCTTTCACACCCGCACCGGGTGCACAGATCTGAGCGGCCAAGCTCGCATCTGTATCCGGGAATGCGCGTAGATATATACAGCCAGCCGGCGCCCCCAGGCCAGCCCGCGGCCCTGATTCCCCTCCCGCCAGCGGTCACAACGCCCCAGGCGTGCGCTAAAGAGGCTCTGGGGATCCTCAGATATTCGCCAAGACTTCGCATCAGAGCTGGCCTTGTCGCCACTGCCGGGCGCGGCGCCGTTTACGTCGGCCGGCCTGCGCGGCGCGGGCGCAGCGGGCGCGCAGCAGCGGTGGCGCGGCACTGCGTGAGCGAGCTGCGCAGCCCCCACCCATGGGCCGGCGCCGCAGCGTCAAGCCCCTAGGGGCGATGTTCCGGCCGGCGGGCGCGCTGCAGGACCCGGCGGTGAGGGCTCAGCTGCGCGCGGGGAGGGGCCAGGGCTCGGCAGCGGGGCGTGTTGTGGCGCCGGCGCCTGCGCACGCGGCCGCTGTGCGCAGCGCTCGGCCGGCCCGACGCAGCTCCGGCCGCGCTGATGCAGCCCCGCCTGCGGCCGTCAAAACCCTGACTCGTTGCAGGCGGCGCGCCGAAGGGGAGGCGCCGAAGGGGACAGCGGCAGCGGCAGCGACGGCAGCGGGGGCGGTGGCGGCTATTTGGTGATCGGCGGCGTCACCGTGAGAGCCGCTGCGTCAGCGGGCGGCAGCGGCGGCGGGGGTAGCGGCGGCGGTGGCAGCGGACGCGGAGGGCCGAACCGGGGTGGCCGCTCGAACCCGCGCGGCGGGGGCCGCGGGGGCCGGGGGGCCCCAGCGCGGCGGCCCTGGAGCGGCGGCGCCGGCGGCGGCCGCGCGGCGCGGGGCGGCGGCAGCGACTCGGACATCGGGTCCGACCTGCTGGACTATTTGGAGAACATCGCCGCCGGGGAGGAGGAGGACGACGACGACGATGACAGCGCCAGCGGCAGCGGGGACGTGCAAGGGGAGGGCGAGCCCGGGGGCGAGGGCAGCGGGCGCCGCGGCGGCGGCGGCGGCGGCGCGAGCGTCGCGGCGATGCGGCGCTTTGGCGGCCGCGACCTGGAGGGCGCTCTGGAGGGGGCGCTTGGGGAGGACATGCAGGGTGCGCTCTCCCTCAAGCCTGGGGGGTTGGCAATGCGGGAATGTTGCACCGCCAGGCTGCAGGAGGTTGGTCGCACGCCGTTCCTGATCACAGCGCCTGCGTGCTGCGCCCAACAGGCAGCCCTGCGTGTGCTGCGTTGTTCGCAAGCCGACCCCGCATCACTCAACCCCTCCAGGCTCCGAACCAAGCAGCGGCAGCGGCAGCGAGGAGGAGGGCGGCGGCGCCGCCGCCACGCGGCTGCGGGAGCTGGCCGCGGCGTTTGACGCCGCCGCGTTGGCGCCGGGCGAGGCCGTTTTGGTCGACGCCGATGGCCGCCCCATTGCGGCGCTGGCGCAGCTGGACCCGCGGCAGCGCTACCCCGTAGCAGCCGCGCCCGCCTGGCGCCGCGGCAGCCCCGGCGGCGGCGGCGGCGGCGGCAGCGGCTGGCACGCAGAAGCGGCGGCTGCGTCGGCCGCGCTCGCCGGCCGCCGCAAGCAGCGGTCCGCCGTCAAGGGCGCGGCGGGCGGGAAGCTGCTGCCCGGCGAGAAGGCGCGCCTGCGGTGGGAGAAGATCGAGGCGAAGCGCTCCGCGCGCGCCGCCGCGGGGGACGGCGGGTTTGACGCCGGCGCGGTGGCGGAGCGGCTGGCGGATTTTGTGGAAGCCGGGGGGGACATGCTGGCGCTCGACTCGACCGGCAAGCACGGACTGGTGCGGGGGGGGGGGGCGCTGGGTGCCGGCGTGCCTTTTGGGTGCAGCGCTTTTGGGGTGCACGTGTGGACTGTGGAGGGGCCAGCTGCGCGGACTGCGCCGGCCCCTGCTTGCTGCAGGGAGGGGCTGCGCCCGCCACCTGCCCTTGCTCGAACCCCCAAGCCGCGTTCCAGAGCCTTCCGCCGCCGACGTCGTAGTCCCCCCCCCCCCCGCCTGCCTGCGTGCCGCCGCTCCGCAGGGCGTCACCCGCGCGCTCGCGGGCTGCTTCAACCTCCGCGCCAGCGTGCAGGGCAGCGGGAAGAAGCGGTTCGTGATGATCGCCACAACCCCGCGCGCGGCGCTGCCAGAGGGCGCCGGCGCGCAGCGCCTGGAGGGGCTGCTTGAGCGGGAGCGGCAGCGCCTGCGCCTCGGGGCCGCAGCTCTCGCGGCCGAGGCGCCCGGCGGCGGCGGCGGCAGCGGCGGCGGCGGCAGAGGGGGCGGCAGCGGGCGCACCCCGGGGCAGCAGCGGCGGCGCGATGGGGGCGCGGCGCCCTGGGGCGACGGCGATGCAGCTGCCGCGGCAACGCCGCGCTACCAGCGGCCGGTGTCGTTTGTGGGGCGGGGTGAGCTCGACCCCAACGCCCCGCCACAGCAGGAGGCCTTGGACGAGGCAGGCGCAGGCGCGCGGGAGCAGCAGGAGCAGCAGTGGCCCTGGCTGCAGGAGGGGGAGGACGGGGACGACGACAGCAGCGGGGCCGAAGACGACGGCAGCGGCTCTGGCAGCGGCTCTGACAGCGGCAGCGGCGGCGGCAGCAGCGGCGGGGAGGATGAGGAGGGGCAGAGCCCGCCGCGGCGCGCCCGCGCCGACGCCGAGGCGGCGCGCGTGGGGCGGTTCATCGAGTCGCTGCTGCTCAGCGATGACGAGGGCGCGGGCGAGGAGGCGCGCAGCGGCGGCAGCGGGGACGGGGAGGAGGAGCCGCCACGCGACGGCGGCGGCGGCGGCAGCGCCGGCGGCTCCCCCGGCGTCGAGCCCGGCACCTGGTTCGAAGACCCGGAGCCGGCCCACTTTGGCCTGGGCTTCAAACGCGCGCCGGCCGGTCGCGCCCGCAGGCGGGCGGAGGCGGAGGCGGAGGCCGAGGCGGTGTCGGTGGGCGCCCCGCTGTACACGCGCGCCGACGCGGGCCTTGGCCTTGGCCTTGGCCTGGGCCTGGTCGGCGGCGCTGAGCAGGACCAGGCAGCGGCGGCGGGCTTCGACCCCTTTGGCCTCGAGCCGGCGGGCGGCGCCGGCGCAAGCGGCAGCGGGAGAGGCAGAGGCAGAGGCGGGGCCCGCGGCCGCGGCGGGGGACGCGGCGGTGCGGGCGGCGGCGGCCGGCCGGCGCGGCGGGAGCTGCGGGAGGAGGAGGCGGCCTTTGCTTCGACACTGGTCGGCTCCACGAAGCAGGAGCTGGCGCGCGCCGCGAAGAAGGCGGCCAAGGAGGCGCGCCGCGCGGAGCGCCGCGGGGGCGCCGGCGCTGGCGGCGGCGGCGGCGGCGGTTGGGAGGGGGGACCGGCGGCCCCGGACGACGGCCCGCGTGTCGCGCACGGCGTCGGCTTTGCCGCGTTTGAGGCGCACACGAGCGGCATCGGGTCGCGGCTGATGGAGGCGATGGGCTGGCAGCAGGGCGCCGGGCTGGGGCGGCGCCGGCAGGGGCGCGCGGAGCCGCTGGCCGCCGCGATGCGGCCCAAGCAGCAGGGCCTGGGCTACGGGTAGGGCCTTGCTGCGGTCTGCTGGGGTCCGGAGTGTTGCGCCGCCTCTTGTAAGCAGGCTGCATCCCGCGGCAATTGGGAGTTTGACGGGCGGCGGCGGCCGCGCCAGCACACTCGGTGACCCGCAGCGCATAGGGTGCTTTCAGGCGCCGCTGCCGCTCCAGCCACATCGTATGAACCTTTGACGTCGCCTGTAACCGCTGAAGTGCGCAGCCATGGGCCCTCGCGGCCGCAAGGCCCCGCAGGAGCAGCAGCAGCAGCCGCTGTCCGCCTTTCTGGCCTGGATGCGATCCAGCGGCATCTCATGGGACGAGGGTCTCATGTCGATCGAAGAGGACGTCGCGGAGGGCTGCAGCGGCGTCGCGCTGGGCGTGCGCGCGAAGCGGCAGGTGCGACGGCGGCCGCCGCTCTCGCAGCTGGGGCGGGCGGGATGCAAGCCCCCGCAAGCGGCCCAAACCGCAACGGCACTGCCCCCGCTGCTCGGTGTAGGTGCTCGAGGGCGAGCTGCTGTGCTCCATCCCCAAGTCTGCAATCCTGTCGCCCGTCACCACCGCCATTGCCGCGCTGCTGGAGGAGGCGCGCATCGGCCACGGACTGGTGTGGGGCGGGCGGCGCGCTGGGGGCGGTGGCGGCTGCTAATGAGGCTGTGCCGATGCAGGGCTGCATGGTGGTGGGAGGCGCGCGCTGCACATGCTGGGGCGGCTCGGCTGTGTTGCGCTGGCTGTTGGCGCTGCCTGTTTGGAGTGGCGACAACCCTGCCCCAGGTTGCAACACCCCACACCCACATCCCAGGCCCTCACGACAGCGGCGATGTATGAGGCAGCCATTGGGCCCGCATCAAAGTGGTGGGCAGCTGCTGCGACTGCAGTGCCTTTTATGGCGTGGCCTGCAGCCAGGGCGCCAGCTCAGCCAGTCATTTGCTCGTGCGGTCACGGTCCAACTGCGCGCGCCGCGCGCGCGCAGCCAAGTGAGAGCTCACCATTCCACCCCCACCCCCCAATTCGTTGCCAGGCACCCCTACCTGCGTTCAATGCCCCCCCGCGAGTACCTCCCCCTCTTTTGGGGGGAGGGGGAGCTGGCGCTGCTGCAGGGCACAGAGCTGGAGGGGTGCGCGGACGAGGACCGGTGAGGGGCCCAACGGGGTGGGGTGGGGGGGCTGCTGGGCCTTGCGTGTGACAGCAGCTTGCCGCAGCCGAGGTGCAAAACGAATCAACTTGGATCTGGCCTGAAACAACAGCGGGGCCACGGACGGGGGGCCCCCCTGCCGCTGCTGCAGCTCCAGCAACACGCCCAACCTGCAACCCCCAACCCCCAACCCCCGAGCCCCAACCCCCAACCCCCCAACCCACAACCCCACAACCCCACAACCCACAACCCCCGAGCCCCAACCACCCGAAACACCACCCTCCCTCTCACCCCCCCAGCACGGACACCTCCCACGACTACGGCGCCGTTGTGGCACCGCTGGTGGCGCAGCACCCGGGGGTGTTCCCCGCGGCGCGCTGCCGGCTGGAGGACTTTTGCGCCGCCGCGTCCTGGGTGGCCAGCCGCGCCTTCTACGTCGACGCGCTGCACGGTGGGGGGGGGTGCTGGGGGCGCGCTGGCGGCCGCGTTGCTACTGTTTGCTGACGCGCACGGGGGGGCGAGGGGCATTGATAGGCCCGCAAACAACGCGCCCGCTACCAAGCACGCGGCTGCCAACTTGTCCTCCCGTCTCTGGCTTGAATTTGTTTTGCGTCTGCGCCGAGGCAGCAGCACCTACCTCCCCCCTCAGCCCACAATCACTCATAACCAACCACGCACACCCCTCTGACAGGCGATGCGCTGGTGCCGCTGGCGGACGCCTTCAACCACAAAGCCTCCGTCGTGGCGCTGGGCAAGGGCTACGTGGTGGGGGAGGTGGCGGACAGGCGCGGGAGGGACGGCAGCGGCACCAGCAGCGGCAGCGGCAGCGACAGCGGCAGCGGCAGCGACGAAGAGGGAGAGAGCTCCGAAGGCGACGGCGGCGGCAGCGGCAGCGAGGAGGGCGGCAGCGTCGGCAGGGGCAGCGGCAGCGGGAGTGGGGCTGAGAGCAGCGACGAGGGGAGCAGCGGGGACAGCGGCGGCGGGTCACAGGAGCCCGGTGGCGGCTTTGAGGCAGTGGGGGGTGGCAGGCCCGTCATCCTCAGCTCCTCGGGGGGTGCGCGCGGGTGTTGTGGGCGGGTGCGGGCAAGCTGCTCCTGCTTTTTTTGGCTTGCTCTGCATAAAGCCAAGGCCTGCTGAGATCTGTGCTGCATCTGCTGCGGTAAGCTGCAGCATGGGCATTTCCAGACCAGTTCAGCACGGCTTTCCCCCCATCATAAGCGCCGTCCGCGCCACCCAAACCCTGCCCAACCCCAGCCGCCGAGTGGGAGAGGGACGGCGTCAACCTGCGGCTGGAGATCGGCATCTGCAGCGTGGACGACGGCGGCGGCGGCGGCGGCGGGAATGCGGAGGCAAACGGCGGCAGCGATGGCAGCGGCGGGGAGCGGGAGGCTGAAGAGGGCCCTGCGTCGTCTGGGCAAGACGACGGCCCCGGCGCGGCGCGGGGCCGGCCGGCCAAGCGGCGGCGCGGCGGCCCGCAGCAGCAGCCGCCGCCGCCGCCGCCGGCCGCCACGGGCCGCCTGGAGATTGTTGCCGCCAGCGCCGTGCCCGCCGGCCGCGAGATCCACAACACCTACGGGGAGCACTCCAACGCGGAGCTGCTGCGCAAGTACGGCTTCGCGCTGGCCGCCAACCCCTTCGACTCGGTCACGCTGCAGGGGGGCGCGCTGGTGGAGGGCGCGGCCGCGGCGCTGGGCGGCGGCGGGGAGCGCGAGGCGCGGCGGCGCGTCCGGTGGCTGCGGACGCACAGGTGGGGTGGAGGGCTTTGGCACCGGGGGCTCTCACTTGGACTGGTCGCTTTTGGTTTTGGCCCACGCTGAGCACGCCAGCTTGCGCGTTTCAACTTGACCCCCCAAACTTCAGTACGGTACTCCATCCCCCCCAAACTCCACCTCCCTTGACTCCATCCCCCCCCGCACCCCAACACACCGTCCTGCAGCGACCTGCTGGACCAGGGGTCCGAGGGGGACCTGTCCGCACTGCCCCACGGCCGGGTCACGCCGGAGCTCTTTGCGCTGCTGCGCGTGCTGGGCGCGCCCGCGGCGGAGTTTGACACCTGGCGCGGCCTCGCGGACGCCCTCGCCGGGCCGACCGGGTGAGGCGTGCGCGCCGCCGCTGTGTTGTGCCGGGGTGTGCACGCGAGGGCTTGGGACTCGGGACAGGGGGGTGGCGGCGGTCCTGATCTGTGCTGTGCTGCAAAGGCTGTGTGGAGCAAACAGTGCTCACCCCCTTTTTCCCCCGCTGCCGCAGGGCGAATGGCAGCGCGCGCGCCCGCACCGTCGACGGCGTTGCGCTGGCCGCGCTGCTGGACGGCCAGGACAGCGGCAGCGGCAGCGAGGAGGGCAGCGAGCCCGCCGGTGGTGACAGCGACGGCGGCAGCGACCAGCAGGAGCAGCAGCGGTACCAGGCCCGCGCCGTGGCTCGGCGCTTCCAAGAGGTGGGTGTGCAGGGCTGAGGGGGCAGTTAGGGGAGGGTTAAAACACAAGTGCGACAATGGCTTTCTGTGCCTAGAGCAGGCACCAGCTGCCCAGAGTCCAGGGTGGGTCGCGCCTGCCCCTGGAAGCGGCCCCCAAGCCCCCAAATCTCCCGATGAAAAAGGTGGCCATTGGGGGCGAGGCTGCCGCGCTGTGGACGCGCACCATGGCGGCGGCGCTGGCCGCCGCGATCGCCGAGCGTGAGGCGCGCTACCCCGGCGGCAGCAGCCTGGAGGGCGACGCGGCAGAGCTGGCGCGCTGGCGGGGCGGCGGCAGGTGAGGGGTGGGCGGGGCTGGCGCACGCGCGCAGCACACGGGCGCTTGTGGCGATTGGCGCAGTGCAGCAGCACCTTGCGGCTGGCTCCGTTGGGAGCAGCTCCAGTCCGTGGCAGAACCTCCCAGCGCGCCCCGCTGTCCACACCCCAACCCCACAAGCAGGTCAGAACACGCCGCCGCGGTGAGGGGCGCCCTGCAGCTGCGGGTGGCGGAGCGGACGCTGCTGCAGCAGGCGGCGCGGGCGGCCCAACAGCTGCTGGCGTGATGCGTGCGTGCTGCCGAGTGCTCGGAATGGATGCGCTGGAGAGGTTTACAGCTGGCAAGGGAGCGCACCAATCAAAAGTGGGTGTAAAAACCGGCTGAGTGGCGTGCCAGTCGGGGCAGAGCATCAAGGCAGTAGGGTGGCTTGGCCAAGGAGACATTATGAAAGCCGTGGGGGCTCAGCATCCGTTGCATTCGGGGGTGGAAGGGGTGACCAGACTACGACCAAAGCAAAACGCCTCCTGACGCGCCGGGCACAGCGGCGGCGGCGCCCAGCTGGGATGCGCGCGCACACGCAGGCGCCTCACTCGGCCGTCGCGCGCCAAACGAGCACGGACAGGGCAGACACGGTCGCGAGCGTCGCGCGCACCACCAGCGACGCGCCGCTGCCGCCGGCGAGCTCCCACGCGCCGAGGCCGGCGCCGCCGGCGAGGGCCAGCGACACGCGGCTGCTGCCGAGGAGCAGCAGCGTCAGCACGTGCACCGTCTCGGCAAGCGCGGCGTCGAGGGGCCTCTTGAACTGCGAGCAGGCCCACGGCAGGGCAAAGAGGGACGCGTAGGCCAGGAGGGCCAGCAGCAGCTGCGGCAGGATGCGCAGCTCGGAGATCAGGAGCAGCGTCCAGCAGAACCCAAACGTCACGGCGCTGCCGGTGGGGCTGCGCGCCGCCAGCGCGCGGCCCGCGAGGGACGCGACGCCCCCGGCCCAGCTGCCCGCCGCCGCCGCCAGCGAGCGCGCCGCGCCGCCGGCGCGCGCCAGCGCGCGCTGCTCCGCCGCGGCGAGCGCGGCCGCCGCGCCGTCGGCGCTCGCGCCCGTGGCGCGCGCGTAGCCGGCGAGCGCGGGGCGCTTGGCTGCGTTGTAGGCCAGCAGCAGCAGCGCCGCGCCCGGCAGCAGGGAGGTGGCCTGCAGGTAGTCCAGGCCCCGGGGCAGGCTGCCCAGAAGCAGAATGGCGTAGAGGCCCCCCCCCAGGGCGCGTGCGCTTGCGGTTTTGTCGTGCCACAGCAGCAGCGCGCGCACCGCCTCGGCTGGGGGGTCGGACAGGGCCGGCGCGCGCGCGGGGCTGCCCCAGCCGCCGCCGCCGCCGCCAAAGGTGCCGGCCGTGCCGCCGCTGCCGCGCAGGCGTGCCCACGTGCGCCGCAGGCTGGCCGAGACGGAGGGCGGGCTGCCGACCGCGCCCGCGCCCGGCGCGGGCGAGCGGCGCCCGCGCGGCGTGGAGGGCGACTCGCTGCGGCGCGGTGGGGGCGGGCCGCCGTCCTTGTTGCCGCGGGGCTTGCCGCCCTCCTCACTGCCGGCGACCAGCACCTCGGCCACGGCAGACGCGGCGGCGTTCACCGCTGCCTCGGCAGCCAGCCGGCCGACCACGGCTGCCGCGCCGCTGCCCGAAAGCCAGTCTTTATAGCCCCCCTGCACCGCCGCAATCAGGCCGCCTGCTTGCTCGGCGCCGCCATCGAGCTGCAGCTGCTGCTTCTGCGATTTGCGCGCTGCTGCGGCGTCCATGCCGGGCAGCGTGGCGCGGTCGCCAGGCGGTGCGCGGGTTCGCTCGTCGCCCGCGGCCGTCGGGTGCGGGTGGAAGGCCGTCGCAGTTGCAGAGCTGTACTACTGTGGCTCTGCGGTGATGGCGGTTTGGATCGCGCGGTTGGCAGGCGGCCTGGGGGCGGCAGCGGCGCAAACCGTAGCAGGCGGCGCTTCGGCGCACGGTGCGCCGCAGCCTCTGCACCCCTCCCCGCCCCGGGGCGCCAACATTGAAAGGCGGCAACGCAAACGATCGACGCACCGGGCATGCGTCCCAGGCCTTTCCCCCTTCAGGCAGGCCGTGCTGCGAACTGTTTTTAAATTCCCGGCCGCGCAGGGACCGCGCAGGGGCTTGGAGCAATCAAGCGTGGTGCGTTTTGGCGATCCTGCAGGTGCATGGGCATGGGGTTGCCACTAAGGCGGCAGGCGGGCAGGCGGCGCCTGGTGAGCGGCGGTGCGGACCAGATGCGGAGGCACGAGCCCAGCGCTGGCGCGCCCGGACGCCGCCCACCCCGCACGCCGCCCCAATGAAGGTCAATGCGGCATTGATCCAGCCCCCAGACATCCAAGCGCACGTTTGTATGAACGAGGCGCCCGGCTGGCTGCCAACTGCAAGGCCGGGCAGATGAACGCTGGGGCCAAACGCTGGAGCAAACTTGTTACATGGTGTGCTGCCGGCTGCTGGGCGCGCGCCCACTGGCAGTAGAGACCACAGCAGGGGTCGAGTAGGGGCGCGGCCGGGGTGGAAGGCAAACAAACAGTGCGGCATGCGGGCAACAGTCGGTGGGCCTACAAGCGCCACGTCCTCTGACGCGGCATGCGCAAGGTTATGTTTGGCATGGGCAAGGAGAGCCGCCCAGTCAAAGCAAAACTGCAGGTCCTAGGGGCAGGGCGGCTGCTGGTCGCGAGCCCATTGCAGCACCGCCAGGTGGCCGCTCTCGGCGGCAGCCGCGCAAGTGCTCTCGTCCCAACGGCAGGGCGGCTGCTGGGCGCGCGCTCACTGCAGCGCGGCCAGGTAACCGCGACGCGCCGCCTCGCGGCACGTCTTCTCGTCCCAGGGGCAGGGCGGTTCTTGAGCACGCGCCCATTGCAGCACGGCTATCCTGCCAAACTCGACGGCTGTGCTGCAAGTCCCCTCGTCCCAGGGGCAGGGCGGCTGCTGGGCGCGCGCCCACTGCAGCACGGCCAGGTGGCCGCCGATAGCCGCAAAGCTGCACGTCTTCTCATCCCAGGGGCAGGGCGGCTCTTGGGCGCGCGCCCACTGCAGTACGGCCAGGTGGCCGCCACGAGCCGCCCAACTGCAAGTCCCCTTGTCCCAGGGGCAGGGCGGCTCCTGGGCGCGCGCCCACTGCAGAACGGCCAGGTGGCCGCTGCCAGCCGCCTCGCTGCACGTCTTCTCATCCCAGGGGCAGGGCGGTTCCTGGGCACGTGCCCACTGCAGCACAGCCAGGTGGCCGCCGCCAGCCGCAAAGCTGCAAGTATCCTCGCCCCACGCGCAGCCAAGTGCGCGTGCGCAGCGCAGCGCCTCGAGCTGGCCGCCGGCCGCCGCTGCCTCGCAGTAGAGCGTTGCAGAGTCGTCCAGCCTCGGCAGCGTCCACCCCAGCGCAGCCAAGTCGCCATGGAAGGCGGCGCGCGCAGCACCGCGCATCTGCTGCCGTGCTGTCAGCTGCGCCCACGCCGGCTCCAGAGCCCACAGTGGGATGGAGAACTGATCCACCCCAAAGCCCAACCAGCCCTCATCAATCATCGCCTCCTGCGCGGCCGCCAACTCTGCTCGCAGGTCCGCTACGCGCGGCGCCGCCGCCGCTGCCAGCGCCTTGTCCAGGCGGGGCACCAGGAAGATCGCGTCCCCGGGCGGCAGGAAGGAGCAGATGCGAGCCAGCACGTCGTGCGGCAGGGCCGCAGCGGGAAGCATGGTTGTGGTGTGCGTACGCCTAGCGTTTTGGTGGAGGGGCGCATGGGCGTCGTCAGAAGCGGGGCGGCGGCGGCGCAGCGCAGCGGCGGCACTCAGCGGCCGCAGCGGCCCCGTTGGAAAGCCTGGGGCACACCCACCGCTTGCTCAAGGCGCGGGGGGCGCTGCCCGACCGCGAGGGCCCTCGCGGTGCTGTCGACCGCGCCCACGCCCAGGCGCTGCAGCTCCCTGGGCCCGGGATAGCTTATGCAGTGTGCGCGTCTTCGCAGAAAAAAGGGCGGCCGTGCTTCGGCGTTGTGTGGATCGGGGGCCGCGGCGGCGCAAAAGATCGGCGGCCCGCTGGCAGGCTGCTGTCGAGTGAGGAGTGCCGCTGGCCCCACGCCAGCCTGCAGGACGCTGGCGCTCCCTATCTAGCTGTCCGTTTGGCGCTGCCCTCCAGCCACCGCTCAGTATCACGGGGAAAAAGGGCCCGGCAGCATGGGGGCGACTGGACTGCGCGGTGCATGCGGCTCTGCGCCGTGCACTGCCAGCCTTGCAACCGGTCGCGGCATTGGTTGCCCTCCAGCCCCCAGAGATCCAAGCGCACATTTGCAGGAACGAGTTGCTGGTTGCCAACAGCAAGGCCGGGCAGATGAACGCTGGAGCGAAACGTGTTACACGGGGTGCGGCAGTGGAGACAACCCAGCTCACCGTGAGAGGCGGGCTCACCTCGATCGGCCGGCTGTCCGCACGGGCCCCCGCTTGCGCCGGGGGCAGCTCAAATGCTAAGCGTGTGCCTCCAACACGGCGTGGCGGCGCGCCCCCAAAGCGCACACAGCAGAAGCAAGAATCGAAGGGCGGCTTAGGCCCATGCCGCAGGGGCCGATGAGCGAGCACAGCGCCGCCCCGCGCCATTGGCAGCGAGCGGCAAAACTGTGCAGCTGCCGGGTGCACCCGCCCGCAGGGGACACGCCCCGCCCCCCGGCCACTGGGCGGGCTAGGGCGGCACGGAGGGGAGGCACCCGGCAGCATCCCAGCCGCAAACCAGGTGCGGCCCACACAGCAGACACAGGCAGACAAAGCACACACGCGCATGCATAGCAAGCAAGCAAGCAAGCAAGCCGGAGCAGCCAACGCCACCGGGAACCCAGCCGCGGCCGCCCGCAGACGGCAGCCGCGCTCTCCACACGCGCCGCCGCGCCTTGCGCCGCCCCCCGCCGCCATGCACCCCCACGCCGCACACAGCTCCTGCCTTGCGGCCGCCGCCAGCCCCAGCTCCTTCCCCTCGCCTCCAGCCGTCTTCCAGCCGGGACACCGTTGCCGCGGGGCGCTGCGCGCGCGGCAAGCGCCCCGGGAGCTGCCCTGAGACAGGCGGCGCTGATGATGATTTGTTACTCCGCCTGCGGCACCGTGGGATCCTACACCGGGCCGCCTTTTTATTCAACCTCCCGCCCGCCGCCCGGTCCGGCGGTGCGTCGGGTGCACAAGCAAGGAGGGCCGCGCGCGATGATGATTTGTTACTCCGCCTGCGGCATCGCAGGATCCTGTAGCCACCGTGTTCCAACCAGGGTCAAGGAAAACGAGCAGTCAACCGCCGCATGGCAGGCGGTCAACGCCACCGGCGCCTGCGAGGCGCGGATGGCAACACCACAACAAAACCCACGCGCAATGATAGCGCACTAATCCCCGCGTCGCACGGCCCCTGCAAGGGGACGGTGCGGACGGCGGGCGCCGAGTTTGGCCGCTCGGCAGCGGGCGCGCGCCGTGCGGGGCGCGCGCCACGCCCCCCGGCCGGCATGTGCTTGCCGGGGCTGTAGGCGGCTCGCGAAAAAACCTCCAGAAAAAATATGCGATAGAACCCACCGCGGGCCGACGTGGCCGGCGGGGGTGCGAGCCGCTGGGCAGTGCAAGCGAGGCCGGCACTAGTGACACCGGGGGCACCTG